>CM035156.1:108526081-109126081 GCA_020205615.1 Panax quinquefolius
GAAATTTTTCTTGAACCGAATAAATGTGCTCAAGGTGTTGACACACTAGTGAGAAGACGCACCTAGGAACATGATATAAGCCTTACTCCTTTTTGATATATAACATACCGTGCATACACTAATAACAATGGTCCGATTATGCCTTTTGTTCAACTAAAGATGTCGATGATTGGAGTTGGATATACCGTAGGATACCATTTGATGGGAGGGGATTAGTTGTTGCTTACCGTGATGAGGTGTGCAAATTTTTGAACTTTGCAAATGCATATGTTGTTGATCCGAACGAAAAGAGGAGATGTCCGTGTGCCAAATGTAAAAACTTGTTGTTTCCAAGAGGCACAAACGATATCTAGAGGGGGGGGGTTTGAATAGATCTTTTAAAACTTTTGCCTATTTATAGATTAGTTACCAAATACTTAATTTTATCAATTAATTTAGCACACCGGAATATTAGTTTAAAACCCCTTAAATATTTAATGAAATCTTAGTTCTAAGTTTAGCTCTTGTGAAAATTAGTCACTCGCATATATAATAATTAATGACAGAATATAAAGACTGAAAGTAAATGACACAATATGTTTATGTGGTTCGGAGTACAAATAACTCCTAGTCCACTCTTCTACTTCAACAAATAGGAAATCCACTAAGGATATTGTCACAAAGACTAGATCACTAAGATCTATTACAACTAAATCACTTAGATTACTTTGAGTCACTTAGTCTCAGTAAGATCATGTAGACCAGGTCACTTAGACATCTTTAAGTCACTTAGATTTGGATGAATATCACTTAGACAATGAAATTGCAATGAATGATAGTTGTTTTAGGTGCCACTAAGATTTGCAATAGGCATGACTTTTTTCTGGTACTTAGCAGCTTGAATAAGTATTTCTGTATCGTAGAGTAGAGCTTGATATATTTTGGAAAAGTTTCAGCTTTGTTCTTGGTGATTCTTACTTGGATTTGAATCCTCGTACTCTTTTATAGACTTCTGAAAATCATCCAGATGAAGAGTTTCCGTTGGTGCATTTAATGCTCTGCTTAAGGATGTTTTCTAATATTGACTTTTAGGGTAGGTGTAATACCCGAGAAATTTAACATATTATTATTAATGAAATGAGAATTATTTATGTGCAATTATGTGTAATGTGTGATTATGAAGTCAATGAATATAATGAAATTGAAACACAAGAAGGAACACTAGAAAAAAAATGAAGTTGTAATGTGTGAAAAAGCTTAAGTTATGAAATTTACTAAGCTTGGATGGATAAGCATTGTGTGGCATAATTATTCATAATGAATCAATGGAAGGTTTAACTTAAAGGCTACGAAAGAAGATTAATTTTCAAACAATGGATGTTTAATATTAAATGTAATTGTAATAATTGGGTATCAGAAATAAGCCTAGTAAGGGATCATAGTGGCAGCTACGATAAAAAGGGTCCAACATGAACCCATTCTTTTTATATTGGGTTGTTAGTTTTCAATTGGTGCTTATACCCATCCAATCAAGTGGGACGGATATATATATATATATATATATATATATATATATATATATATATATATTCGAGATCTTAAGCTCACCTCTTATCTAACATACTTCGCTCACCCCCCTTTAGCGACGAACCGGGTGACGATTCGGTTCATCGCTATATATATATAGAACCGTCGTCTTAGCTTTTAGCGATGAACAACATATAGCGACAATTTTATATATAGCGAGAGACCGAATCGTTGCCCGGTTTGTCGCTAAAGGGGGGTGAGCAAGGTATGTTAGATAAGGGGTGAGCTTAAGATCCGGATATATATATATATATAGAGTCTGGATCTTAAGCTCACCCCTTATCCAACTCACCCAAGCTTACCCCCCCTTTAGCGACGGACCTGACGACGGTTTGGTCATACAACCGTCGTCTATACTTTTAGCGACACTATATGTTATCCGTCGGTAAAAGTATAGACGACGGTTGTATAACCGAACCGTCGCCGGGTTCGTCGCTAAAGGGGGTGAGCTCGGGTGAGTTGTATAAGGGGTGAGCTTAAGATCCGGACCATATATATATATTATATATATATATATATATATATCTTCCAGCCCAACAAACTTTAGATCCATACCAGTGACATTAAGTCACAAAAGCTGATCGGTAAGCCTAAAAGTGGGATGGCTTAATAATTTTACTGATGTGGAAGGATAAAATGTACTAATATGTAATCCCAGATTTTCAGTCATGTTAGTACAATCAGCAAATGATTACTATGGGTGTGGATGGAGGAGGAGTTGGTAAAAACTTTTCACCAAACCCCTCTTAACCAACAGTTAATTCTGTTATGAGCCAGTCCAAAGATATGAGTAATGACCAATTAATGATTGGAAAAACGTCTCCAAATAAATAGAGACCTATAGTTCATCTGATGGAGCTTGTTAGACTGTAAGGAATTATAAAGAGATATAGAGAGTCTATAGAATAAGAAGTGTGCTAGCAGTTCAACAACCAGCGGAGCTAAACGAGAGGATAACATGTGCTAGTCTTGATCAAGAAGGTACTATCATGTTACCTTAAGTATTGTTAACGCCAAGTTTCGCCGGCGTGTCCAATCACAGAATCCACGCGCTAGAACCTGTACAATAACAGATCACACACGAAGCTTGACGGCTTGTGCCGCCGGGGGATAGCTCTTGTGTGAGAATGTGTACAGGCCGTTCACAAGGTTTAACAATGGAGGCTATGTGTTTAGTGCTCAAAAGTAGGTATTACCTATTAATTATAACCTTGGCCTTGTATTTATAGTGCTCATCACCTTAGAATCCTTCTCCGAGTCGGATTAGGACTCCTAATTATGGTAGTTACCATAACCCGGGTCTAACACAATCTCCTTAAAAGGTGCAAGTGGAATCCAATCCAAACACTACCTTTGGGGTTACCTTATTCAATTATGGTTAGGACTGTAGACTCTGCGCGCAGGAGAACCCACTTCACAGGCCCAACCCAACCGAACCCACCATCGGGTCTGAGCCTCGGCCCGAAGGACTAGAGGACCCGACCCCAAACACCATACATCAAGATAAGGCTCCGGCCCAAAGGGCTCGGATGCCGAACCCGAACACCATCAACTCCTCTATGGGCTTCGACCCGATGGGCTCATAAACCCCTTCCAGTGCCGAGCCTTTGGCCTACTTGCAGGTCGGTAAAATGCTCCCGAACATTGCCCCTAGTCTCTTGTTATAATGTATTTATAATTAGAGACTTGAATGGTTATGGATTCGAGGAGTCATAACAGCTAATGATAAGTTATCTGGGGAACCCAAATGGATTCTCTTCATTTTTTGAAATGCCACACGCTTCCCCTGGGCTGGGTCCCACTTGTCATAAATAGCCACCCTGGGGTTTCGTGCAATTCGACTTATAAAAACCCCCTTGCCCCCATCATTGTCACTTTTCCCAAGCTTCTTCATTTCAAAATCTCTGTCCAATTTTTTCCATCATAGGCAATTTCTGGCGAGCTTATTTCTTCCCCAAAATTCACTGATTCTCGCCATTCTGCGTGTTTTTGATCTTTATTTTCAAACTTTCAACTTCTCTCTTGAACGTTTTCTCATTCAAAGTTTCACATTTCCATTCCTTTCACCTCCAAAGGCAGATTCCGGCATTGTCCTTACTACCGAGTCAGTTCTGCCTCTTGTCACCACCGGTGATATGATTCCGGTTGATTTGCCAGTGGCTCCTACCGATAACACTTCCTCTTCGGTCATTCCTACCCCCATCAGTTCCGAGGCCAAAATCCGCAACGCCTACCACTCCATAACAGAGTTTTCCCATATCAACACCCGATCTACTGTTCTTCCTTCCCAAATTTCAGACATCCGATCTTTGTTCAACATTCCGAGGGAATACAAACTTTGGATACCCTCACCCGACGAGAGGATGTTCTGGAGACCCGAGGGTGAGTGGGTCGCCATACCCTTTTATTTACTGAAATACGGGGTTTGGTTTCCTCTTCACGATGTCATCTCTTCCTTTCTCTGTTTTATTGGAATTGGGTTCGCACAACTTGTGCTGAACTTTTATATCCATTTAGTTTCCTTCATTGCTTTATGCCAAGAGATCGGGATCACTCCTGGTCTCAACTTCTTCGTCTTATTCACCGTCGGTGGGTCGAAAGAACCTGGCCTTCGGCAATTGAACAAATGACCCACCCGTTCTGTCCCAGTCAAGACTCCTTCGAGCAACAAGGGGTGGAACGAGCAATGGATCTTCGTGAAGGGCACCGATCTCCAACTCTTGCCCAACTGGGCCCATCCCGATGATCCTATTACGAAGGTGTCCAAATTCCCTAAAGATCGGGTTGATGCCTTTAAAGCTTTCTACAAGAAGTGGAGCAAGACCGAGAGGAGTTTGGGAGTTCTGACAAACGAGGTCTGGCTGTACCAATACGGGTGTAAGTGTACTATCCCGAAGCTCTCCCGAATACCTTTAACTTCACTTGTTTTTTTGACTCGTTTTCTTTTGTGCAGTGACAATTTTCAAACCCGAAGGGGCTGATGCCTCCCTGATACCATTTCCAAACACTGCTGGACCAATTCGCCTCCCCATCTTCGACGATGTGGCTGAAGAAGAGACCATGCCGATTGCTGAGCTCTCCACCGGCTCTACATCGGGTCCACCTCCTTCTGTTGTCCCCGCCGAACCGTCTACCAAGGTTGCACTGAAGATGAGCCAAACTAAGAAGATAACTTTATTAAAGAAGACCAAGAAGCCCTCCAAGCCTCTTCCCAAAGTCCCTGCCAAGGCCACTTCTTCAGCTGTGCCAAATTCGACTCCTCCACCCCCTACTCAAGTTGCAGTGACCGAGGATTCAGAGGACACCGAAGAGGTTCCTCTGGAACCCTGACCCAAGAAACCACGACTGACTGAGGATCCCGAACAGCCAGTTATTGAGGTCGATCCCCTTGTCACCTCCACCGCTTCGTCCAAGCCGAGTTCATCTCATGGGTCACCGACCACTTGTTGGCCGAAGGGCCCTTCAAAAGTGTTTCCCTTCACCCTGTTCAATCACTTAAAATTGTTGGGTGTTGATGAGCAGTTCAAGGGTTTTTCCTCCGAAGAGTACCTGGTCGCCTATGTCCGCGCCCAGTGCCAGGTAATTCAGAAGCTGTTTATCTTGTTCTTGTAAGCCTATAATTTGATTTCCATAGCTGACATACGCGTTTATTGCAGGCCAATGCCATTCTTGCTCGAGCCATCCCTCCTCTCGCCTGAACCACTAAGAAGGAAGTTCAGCTGAGGTCGGATGTGCAGCTGTTCGAGGCTGAAATTGGGGGTCTAAACTCGGACCTGAAGAAGGAACGGGATCTCCATGCTGAGACCCAGAACAAGGCAACCCGGGTCGAATGCCAGGCCGACGAGCTCAAGGAACAATACTCACTGCTTTAGCAAGAGTTCGTCGGCCTTGAAGGTCATGCCAAGAAGCTTCTAGAGGAGAGGGATCAGCTTTCCAGAGAGGTAAAGGATTGGGAGAAGGTTGTTGATGCCATCACGGCAAAATTCTCCGAGATGCATGACAAGATGATGCAAGTGATCTGGGAGAACAACGCTTTAACGGCTGAGGTCAACGCCCTACAAGGAGAACTCGCCGAATCCAAATAGCTTGCCATTGCGGAATACGAAGAGTCTGATGCCTTAAACGATAAGGTCATGGCCTAATTTGGTGAAGGATATGAGGCTTATCGTGAAAAGGCTCGGATGAAGCTGACTCCTACTGGGCACGATGTCTCCATCCTTGACTCGTTGGATGAGGAATCCGAGGCTGGGGATGACCCTCCTCCCGAATAGCTCTGCTAAGACTTGTCAAATTTTGTGCTCTTCATTTTCCTTTTCTATTTGTACTTCGCCCGAATCTTATACGATCCGAATTTGTAAAAATTTTGAAAGTACGAATGAAGTATGATATTTTTGTTAAGTAGTTTATCAGTATCAGTTGTACTTGTGACTTTTACCAATCAATTTGGTCGTTTCCAAATTTTTGACTGGTTTGTGCCCGAAGCTTATCTGATTCGATCTACTACTATACTGATTAGTTATACTTCAGAATTTTACTGATCAATTATGTCCTTCCCGACTTTCTGATTGGTTTAATCCCGAAGTTTGTCTGATCGAATTTGCAAAATCTTATGAATATAAATGAAGTAAACATTTCCAAAGAAAAATCTCCTTTATTTCATTTAAAATTAAAACGATGACGTGGACAAAGAAAAGAATGACATAAATTTACTGGTAATACTTTCTAAGTCTCCCAGCGTGCCATGTATTCTTTATCTCCGAACCATCCATTGCTCAAAGCTGGTATGTACCTGGCTTCGACACTTCTACTACTTCATAGGGCCCCTCCCAGTTAGGCATCAGCTTGCCGGGATTTTGGGGGGTTGATGCCTCTGATTCTTGAAGGACCAGATCCCCAACTTCAAACCTCCTCTATTTCACCTTCTAATTATAGTGTCGGGTTGTTCTCTGCTGGTAGATTGCCAACCTTATCAGAGCTGAGTCACGAACTTCCTCCAGAAGGTCTAGATTTAACCATAGTCCTTAATCATTGTATAACTCCTTGTACTGACTGACCTGAAGAGTAGGAGACCCTATCTCAACGGGTATGAGTGCCTCAGTCCAATACGCTAGTTTGAATGGCGAATCTCCCGTGGTTGTCCTCGGTGTAGTCCGGTAAGCCCACAAAACACTGAGGAGCTCTTCTGGCCATCGACCCTTTAGCTCGTCTAGATGCCTTTTAATCCTATTGAACAGGGTTCGGTTGGTCACTTCTACTTGACCATTCAATTGAGGATGAGCGACTGAGGTCTTGTGATGCTGAATTCCCAACTCTTTTAGAAAGCCTTTAAATTTAGACCCCACAAATTATCTGCCATTATCTGAAACCACTGCCATCAGGATGCCGAAGAGGTAAACAACTCCTTCCTTGAAAAACTTTAAGTATTCTTGTTCGGTGATCTTCTGCAGAGGCTTAGATTCTACCCACTTCGTCATGTAGTCTATAGCCACGATCACAAAACTAACTTGCCCTTTGGCCTTCGACAGAGGCCCCAGGATGTCAATTCCCCATACAACAAAGGGAATCGGGGATAAGACCGAATACATCTCTTCGGGAGGCTGGTGTGGGATAGTGCTGTTTAGCTGACACTTGGGACATTTTCTAACAAATTCTTTGGCCTCCGTGTAGATAGTCGACCAATAATACCCCTGCCTCAAAATCTTGTGTGCCAGTGACTTGGCCCCCATGTGATCCCCATAAATACCTTCATGTACTTCCTGAAGTGTGTAATCTACTTCCGATAGCGGTAAACACTTGAGCAGTGGGGAGCTAAAGGCCCTTCAGTACAGATCTCCGTCAATGAGGATGAAATTTGAGCTTCGATGCTTGATTTTCCTTGCCAAGATTAGGGTCCGAAGGTAGAATCCCATCTGCTAAGTAGGAGATATAAGGCGTGAGCCAGCAGTCAAGTTGGTCCATAGGTAACACATCCGTCTTTGGAACACTTAGCTGTTCTAAGACCTCTAGATACACCGTCCCGTTGAAGGAGCTTGTGTCGGTCGTTGCCAGTCTGGGTAGAGCATCCGCTACCGTGTTGTTTGACTGATAAACTCCCTGACAGCTATATGAACTGAAATACGTGAGCTTGTCTTTTACCTTAGCCAGATAGCTTGACATTCTCGCCCCTCGAGCCTCATACTCCCCCAATAACTGCTTAACCACCAGCTGTGAATAACTGTAGATGACCAACTTCTGTACTTCCAAGCTTCAGGCGAACCGAAGTCCGGCTAATATGGCCTCATATTTTGCTTCATTGTTAGTGGCCTTGAATTAAAACCGAGTCGCCTGTTGGACTTTGAAGCCTTTAGGACTTGTCAGTATAACTCCTGCCCCACTGATATCTGAAGTCGACGACCCATCCATGTATAGAGTCCACACAGTCGGCACTTGCTGAGGATTGGTCACTATATTCACGTCTGGTTCGGTGAAAGAACATTCCACTATAAAGTCTGCCAACGCCTAACCCTTGATTGCCGTTCGGGGTTGATATTCAATAGAAAACTGTGTTAACTCTATCGCCCAGGTGGCTAGCCGACCCGACACTTCTGGCTTATGCAATACTTTCTTTAACGGCTGGTCCGTATATTCCACTACCATTCGACCCTGGAAATAGTGCCGAAGCTTCCTGCTTACAATGATCAAGGAATACGTGAATTTGTGCAGGCTCGGATATCTTGTTTCTGCGTCCCGCAGAACGTGGCTGACGTAGTATACCGGGAACTGTTTTCCTCCCTTGTCCCTCACCAATGCCGCCCCTACTGCCATCGGGCTTGCACTCAAGTATAAGTATAAAGGTTTCGAAGGGATCAGTTTCATAAATAAAGGCATAGAAGACAAATATCTCTTGACCCCTAAGAACGCATCTTCGCACTCTGAGGTCCACTAGAAACTCTTCCCGTTCTTCTGCCCCTTGAGAGTGTCAAAGAAAGGTAGACATCTTTTGGCTGACTTCGATACAAATCTCTGAAGGGCAGCTATCCGGCCCGTCAACCTCTGCACATCTTTGTATGTCTTTGGAGATTTCATGTCTAAGATCGCTGCAATTTTCTCTGTGTTCGCTTCGATTCCTCTCTTACTGACTAGATATCCCAGAAACTTTCTTGACCCCAAACCAAAGGTGCATTTGGTTGGGTTCAACCGCAGCTTGTGTCTTCTTACCGTTTCGAAGTAGTCTTCTAGGTCCTCCAGATGATCCCGGACTGACATACTTTTCACAATCATGTCGTCCACGTATACTTCCATACTTCGGCCCAACTGCTTTCTGAATACGAAGTTCATTATCCATTGGTAAGTTGCCCTAGCTTTGAGTAATCCGAAAGTCATCTTTCGATAAGCATATATGGCCCGATGTGTGATGAAGCTTATCTTCGGGATGTCTTCCTTATTCATCAAAATCTGATGGTATCCCAAGAAAGTATCCATGAAGCTCAACATGTCGTACCCCGATGTGGCATCAATCAACTGATCTATGTTAGGCAAAGGGTAGAAATCTTTCGGGCACGCCTTGTTTAGGTCTGTGTAATTTATGCATAATCTCCGCTTCCCATTTTGTTTCTGAACCAGAACTACATTTGCCAGCCATTCGGGGTAGTCGATCTCGAAGATGAATCTCGCCTCCAGCAGTTTAGTGATTTCCGATCCCTGAAGAAATTAAGGTATTGGAAATAGAGCCATTCACTGAGAAATTATGGTAAGGCCATTCGGGGTATTTTGATGCCCGAAGCCATTGGTTTGTTTCTGTTTACTGACTCCGATCCCTGAAGAAATTAAGGTATTCCGATAACACCTTCGGGCAATGTCAAGATCACCTTTTACCTCCATAATCCCGTTCGGTGTCAGAAATTTGATTTTGAAGTATGGTATGGATGTCACTACTTGTAATGCTGCTAGTGTTAGCCTTCCCAAGATGGCGTTATATGCCGAATCCACATGTACCACAAAAATCTGACCAAAATTTCTGCCTGCTGAGGTGCTATGCCGAACTTGATAGGCAGCTCAATGGTTCCTGACACATGCACCGGGTCCCCACTAAAACTGTACAACGGGCCCTCTCCACCCAATTCCATCTTCTTTCTTTCTAAATCCATCCTCTGGTAGGCGTGCATATACAGTATGTCGACCGAGGACCCATTATCGATCATCGTCCTTTTTATGTCTACTGGCCTGACCTGCGCTGTTATTACCAGTGCCCCGTCATGCGGTTCACTATGATCGATAGGATAGTCTTCATTTGAGAATGAGATGGATACTCTCGAGTAGGCCCTGCCTTGTCTGGGTGATGAATTGGCTACTAACAACACGGCTTCAAGGTGTCCACCTCTTTTCCTTTCGGTTACACGTCCTACCGAACCGCCTGAGATTACATCGATCACGCCTTGGGGTTGCGGGTTCCGTTGCGATTGTATTTCCCGAGTCGGCCCTCTGTTCTCCTCTCGAGGCGCCTCTGAACCTTCTCGACCGACCACGTACTATACCAACTGCCCATTCTGAATGTTTTTCTCAATCAAATCCTTCAGATCGTTACACATCTTCGTCGTATGCCCGCGACATTGATGGTATTCACAATATTTATCTCGACCTCTCTTACTAGGCTTCGGCTGATTTGAACATGGCTCAAAAAAAGGTTTACTCCATATTTCTTCTAATATCTTCGCCCGGTCCATGTTAAGGGCGGTGTAAACTTTGTTGACATTCTGGTTCGGGAGAGGTGGTCGACCACTGCCCGAACCTCCCCTATTATAACTTTTATTACCATAGTTATCTGACCTCCCCTGATTATTTGACTTTTGGTAACTCCGCTTATCCCGATCCCTGGACTTCTCATAAGATTGGGAATGCGGTTTGAAGTTCTCCATTGCCTCTTCAATTGCTATGAATCCCTCGGCTCGGTGGAAGGCTTCTGTCAAATCCGCCGGTGGGTTGATCACCAGATCCTTCATGAACTTCTTTGATTTCCCGATGTCCAGGCCAGTTGTGAAGAACCCCAAGGCCTGTGGAGAGTTCAACTCTGCTACCAACCCCACGGCCTCCCAAAACCTCTTGATGTACTGGCCCAAGCTTTCATCTGTCTTCTGTCAGACCTGCATAAGGGAAGCAGTGATCTTTCCCCGCCTTCTGTTACTCCCAAACCGAGCATGAAACTTCCCCCAAAGATCGCTCCATGAATTAATCGATCCTGCCGCCAGGGTTCCCATCCATTCTCGGGCACTCTTTTTCAAGGTTGTTGCGAACAAATGGAATTTAGCTGCGTCCGAATGACCATAGTAGGTCATCAGCCGATCATACCTATCTGAATGATCATATGGATCTCCAAGCCCATCATATGGATCTCCAAGCCCATCATATGTCTCCATCTGGGGCATCTTATTTTTGGGGTCGGTCGTTACATGATTGATCTCTGGTGAAAAAGGCGACCCCAGACAAGCCGAAGGTGTTCCCAGCGTATTCTTTGCGGCCAACAACTTTTCCAATTCTGCCACCCTTCAGGCGAGGGGGTCGGACTCCTCTTTACAAGGGGGCGATCTGGGTCTATCCCTCCCGTATTCAGGAGATGCGTCCCTCCTCCTCTGTCCCGATCTGCCTTCATGTTCTGATCTCCGGTCTACCGAACGGCTCCTTCTTCTACTTCGGCCGTCTCTAGAGCGACTTCTGTGTCTGCTCCTTTCTCTTTCTGTCTCTCCCCATCGAGGTGACCGGGATCGGCTCCGATGCCTAAGCCTTTTTGAAGATGCCTCCTATTCTCCTTCCATCTTCACCATCTGCTGCTCGAGTTCTTCTTGCTGAAGGCGTAGGACCATCTGGGCGTCTTTATTCTGCTGCATCTTCTTCTGCAAAATAAACTCCCTCTGGTCCAGACTGCCTTCGCCTCAATCCTTTCCTCGCACCTCCAGTTCCCAGGAGTTGTTTTCATCGGCACGACTAGCCTGATTAGGTGCATGCTGGCTGTCGTGGAAGAGTTTTCACTGGAGGGAAGCAATCAGTTACTCTTGATCATCCTGGATTCTGGAACCCAGCCTATCCTTCACCGACCCCCTCACCTATGTGGTTTGGTGGGTCTTTGCCTTCTCCATGATAGAGGCGCTATTTTCTCTGCTCGCTATGGCCTCTTACCAGAAAAAAAGTTTGTTGTGATTGTAAGAACACTAAAGGCCCTCCTTCTAGCGCCAATTTTAATGCCAAGTTTTTTCGGCGCGTCCAATCACAGAATCCACGCGCCAGAACCTGCACAATAACAGATCTCACACGAAGCTTGATGACTTGTGCCGCTGGGGGATAGCTCCGGTGTGAGAATGTGTACATGCCATTCACAAGGTTTAACAATGGAGGGTATGTGTTTAGTGCTCAAAAGTAGGTATTACCTGTTAATTGTAACCTTGGCCTTGTATTTATAGTGTGCATCACCTTAGGATCCTTCTCCGAGTCGGATTAGGACTCCTAATTATGGTAGTTACCATAACTCGGGTCTAACACAATCTCCTTAAAAGGTGCAAGTAGAATCCAATCCAAACACTACCTTTGGAGTTACTTTATTCAATTATGGTTAGGATTGTAGACTCTACTCGCAGGAGAACCCACTACATAGACCCAACCCAACCCAACCCAACCCACCATCGGGTTTGAGCCTCGGCCCGAAGGACTCGAGGACCCGACCCCGAACACCATACATCAAGATAAAGCTCCGGCCCAAAGGGCTTGGATGCCGAACTCGAACACCATCAGCTCCTCTATGGGCTTCGGCCCAATGGGCTCATAAACTCCTTCCAGTGCTGAGCCTTCGGCCTACTTGCAGGTCAGTAAAATGCTCCAGAACATGCATTATCCTTTGTTTGAACCAATTAGTTTCCCTTTGGGATGATTAAAATAATGTGTATGCACTAGTAAGAGTCTATTGATAATCATGATAGATTCTAGTTAGTTGTTTAAGAGAACCACATAAAGCATGTACCATAATGGATAATGACTTAAAAGAGGATTATAAAATGGCATTAGACACCTAGCTGAGATAACTTTGAAAACAGGGCAAAAGTTGGATATGAGCATTGTTCTCTATGTTTATGTGACACGTAGGCGAAAAACTTGATAATAGACCTATAAGTCATATGAATCATGGTAACTGTTGGGATGTGATTATTTGGGTCTAGCCATGGTGCAACCCAGTCTATTTAATGGTTCGGATCTGGTGATGACACATATGTATTTATTATGACAGTGGGAGAGTCCTTATTAATATAAGATTGTGTTTCCTTATGTGGAGGGATAAGGAGTCCTTCTCCTAGTTGGATGTGGGTGGAGGTGACTTCTATATATACGGCTACAAGCTAGGGTTGAAGGCAGAACAAAAAGAACACAATATGACAAGAACATACACAAGAGATACAACACAAATACACAACTTGTACTCTCCATATTATCAAATTGTACTCCCAATATTATTATAGTGGATTACTTTCTTTCTCTCCGTTGCTTTTTCCCAATTGGGTTTCCACGTAAAGTTCTTGTGTTCATACTTTATATTCCTTTATTTATGCTTATATGAGTGTATTCAACAATACAATCAACCATTAGCGCGATTTTGGCCTGCTGTTTTTGGTGATTTCGTCAAGCGTACAAAATTTGGCATTAACATTAGCGCCGTCTGTGGGAAACAAGACACTTGTTCTAGTGTCGATTTAAAATCACCGATTCACCGAAGGAGATAAGTGATTCCTTTTTGTTAAATTAAATATATACGTGTGTATATATGTTTTATGTCAATAGCAATTGAAGCATGATTGTAACCGAGTATTTATTACTTTACATGTTACATCGTTTATATCATAAAAGGTGGAGATAGTATTCATGTTATATATATTAAATCAAAGCATTAATCACTTTGATTATTGATTCAGGTGAGTAAAAGATGCATTGCTGCTAACATTCTAGAAAGGGTTGCCACATAAGCGATAATAATTCGTGTGGGCCTATCATGTCATGAGTCAGCAACAACATCTTCTATATGCTTCTCGAAGCCAACCAAGGCAATCCAAGCCCATTGGCTTCAGCAAAATAAAACTAATACCTGGAATCAACACTGATCGTCGGGAGAATGACAAGCCTGAGATAAAATATACGTGGCTCTTAATTTTCACAAATGGAGGGGGGCGAGCAATCACCTCCACATATTAAATAAAATGTTTTGTTGTCCTTCATCACTATCAACATCTGCCGACCACATGGGAATAGATGAAGTTGGGTTTGGACCACTTCGGCAATCTCTTTGGCGATTCTTCTTCGGGCCACACCAGTTTCATCATATCTTCGGCTGTTTACTTTCGGCAGATATAAAATCTGATCAAAGCCTCCCACAAGGGTCGGGACGGATATTATGGCGGCATAAGGTCGGAGGGGTTATAAGGTCGAACAAACATCCTTCAAGAAGGCTTTGATCTCCTGAAAGGATGAACATTCTACGGATAAAAATTCGGAGGATATAAATCCCGAGGATAAAAATTCCGAGGATAAAAATCCCGATGATAAAAATCTCGATGATAAAAACCCCGAGAATAAAAATCTCACGGAGACTTTTTGAATACTCTCTTATGTTGAAGTTCCTTATAAATAAGAGACTGGGGGGCAATGTTGGGATGTGATTATTTGGGTTTAGCCATGGTGCAACCCAGTCTATTTAATTGTCCGGACCATTAATCACTTTGATTATTGATTCAGGTGAGTAAAAGATGCATTACTGCTAACATTCTAGAAAGGGTTGCCACATAAGCGACAATAATTCGTGTGGACCTATCATGTCATGAGTAAGAAAAAACATCTTCTATATGCTTCTCGAAGCCAACCAAGGCAATCCAAGCCCATCAGCTTCAGCAAAATAAAACTAACACCTGGAATCAACACTGATCGTCGGGAGAATAACAAGCCTTAGATAGAATATACGTGGCTCTTAATTTTCACAAATGGAGGGGACCGAGCAATCACATCCACATATTAAATAAAATGTTTAGTTGTCCTTCATCACTATCAACATATGCCGACCACATGGGAACATATGAAATTGGGTTCGGACCACTTCGGCAATCTCTTTGGCAATTCTTCTTTGGGCCACACCGGTTTCATCATATCTTTGGCTATTTACTTTCGGCAGATATAAAATCTGATCAAAGCCTCCCACAGGGGTCTAGACAGATATTATGGCGACATAAGGTTGGAGGGGTTGCAAGGTCGGACAAACGTCCTTCAAGAAGGCTTTGATCTCCCGAAAGGATGAACATTCTACGGATAAAAATTCTGAGGATATAAATTCGTAGGATAAAAATTCGGAGGATATAAATCCCAAGGATAAAAATCCCGAGGATAAAAATCCCGATGATATAAATCCCGATGATAAAAATCCCGAGAATAAAAATCCCGAGAATAAAAATTCCATGAAGACTTTTTGAATACTCTCTTATTTATAAGTTCCTTATAAATAAGAGACTGGGGGGGCAATGTTGGGATGTGATTATTTGGGTCTAACCATGGTGCAACCTAGTCTATTTAATGGCCCAGATCTGGTGATGACCCATTTGTATTTATTATGCCAGTGGGAGAGTCCTTATTAAAATAAGATTGTGATTCCTTATTTGGAGGGATAAGGAGTCCTTCTCCTAGTTGGATGCGGGTGGAGGTGACTTCTATATATACGGCTACAAGCTAGGGTTAAAGGCAAAACAGAAAGAACACAATATGACAAGAACATACACAAGAGATATAACACAAATACATAACTTGTACTCTCCATATTATCAACTTGTACTCCCAATAATATTATAGTGGATTACTCTCTTTCTCTCTCTGTGGTTTTTTCCCAATTGGGTTTCCACGTAAAATTCTTGTATTCATACTTTATATTCCTTTATTTATGCTTATGTGAGTGTATTCAACAATACAATCAACCGTTAGCGCGATTTTGGCTGCTGTTTTGGTGATTTCGTCAGGCGTACAAAATTTGGCGTTAACAGTAACCTTTTTACATATAGTGACATTCCTACTGAGTCAGCTCAGACTGTCTAACAATTCACTATTTTAGACTTCTCTCAATAACCTAAACTAAAGTAATCGAGTCAAACGTAATGTTCATCATCCAAGTTGAAGCCTTAAACACCTGACTTCTATAGTCACCAAGAAAAATAAGAACCAAGTTACTAAGGCCAACAAGTCTTTCTAACCTTGAACCGTACTCCCGATGCTGAACATAAGCTCAACCTTGAACCATGAAGAGGTTCCCGAAGTGGGATTCGAAGTTAAATCCCAGAAGTTAGTAGGTCTTCCGAGTCGAACTTTCAAACCGAAGGTATTGATATCTACTCTAGGTTGGTTCTGTACTAGACCCTAATCCTCCTAAATGGACATTACCCTGAGTCAGACCATGCTCCCTAAACAAGTATCTTACATCCTGGTCATAAACTGATCCGAAGTCAAGTTCCTAAAGTCATCAGGACCAGACTCCCGATCCTAAAAGCATTAAAACAAAACTAGAGTTCAGTTCAGTACCAAACTCTAGTTTTATATCAGGTCGATCGTAACCTTCTTCAACCGAACACTCCAAATCAAGTAACTCAATATTGTTTTCTTAGTTGAATGAGCTCTTCGAATCAAAAATGTCTCTTTCATTAAAGATTTAGAATCCTTGCCTTATTATCATCGGGTGTAGAACAAATCATAGAATGACTTCACCGACAACGGTAATAATCCATCGATTGTAGAGTGGTCTCATCAGGTTATTGAATGGGTTAGTTAATTGTAGATATTTGATTGGGCACTTCAGACCTTATCCTATGTTTGTTGAGTCACTTCCCAGTCCTTACCAAAGTAATGTATACATGTCCAACAAAAGGTTAATCAATTCAGATAAAAGAGAAGGGTAAAAATATAAAGATGACTCTTATGAGCAAACCCAACCACTGACCTAAACTAAAGGAGGCCGAAGTAACCACTTCGTCAGAGATATTAAAGAACCACTCAGAATAGATATATTAATGATTCTGTTGATAATAAGTAGTATCAGATGATTAAATTGACCATAGAACCAACTATATGAGTCACACATTAAGGTCAATTAAGATCATTATTGATATCTAAGGATGATTAATCAAGAGTGACATGTTACTACTGTAGGATACTCGAACAAAGAGATTAAAGATAAATTGTATCAGTGTTGGGTAAAATCTAATTACGCACAACACGCAAGTATACGTGGCCAACAAGTAATATAATAGTAAATAGAGTATCGTTCCTACAGAGAAAGTTTAGTAAGAATTTAACCTCACAATTATCAATTTCTTATTAATCCTAATTTTATCAAACTATCTAAATCAATGATTAAGATTATAAAAACTAAATTATTAATAAATATATGATCACAAAACAATCACAAATCTTAAAAACTGAAATTTTAAACAATTATTGGAGAATTAGGCTTACGACTTCACCCTAAGCTTCACTCTGATTTTTATACCTTTATTCCAGTTCAATTTACTATCCCAATTTATTAATCAAGAGCACGTATGTAGCACTAGCCACCTCTCGATGTACTAATACCGCAGTAAGTCAAATCCATAATTTAGATAGAAACAAGTTAAACACCTTAATCAACTAACTCACTATATCTCTATGCGAATTAAAATTGAAGAAGGTTTAAGTTTAAGTCCTTTATCCGATTACATGCGATGTCAAGCATATCTCTACCTTAACATTCATCAAGATTCTGTTCATTCACAAAATTCATGAACACATGCTATATTAACTAATTCTAGACTCGTACTTCCTCTCTCGAATTCATACAAGTCCACAAAGAACTGTTGATCAGGAAATTCATAAATTCAAGCTAAAATTAATATAGATAAACTGGAAAATAGCTTATTGAACTGAAAATCAAAGCTACATAATCATCGTTTCACTTAAAGATCCGTCATAAGCCTAAAAAGCAATTTAGTTCATCATCAATGAAATAATAACTGAATAAATTAAAGATAACATCCTTTCAATTACAAATATAAGACTAAACAAAGAATAAATCAAAACCCTTAACGTTAGCCTTAATCCACAGTCGATACGCACGTTCATTTAAAATCTTCACTCCAATGCTCGATATAAAAATCTGTAATTAATCTCTAATAATTGCCTTCTGTTTGTTCATGATCTTGTGCTTGTGTTAATATACATGTACACAAGAAATCTCTGCTCAGTTCCATGCCAACTAGAGTTCTAAAGCTATGCAAGAACCAAAATCCAAGTCCCAGCAGTGTTTGAAACAAGTTAGGATAGCCAGAATTCGGGACCCCGGGTATATATAGAAAACGCCTCACCTTGACCTGCTAAAGCTATCTGTCAACTAGAATGAAGACCCCTGCCTTTACGTGGGTGTAAAGCTAAAATGGGCCCGCCCCAGTGGGCTACCTTACTACTTTCTGACTTTGGTTAATCTTCACACTTGCTACAATAATGCTCCAATTGCCTCCTTTTTCACTCATTTACCACACCAACCATCCTACACATAAAATAACAAGAAACAAGGAAAAATGATCATAAAACTAAGGAATTAACAACAAATAATCTTGAACTAGAAACCGATTCACGGATATAAAATCCACTTATCAAGCAGCAGCCAAGCAAGTACCTAAACTTGTACTCTTATTGATCGTACAAGTAAATAATTGTTAGAAGGATTCTTGTGTTATATAAATTCATGAAAGTTATTATTCATAATCTAAAACTTGATTTAAAAAAAATTATATTCCTTGAAACCTGTTGCTAACGTTGAACTTATAAATTATTCCAAAATGCATTGAAAAAGCTAGTGTATAATTTTATAATCTTCTGAGATGAACAACCCTCATAGAAGGTGAAAATATATTATGTTGGTAAATCGACACGCGCGCGAACAACATGTTTAAGTGTTATGCATAACATAGAGTACTTTAGGCTGATCACCTATTATATTCGTTTATATTGGGTTATCAATGAAATACTGTTAATTCTAGCAGGAGTTCTTGGTCTATAGTGACTACTTAGTGTTACATATTCTTTAACTTCAAACCTTTGAATTCTTTTAATAATCCTTTTGGTGTATAGTGACTTTATTTAATTCGAAGGACATATTTGAAGCAATTGATATATAATTTGTTTACAACATTCATAATTAAATTCACGAGGTATCATTTATTGTTATATTACTTTTTGGGAAAATTTGTTGCACATTATTACTTTCCTTAAACATTTCAGTTAAGGCAGAACATTGTGGGACCCCAGGAAACGACAAGAGCAAAGACAAGGCTATGGAGTAGCTTTGTTCTTCTATGCTAGGATTTCATTTTGATAATGTATTAAAACTTAATTAATATGATAGATTAAGTTATGTATTGTGTTAGTAATAATTTCGAGACTTGGGGCGAGAGTATTTATGTTATGTCAAGTATAAGTATTTCTATTATTTCGCTATTAGTTGTTCTTAATATATTGTATAAGTTAGATCGTGGAGCACCAGATTCAAGGTACATGCATCTAAATTTGGGGGCGTCACAGTAGGTGCTAGGATTTCTTTCGACCCTAACAAGTCCCATTAGATTGCAGTTTCACCTACCACATGTGAGTGGTGTCGCATCTTCAATCTAGCAGTTTAGACATACCACTATCTGATCTTCTTATTTGAATTTGAAGATGGTGAAAAATAATCTTGACATCTTTTTTTTGTAATGCTCTGCATTTGTCAGACTTATGACAGTTCTGACATGCTCTATGAACTTTGACTGATTGTAGAGTTTGATGAAGAACGTAGAGTCTTGACTTAAGTCACTAGATGTTATGAACTCTACGAGAAGTTGTTCTACGAATAAAGATGCACTCTACAAAGAGTTCGCTACCATCTGCTCTACGAATGACTCTTTATGATGAGCAATTTACGATGTTTGACTAGGCTCTTACAAACTTCTCTTTACTTTGCGAACACTTTGGCAGCACTGCGATAACTCAACTAATTGTTTACGAACACCTAGATTACTCTACGAACTGTATTAACACTTCGAATAGGCAGAGTAATTCTATGATCGTTTAACAATACTATACAGTCGATTTGATCCTATCACTTACACTTTAAATAAACTCAAAGGATCAACCTAACAAATTTGATCATTCTATTTTTAAGTCACTGTACAAATATTTTTAAGAAAAGGATTTTACAAAACTATTGTACAATTATACATGACTATAATCACATCATCAAATTTAAACATGCATATCCTAACAATTCCTAACAAACTCCCCTATTTGATGATGACAAAAACCAGTAATTTCAGAATAAACATCAATTCTAAGGTGCAAAGAACATTAATAGTAAACATACCTTTTCATACAGTAAGAAACTGTATCTCTACATCGAAAGAATAAATTTTATTAATGTATAAGACTTTTATACAACTTATGAAAATTTTACAACAGAAAAAAATATACCTTTATATTTACTATCTCCTCCCCCTCATTTTCTTAGACAACCAATACTTCTTAGATGTAATTCTTTTCTCATTTCTGGCTCTATCTTCAGCCTACTTTCTTCAAATATCTTCCAATGAATCTTTTGGGCCAAGATCAGACATATTAGCTCTTTTTTCTCCAACGATGTAAATCCCTTAAAGATTTCTATTGAGATACACGAGTTCATCTTTTATGATTCTAGTGTCAGTTGAGGTCACTACATTTGGATGATGTCATGAGGAGTAAGAATGTCCATGATCAGTTGGAAAAGTAGTTTGAGGAGAGCTGAAAGTTGGAGGATAGATAGAAGTTTGCACTGGCCTTGATCTTTTCTTCCCTTAACTTAATAGCCTCTTCTCCCCCTTTTTGTCAGCATTCAAAACGTTGACTTCTGCTGATAGTTCATTGACACTTTGAACCAGTTCTTGCATTTGATTGTGAGATAAGGTGATATCATCTTGATTTTCTTGTAGCCTTGCTTTTGCTTGCTCAAACTGCTGGTGTACACGTGTCATTGCAGAGTCTGTTCATTCTAGAGCATTGTCTATTTGCTTTATCTGCTTCATTACCATGATCATGAACTCATTGAGGGATTTGCTGAGGTTTAAAACTTTCTCAGTGATGGCTTTTATGGGTTTTTCATTTGTTTGCTGAAGAGCAAAAAATGCCTCTTTATGTACTTGATGGCATTTGAAGTAAAGAGCATCCCTCTGCTTTAGATTCTCATCAATGTCGTTTAGTAGTTCTTTCATGTCTTTCTTAAACTCTTTAGTCATTTCTGCTGGAACCTTGGCTATAGTCTCTGCAATACGCTTTAAGTTGTTCTCAACTGAACATGAGGAGTGCTCAAGATTGGCGTTAATATCATCCTCAATGAGGTCCATATTCGCTTACGATATTATTTTTCTTAAGGGGTATTATTTATTTCATATTCGTTTACGATATTATTTTTCATATTCGTAAGGAATTTTATTTTGTTCAATATTCGTAAGGAATATTATCTTCGTTCAATATTCATATGAAATAATATTTTATTCCATACTCTGTAGTATGTAAGTAATATTATTTCGTTTCGTATTCCTAATTCTACATTCATTTTGTTAAAGTATTGCTTCTATACTTCGTGAAATTAGTAGAATATCCTTGAAATTTGCGCTTCATCTTATATCATTTCACAAGGTTATTTTTCTGAACATTCTTGTTAAATTTTAAGCTTTTCATGCTAGAGTACTATTTACGGGTACTATTCATGTATACGACACTATTCATACATACGGTACTATTCACAGAGTACTATTTATTAGCACTATTCATAAATATGGTACTATTTACGAAGTATTATTCACGGGATACTATTCAAAAGTACTATTTAAAAAGTACTATTCACAAAGTACTATTCATAAAGTACTATTCCCAAAGTACTATTCAAGGGGTACTACTCACTCAAGTACTATTCACCCGGAGTACTATTCATGACAAAAAATTGATTTCTTTTCGGTCCAAATTATTTTTGATACAATATTATTCTTGAATTTTACTCCACAAAGCAGTATGATGTTGACAATTTGGATATTATTGAATTCTGGATAAATTAAATTATAAATCTTTAAAATTTATCCTTGCTTTCATTTAATTAAATTCTTATATCATTCTCATCATCCTCATGCTTATATTGTGATGAAAGTCATCTTTGGCCGTAGTGTATGGATGGACTGTTGATTGGTATGATTATAACCAGGGATTATTCGATATAATCATTACCCGTAATGTTATAAATGATTTGGTAGAAGTCCTCATTGGCCCGTATTGCATTGATTGACAGATGTTGGTATGATCATAACCATGCGTTCTCTTCGGCCAAGGGTGCAAAGTTGAATTATTGTTTGGCATGATCATGACCATTGGTGAAAACACGAATATCCTTAGCCCATAGTGCATGGATAATTCGTGGTTGTGATACTAATGAATATCCTTGGCCCGTAGTGCATGGATAATTCAGTGATGTGGATTATTTATTAAGCTAAGTCTCAGCGATAAAATTGATGACAAAATTTTAAATCATAGAAGATAGTAGATATCATGCTCTACTTGACTCTTCTATTGGATTTCTTATTCCGCTGCAGTTGTTAATCTAAAAATTGTTGTCTATTGTATTTTATCAGTTGTTATACTATTGAAGGCTAACGATAATTTATTCTACATTATCTTAGTCATAATATTTCTTACTGGGCTAGTTGAGCTCACCCTTTTCTTTCATTGTTCTCTTCAGGAAATGAGAATATAGCCGGGACTAGTCGGGGAATGGATTGACAGTCTAGATGGTTGCTTTAGTAGTCCTCACTATTCTGTTAAATAGTATGATAGTAATTGTAATGAGATTTAATTTGAGTTTGGATATTATCTAGAAGATAATATTCATGTTAAAACTCTCAACTGTGTTTTGTCGTAGTTTACACGACGGTTGTATAATTAAGTTTGTATTTGATTTCTGTACCAAGTATTTGGTGACTCAGAATGAGTAATGTATACCTATTGCTTTGATCTGATTTTTTGATTGATTATTTTTTTTCACAGGACCAGGATGGTGGTTTGCAAGTGATTCAGACATAGTACCTTTTCACGATGTCTGAATTGATGAGCTTGGGGAATTCTTCCCCATCCATTTCTTGCAATCGGATGGGTCCTCCTGTCAACACTTCCTTAACAATGAAAGGGCCTTCCCAATTTGGGGAGAATTTTCCTTTGGCTTCATCTTAATTGGAAAGGATCTTCCTCAACACCAAGTTATTTTCTTTGAATTGCCTAATCTGGACCTTCTATTTATAGGACCTAACAATCCTCTGCTGAAATAACTGACCATGGAGGATGGTTGCCACCTTTTTCTCATCTATCAGAAATAATTGATGACACTGCTCTTGCATCCATTGGTCTTCTTCCATTTGAGCGTCTATCAATACTCTTAATGATTCTATTTCCACTTCTATGAGGAGTACTTCTTCCATGCCATAGACCAATGAGTAGGGTTAGTCCTAGTAGAAATGCGCATTAACGTTCTGTAGGCTAACAAAGTTAGAGGCAATAAGTCAGGCCATCCTTTGTTATTAGAGGACGTTTTCTGTATGATCTTTTTGATGTTTTTGTTGGCTGCTTCAATAGCACCATTCATCTTGGGACGATAGATGAAAAAATTGAGATGTTTGATGTAGAACTTGCTGCATATATCCTTCATCATCTGGTTGTTCAGATTCTTAGCATTGTCTGATACGATCACCTTCGGTTGTCCATATTAACAAATTACATTATTTTTGATGAAACCAATGATTACCTCCTTTGTAATTTTGGGAAAGGAGGAAGCTTCTACCTATTTGGTGAAGTAATCGATTATGGTGAAGATAAACTGATGACCATTACTGGCTTTGGGCTCTATTGGTCCGATCACATCTATCCCTCACATGGAAAAGGGTTATGTCAAACTCATATCGTGCAGTTCATTTAGAGGAACGTGGATGGCATTTCCATAGACTTGGCATTGATACATCTCCTGATGTGATCATCACAATCGGCTTTCAGAGATATCCAGTAATGCCCCATTCTCAATATCTTTTTGGCAAATAAAGGACCGCTCATATGTGGACCACATACTCCACCATGGACTTCATCTATAAGTCTTTGGCATTGATCTTTATCTAGGCACCTTAGCAGGCCTATTCTAGCATCCCTTTTGTAAAGTGCATCTCCACTTAAATAGAATTTCATGGCCATTTTATGGATCTGCTTTCTTTTCTCTTGACTTACCCTAACGTGCATAGATCCGTCCCAAAGATATTCTTTAATATCCTGGTACCAGGGCTATTTGATGGGATGTATTTCATTTAATACTTCTCCAATGTAATTCCCATAGGCTAGTGCCTTTTGGCTTGAAAATTTGATATCTGGGATTCCTCTCCTTGCAGAAATGTTGATTAAGGAAGCCAGAGTTGCTAGTGCATCTGTGAAATCATTTTGATTTCGAGGAATATGAATGAAGGCTATTTCTTCAAATTCCCTAGCCATCTTGACAACATGTCGATGATAGGGCAGCAAATACAATTCTTTGGTGTGATATGCCTCGATGGTGTGCTTGATAACAAATTCAGAATCTATAAAGACTGTTAACCGCTTGATACCAATTGATTGGACCAATTTCAATCCCATTATATAGCATTCATACTCTATTGTGTTGTTGGTGTTGACAAACTGTAGCTTGATGGCTATGGGATATTGTTCTCCCGTAATAGATACAAGAACTGCCCCTGCTCCTGCACCTACCATATTTACAGCCCCATCGAAGTAAAATTTCTAGATTTGGCCTGTATCTTCTCGAAGGTTTTGTTGAATTATCAGTATCCCATCGTCTGGTAAATAAGTTTCCAAGGGTTCGAAATTCCCTGATGGTGCTTCAATTAATTGATCCGCAATTCCTTGACCTTCAATGGACTTGAAAGTAGTATGCATACAAGTAAATCATGTATGATGATAAAGCATATACTTTGTAATCAATCTTATTTATTTATTAATAAAAGAGTTATTTATTAAAGGCATTTAATTATCAACATAGTGCTATTTTAATAATATGTGATAAACCCATAGTTTTAAGCAATGCTTTTAGAATCATAATGAGATCATGCTAATGAGATCTAAATTCTTAGATAGCTTAAAACTAAAATGTTCTCAATCAATGGATTACTAAAAAGGAGATTAGTGAATCCGAATAGATTGATACATACGTTGCTTGCTCATTGGATGAGGATGATTGATCTTATGATCATTCGTGTGGAGACACTAAAGCAATTATGTAGGTGCTTATTGGAGAATAAGTTCACTCACTACAAGAAAAAGGCGTATCTGCGACCGTCTATCAGCGACCGATTCTGATCGCAAATGATTATCAGCGATCGCACTCGGTCGTAGATAGGTGTCGCATAAAATCTGGTGGCTGGAATGCACATCAGCGACCACAATTAGCGTCCAAAGTATCGGCAACCGATATTAGCGATCGAAATCGTCGCTAAGCTCACTCAGCATGATTCAAGGCCAAAGGCTGGCGTGGGCCATGTGTCAGCGATCGTCATCAACGAACGAAGCGGTCGCTAATACCCTAATGCAATTAGCAGTAGCTAATAATTATCAGCGACCGCATACGGTCCCTGATGTATAAAAATCGAAATTTTTTTTTTCCTTGTTTTGAAGATTTTCCAAAAAAACCGTGCCTGCTTTATATCCCAACACACATGCACAATAATATAAACATCAATCTATATACCGACACATACACCAAAATAGTATAAACTATATAAACATTAGAAAACCAATATTAGCTGAATAAATATAAACAAATCTAATCTTTAAGTAACATACAGTCATCCAAAGAATGAATATAAAAGTACAAGGTTCATAAATAACTACAAAATAAGACTAGGTCGGTCGTTATGCATTATTGTCCAAATTAGTTTCTCATTGATCACCTTGTAATTAACAAAATAATAAAACAAGTTACATATATAGTATATATATTGATACTGCTATTACGACAATATAAAACAAATTAAACACAACAATGTATATATATATATATAAGTCACTAATTTGATTGTAATAAATAAGTATGATTACCTCATCGTCATCCCCATGCTGTGATGATGATGCTACCACCACTGCATCAGCTAACTCATCAAAACTCTGAGTCGCCAGATGCCCGCTCAGTATACGAAGAATATCACGATCTTGACATATAGCTCTCACATAGTAAGCAGGAGTATGAATAGCCGGATGACTCGATAACTGTGAAGACTGGGTAGCAGAGCTGCATGAGCCACTCGATAATCGCGATCTTTGACGTAGTTCTTCTTCACAACAGACACCCTCTCCCACAATTCTTGATCAATTGGCGGAAGTGGGGTGCCTTTAAGATAGCGCTCATTCAATAAACGCTTATAAGTATCATGTCATCATGTTACCAATTAAATAGTTAAAAATAACTATAAAATTCCAAAGAATGACGTAAAACTTGATAAACAAGATCAAAGTTGTTAAAACTTATTATCGCTATCTGGATAGCATCAGGCAGACCATCACGGGTGGCCACGTACACATCCAACCAATGGATAGGCTAACCTTGATACTGAGACTCCTATATAAAACATACTACAATATTACTAAGTAAACATGTGATATTCTACAATTCATGATTATAAACATATTAAAACTATTCATACGTACCCTAGTAGTGATATGCTGCAACTGTGATATACTGCCGCCCCTGTAGGTTCCTTTCGACTTTTCGCCATCAGGTACACCCAAGAATCTGTTAGTGGTGGCAGCCTTGCGTCTTTTGACCCAGCTCTCAGCTCTCTATTGGGCACACATCTCAGTCCATATGGACTGGGTGCACCACCAGGGGCTATGCTCGTGCATGTACTCCTCTCCCTGGTCTGGATAGTCGATCGATGCATTATGTAGGGCTTTTTGTCATTCTTTGTTCAAATTATCTTTCTTTGTGGATGATTGCACTTACGCTTTAGAATAGTGTATACGTGTCCTTTGAAGCTGTCGTAAGGTCCTCCCATTTGTACCTTTTTTGCAAATAAAACAACAATAATAATATTAAAACGGTACTATTAACATATAATCCAACACAACTAAACAATTTTCCTTAAATAATTATATTTTTTGTCATAATTGAAAAAAACATACTTGAAATTCAGCCCAAACTGCATCCTTATGGGCGATAGGTGTGCTCGCCCATGTAATCACATGTGTGGGCCAATTTTGTAAGCACAGCTGTGAAATGCACTTGACGATCTTGTTATTTGAAAAATCACTATAATATACAATAATTTACATCAAAGATAAGTAGATATATTATAATATTTAAAGTAATTTACATTAGTTATATATCTGCAACAATGGAATCTAAAATGCTTATATATAAATGATGTGGATATACGTGCTGTTTGGAGGAGGACAAAGTTGAATAAGAATCCAATCATTCGGATTAGTAGGGGCCTTTGGCACATGATTAGGCCCCCTACCCAAGTCGCGCTTTTTTTGCGCTGCTTCAGAAGCCATCTATATATGATAAATTTTAGTATGTTAGTATGATAATATATTTGAGTACATGTATATATGATTATAAAATGATAATAATGATAGGAAATTGCATTAAATAGTTAAGTACATAAACATGACAATGATATAAAGAACATGTAATACTAAACATACATTTCATTTGTTTAAGTGTCAATGTTTGAGTCAGAATCATCTTGTATACGTATTGCAAATTCATAACCATCATCTGCTTCAGATTCAGTGTTAGTGTTAGTCAATAACTCTTCCTCCTCAATATCAATGTCATCTGACACAAGTATTGACTCAGGATTTAATTCATGTGGTTCATCTCCAGCATCTAACTGGATTACTTCATTGTCATCCTCCACATTTATTATAGTTTGTCTATGAGGCATTTGCTCTTAGTAAATCTCCTCGTCAACTACTTCTACAAGACTGCGCGCGGGAGTATGAATTACTACTTGCTAATCTGCAGGCGGTCTATCCCTTTTCCTAACAAGACTAGGAGTGTAGTATACTTGTACTATTTGAGTTAGTAAAATAAATAATTCGTTGGAGTACGCAGACCTATGGAGGTCAATATCGACGATTCCATGTCTTTCAACATATATCCCTTTTTCTAAATCAAATCAACGACACTTGAACAAGTTAATATGACCCCCGTACGTGCCCTTGTATGACAACTCTATGATTTCCTCCAACTCCCCATAAAAGACACGACCAAACTCATTGTAACAATCTCCTTGGACATACACTCCAGAGTTTGTTGTTCTTTTACGCACCCATATGCCTTTGTATGAAATTCAAAACCATTTATTTTGTAACCATTGCGGCTGAATTGGTCCTTGTCTTGTCCCATAGCTAGGACTTGTACATTAGCCGGAATCATTTATCCCTCAGTCAAAGCCTACAAAAACTCCATCCTATTAAATGAAGTCATAGTTAATATGGAGTATATATATATGTCGTGCTTAACTAACTTAACTTACTTTGTCCTTTAGCCAAAGTGCAAAATTTTTATCACGATTGATTTGAATATCTTTATCAGTTATGCCGAGATGTTTCACTTTTAACTCGTCATCGTACAATCTATACAATGTTATAAACATTAACATATTGGAATGTATATTACATGTCATTGAAAGTTAAGGGATAAATATGAATTTTACATGTGTACCTCACAAATTCGTCAATCTCATCGTAATTGAGAAGAATATAAGTATGTGCAGCATGTAATTCTTGCTCAGAGAGGAATATGCGCTTCCCTTTTCCATAAGGGTGTCCCAATATACCATGTGACGCCCCCAAAATTAGGTACACGTCACCCATCTTGGGTCGCCACTTACATGGTACATAAATTTAAATACAACTTACTAATATAACTGTCGTGTACAATATGACATAAACTGTGAGTTTGAATACAAATATTGTCTACTAGATATTATACAAACTCAAAAGGAGTCCTCATTACAACTATTATCACACTATTTCACAAAATAGTGAGGACTACTAATGCTATCCTCTGGACCATTACTCCGTTCCCAGGCTCGTCCCGACTATGTTCTCATTTCACGAAGAAACGGTGAAAGAAAGGGTGAGCTCAACTAGCCCAAAGAAGAAATATTATGACTAAGATAATGCGAATAAATTATCATTAGCCTTCAACGATGTTAAAGCGATAAAATACAATAGACAACCGGTTTAAATGCAATGGAATATGCAATCCATTAAAAGAGTCAAGTAGAAAATAAAGTCTACTATCTTTTAGGTTTTAAAAAGGTTTTCATAAATTTTTACCACTAAGACTCGGTTTAATGAATAAACCACAATATCTAATCATCCCAATTACCACGGTCAAGGATTTTCATCAAATTATCAATGGTCGTAACTACTATATAGAATCACCTCTGGTCATAATCATACCAAAACTATCCATCGGCTTTGCATTACAGGTGCCACCGAGGACTTTTATCACATCATTTATAACAAGCCATGATTATCCAAGAATGATCCTCGGTCATAATCATACTAAGTTCATCTATGCACGTAAGCCAAAGATAACATAATATATCATGAGGATGATGACAATGACATAATAATTCAATAAAACAAGTTCAAGAATTATTTTATCCAGGAATTAGTAACGTCCAAATTGTCAACAAGATACTATTTTGTAAAGTAAAATTCAAGAATGATCAGAAGAATATTTCCATGAAAAGATATTGGATGAAACGCAAATATCAAGGATATTCTACTAATTTCATGGAGTATAGAAGTCAAAGTTTTAACCAACTGGGTATAATAAAGAATGGAATAACAAAAGAAATCACCATGCATGCGGTGACAAAGTTATTCCAATAGAATAATAATAACGGAACCAGTCGTGAAATTCACACAAGACAGGATGATCCAATGAGAATAATAAATCTTTGAATAATAAACAATGGAACCGGTCCGGTGTAAAACACGTATGCAGGATATTCTAACGAGAATAATAAATGCGGAATAATAAATAATGGAACCAGTCCGGTGTAAAACACATGCAGATGAGGATATTCCAAATGAGAATAATAAAGAATGGAATAATGTAAGAAGATCACCAAGTATAGGGATTCAGCGTATACTGAGTTATTCCAACGAGAATAAATAAGAATGGAATAACATAAGGATATCACCAAGTATAGGGTATACGCATATCTGAGGTTATGTATAGGGTATACCACTTTTACTGAGTTATTCAATGTAATAATAATGAATGGAATAAATGAAGTTCTCTTCATGAATAAGAAAGAATAACACACTTACGGGTACAACAAATAATACCCCTTATCGTAAAAAGACCTTTGGATATCAAAGTAGTGAAGTACCGAATACTCTTCTTCTTTCTCTCTATAGATTTTTTCTCTATAGCTTCTCTCTATAATTTCTCTCTAGAGTTTCGGTGAATTCGTAAGAAAATAATGAAGGAATGAGCTTCTATTTATAGGAAAATAGAATGCATAGTAATTAATCCTTGAACGGTCCAGATTGATTTACTTTTAATCGACGGTCCATATTTAAAGCAAAATCTTTTAAATAAAATATCATATATTTTATTTATATAAAAACATTTTACTATGCAAACACTATGCAACACTATGCAAAACACTATGCAACACTATGCATAATAAAATATAATATATTTTATTTATAGAATAACTTTAATAAAGTATTATGTTTTATATAAAAGATGTTTCGTTTTATTACGTTAATAATACTGAATAAAACAAAACGTCATTATCGCTATAATAACATATTATTAATCGACAATAATGGAATCAAATGGTGACTTCTCACATAAGCATCGATAATCAATACTGGTGTGCTCTTATGTAACCCACACATTATTCATTACTTTTTACTACCGAGTAGTTCAACAAGATCAGCGGTAAAACTTCCGCCGTTATTTCAATAAAATATTTTTGTCGCGTTTTCTCAATCCAAATAATAAATCATTGTGGGGTTCACCAATGATTGAGCCGTTATCACGAATATTTCCCGCTAAACCGAATATTCCCCCACCAATCGAATATAATATAACCACTTGCATACTTTGCAAAATTTATAAATACTACCCACAACTATAATATTATCTTAAATTCACACCATAATATTAAAAATTATTTCGACAAAATTTAAATATTTATTGATATAATCTGGGGTCTCACATACCAAATACAGAAAGTCGACCATTTAGTTCAACATTTCCCCCATCATCATATCTTAATACTTGATTGGCCTTTATCAAGACTTCGTCCCGAAAATAGTCTAAGATAAACTTAGATATCTCATCGAAACTGTATGCCTCACATATCGACCCCTCGATATAAGCTCTATTCTTCACCTTCCTCTTAAGGTTTCCCATCACCCTCTTGAAAGGGTACATCCATCTATATTGAACTGGACCCCCAACCAGAGCTTTATAGGGAAGATGGATTTGCAAATGCTTCATTGAGTCAAAAAAACCAGGTGAGAATCTTTTTTCAAGTTTACACATGATCTCTGTGATGTTCTTCTCAAGTAAAGACATGTCCTTCTCATTTAATATTTTTGAACATAAGTCTTTTAAGAAATGACTAAGATCCGTCAAAGCATCCCATATTGGTTTATTAAGCAGATCCCGAAATGCTATAGGCATGAGTCTCTCCATGAACACATGACAGTCATAACTCTTCATGCCTTGCAATTTCCCACACATAACACACCTTGCAATGTTTAACGCACATGCATCTGGTAGTTTCAGAGACTTAACTCATGTACACACATCTTCAACTTGCTTTTTGGACAATGTGTACCTTACATGCAATTTGACAATCTTACCATTAGGAGATTCATAAAGTTCTAATCCAGGATGCTTACAAATATCTTTCATGTCCAACCGTGCCTTATCATTATATTTTTTCTTCCCCGTAACATTCATCATGGTGTTAAACACATTGTCGAACACATTCTTCTCAATATGCATCACATCTAGATTATGACGAATCAAATTTGTAGACCGATAAGGCAGTTCCCAAAAGATGCTTGTGACGCCCCCAAAATAGGTATACATCACCCATCTTGGTTCGCCAAATACATAATACAAAATACAAATATAACTTAATTATACAACTGTCATGTACAATATGATAAAACATAAGATGAGAGTTTTAAGACGAATATTGTCTTCTAGACAATATCCACACTCAATGGAGTCCTCATTATAATTAGTATCACACTATTTTATAGAATAGTGAGGACTACTATAGCCACTTATCCTGGACCATCACTCCATTCCCCGACTCGTCCCAGTTATATTCTCATTTCCTGAAGAGAATAATGAAAGGAAAGGGTGAACTCAAGTAGCCCAGTAAGAAATATTATGACTAAGATAATGCAGAATAAATTATCCTTAGCCTTCAACAGTATAACAACTGATAGAATGCAATAGACAACAAGTTTTAGATCAACAACTACAGCGGAATAAGCAATCCATCAAAAGAGTCAAGTAGAGCATGATATCTACTATCTTCTATGATTTAAAAGTTTACCATCAATTTTATCGCTGAGACTCAACTTAATAAATAATCTACATCACTGAATTATCCATGCACTACGGGCCAGGGATATTCATTAGTATCACGACCACGAATTATCCATGCACTACGGGCCAAGGATATTCGTGTTTTCATCAACGATCATGATTATGCCAAACAACAATTCATCTTTGCACCCTTGGCCGTAGAGAACACATGGTTATGATCATACCAACATCTGTCCATCAATGTACTACAGGCCAATGAGGACTTTTACCACATCATTTGTAACATTACAGGTCATGATTGTACTGAATAATCCCTGGTCATAATCATACCAATCAACAGTCCATCTATGCACTACGGCCAAAGATGACTTTCACAATATAAGCATGAGGATGATGCCAATGATATAAGAATTCAATTAAATGAAAGAAATGATAAATTTTAATGATCTATAATTTAATTTATCCAGAATTCAATAATATCCAAATTGTCAACATGATACTACTTTGTAGAGTAAAATTGAAGAAAAATATTGTATTAAAAATGATTTGGACCGAAAAGAAATTAATTTTTATCATGAATAGTACTCCGGGTGAATAGTACCCGAGTGAATAGTACTTCGGGAATAGTACCCTGTGAATAGTACTTTGTGAATAGTACTTCATGAATAGAACTTTGTGAATAGTTCTTTACGAATAGTACCGTATTTATGAATATTACTGTATTTAAGAATAGTGCACATGAATAGTACTCTGTGAATAGTACCGTACGTATAAATACTGCCGTATAATGAATAGTACCCATGAATAGTACTCCGACATGAAAAGCTTAAAATTGAACAAAAATGTTCAAAAAAATATCCTTGTGAAAGGATACTAGATGAAGCTCAAATTTCAAGGATATTTTACTAATTTCACCGATTATAAAAGCAATACTTCAATAAAATGAGTGTAGAATTAGGGATACAAAATAAAATAATATTACTTACATACTACAAAGTATGGAAGAAAATATTATTTCATACGAATATTGAACAAAAATAATTTCCCTTACGAATATGAAAGAAATAGTACCCCTTACCTTGGAAGGAGACTGGATACTGGAATAATGAAGTAGCAGACTTATCTTCTTCTTTCTCTCTATAGCTTCTCTCTCTATAATTGCTCTTGTGAGACTTAGTGAATTGGTGATAATGAAAGAAAAATGTGCTTTTATTTATAGGAAAATATAGCTTCGCTAATTGCACGTTTTGGGGCTCGAAATATTATTGTATAATACCTTCATCTTTTCTTTCATTTTTAATGTAATTCTGCAAGTATTATCAAACTTGTACCACCTCCCCTAGTAGTACATGCATGTGAATCAATAGTACATTCATGTGAATCAATAGTTCTATACATGTGAAAAAATAGTTACAGTCTAGTACCTTTTTCTATACCTCCATTTTTAATTTAGTCATGCAAGTATTATCAATCTTGCACCACCTCCCCTAATTGTTCATGCATGTGAATCAATAGTACATACATATGAAAAAATAGTTATAAGCATGTGAATTAATAACAATTAATTGCTCATTTATCCGATTAATTACCTGATTGGTCAATATAACATCCAGAAATTAATTATTATCGAAATAAATGTCGATTTCCACTAACACTAACAATCCCAACACAATGGAAATATCAATTTCATCTTTAATCAACACGAACTTATTCATCATTAATATTATAACTCATAATATTTAACAACCAGATCATTCCCAGGAAATAGGGGGCTTTTCGATAAGGATTTCTCCCTATTGGCGTGCAATTAGGTGACCAAACCCCTTTCATCTACAGAAATTTTTAGACATTGTCAATATTGCAAATAATAATATGAATAACTTTGTCGTCTCAATTAATTATTTAATAATATAAAATATTATGCAGATGATACTGTGACAATAATTGAATCAACAATATGAGAGATATTATGCAGCAATTACTGTAGCAATAATTGAGTATAACTGAGTGACTTCTCACGTAAGCATAAATAATCAAAGATACTGTACAATACCGTGTGTTACTATACAACCACGTGTATTACTGTACTTTTACCACCGAGTTTTCCAACAGTTAACGATAAAATTTTCGCTGTTATTTTCATAAAAAGATATTTATGTTATTTTCTCATTCCAACAATAATTCCGTTGAGGGGTCCACCAATGATTGTGTCGTCGTACGAATATTCCCTGATAAAACAAATATTCTCCGACCAATCGAATATTTTATGACATCTTGCATACTTTGCAAAATTTATAAATACTACCCACAACTATAATATTATATCAATTCCACACCTTAATATTAAATAAAATATTTCAAGAAATTAAATATTTATTCATAAAATTTGGGGTCTTACAACCTCCCCTTCTTATGAAATTTCGTCCGCGAAATTGACGTACGTACCTGGTATGCCAAAGAGGTGAGGATACCTTGTTTAGATTCTAACTCTTGAGGTATAACCTTTGAGCGTAGAATATATTTCTTCTTATCCAACATTTTAATAGGTATCTCCTTATACGTTAAATCTTCTGCTATCTCGTATAGTTCTAATTCAATAATGTGGTTTGGGTCGTCTTCATATTTACGTAACATCGATACGTGAAAAATGTTATGAACACGCGATATACTTAGCGGTAAAGCAAGTCTATAGGCCACAGTTCCTACTCGATCGAGGATTTCAAATAAACCAATAAAATTGAGGGTTGATATTTCCTCTCTTCGTCGATCATTGCTTCTAGAATAACGCCTTCTTGAACCTTCTTCTTCATATTCATCAGCTCTGAGTATGTAGCTTGAGCGGCTTTAACTTTATCGATTAAAGTTGGTTATAATAGTATATTCACTATCTTTACATAGGTTTCTTGAGTCTTTAACTCTATCTTCATCATTTGTAAGTTATACGAAATGGATCTTTGTGTTAGCAATATCGCACTCGTAAATGCATACGATCTTCTACTCAACGCGTTAGCTACCACGATGTTATTGAATGGTATGTTCGTAATCTTCAACAGCTCGAGCCAACATCTTCGGCACATGTTACGTTTGTTTTAGTTGAAGAAATATTTGAGGTTTTAGATGTGACACCCCCAAATCTAGGTACTTCATTCCCACAAGATTTGGTTCTCACTATCCATACAATCATACTATCTACCCAAATAAAGTAATATTTAAACCATAATCTTCCCTTTTAAATAGGGTTACATCAAATAATTCAAAATCATCCCAGGTTATCTAACCTTTAAACATCATTCAAGTGTGTAATTAAAGTATTACATTACATCATTATTAAAAAGTTTATGATCATAGCAGAAATCAAAAGTACAATTCAGCATCACTTGTACATTTTTCCCTTTCCTTTGCTAGTTGAAGGCTCATCTACCTTCTCAACTTTAGCTGCAATGATTTTATAAATATGCAAGAGTGAGCAAAATAATTGCTCACTGGATATAATAATGGATCAACAGGAGAATAAAAATAATAACTGCCAACAATAGGCTCATCAAAACTGAATAGTACTCTATCAATGATAATCGAAAACTGGAATCCAAAATATGGAATATATCTAACTGAGGGTCATAAGACCATGAACTATGTCCACAGTTGTGAGTAATCATTCAACTCCAACTTTAACAGTCATAAGATTATTAGGACTCCTCGTACTTAGGGGGATCAGCCCTTCGTACAATGTATTATGCACAAACATTTCAGCGCTAAGCGTAAAGTATCCCTTAATAATAATAATAGGGTTGTTCATCTTAATATTTAGAGTACAAGTCCGCACCAAAGAAAGTTTGGTTTGGATAAGCTTTCAAGGGTAATTTGAAGTTTAACGAACATCAACTAGAGGACTAGTTGAATCAATGGTGTTTGATAATCACAACAGATGTTTAATAACAACATAATATAGAGCAATTGAGAATCATAAATGAACTGATTGTATATATTAAACTCATGCTTGAAATAACTATAAAGCATAAGTATTCAACAAAATGAATAAAATGGTAAACCTTTGCTTGAACAATAAATAAGCTAAGGTTAGAGTCTTATAACATTAGAAATGAAATTACTGAACATACATTAACTGATAGCAAGCTGGAAACTAAAAACTTGCCCAACAAGGTATTAACTCATCCAAAGAAATAAAATAGTTCAATAATAGAGACGATAGTTCAAAAACTGTGTTCATTATACAATAATAGAACTTAACAAACTTGTTTAACTATAAACAAGTTAGAATGAATCAATCAAATGAGAATTTCAAATAACATTAGAGTTAAAGTTCGCTCGAATAACTTTTAGGAACAATTGACTTATGCAATAGCAGTTAAGATAATAAGCTTGCTTAATTAAAAGAATAAAGTTACACAATATAGTAATAGAACTAACTCAACGAAAGTGTAGAGTTAGAAAACTTTCTCAATGTAAAAGAATAGGGTTTAGAAACTTTCCTTGAGCGTAAGCTATAAAATTAAACTCACGATCACCTACACATAATTTTAGAACCACAATACCTATTAGATATGCTAACATACCATAATATGTTCATTTCTAGCTAAACTTATTATTGAAGCACAAGTCTTTTATTACCATTTACATTTCAGAAAATCCAAGTGTTTTACTTCGCAATCACTTGTCTAACGCTCATTATGTATACTAAGTTACCACATAACGCGTTCTCGATTTACTAACCATTTTTGCAACTTTGAACTTACTAACCACAATTCACCATGTTATGTTAACCTTAACATTACACATTTATCATGCTAACACAATTTTAGACCATACCATGTTGCTATATCAAATCTGCAGCAACAGCAAAAACCAGAATCTCAAACCAGGGTATGGCGCAGTTGCGCCATACAAAGAAGGCTAATGAACAGTAGCCGACTTTAGCCCAACAAACACAAATTTCACCCACCAAACAATGATAATAACACGTAAAATAAATATACAACTATCATAACATGATTGCTAACATATTCAACCATTTAGCACAATTTAACAACAACTAAAACCATTTTAATTTCTCAATTTTCATGTTTTTCATATAAAACTCCATTTTTTGATATTCATCCCAAAAATCATCACTGTGAATTCATTATTTGGCCAAAACACTCCATTCAAATTATGTTATGCTCGTATCTCATTGAACTAACATATACAAGCTTTAATTTATGATTTTCCACACTAATTGATCACTAAAATTGATACTTTTCATGAACATATGGAAAAATACATATACTATCAAAATTTTCTACTGAATTTCTCATTTAAACAAAACCTCAGTCATCATGCACTCATATAATCACAAGTAATCCCATTATATAGCAATAATTCAACAAATTTGAAATTCACAAGTTATATAAAAGTTTGCCGTGATACTCATAAACATATATAACATCAAGGTTGTAGAACATACCTTCAAATTAGCTTGCACAAACTTGCAATTGCAAACAATTTTCTCAGGTTTCACTCTCAAACTCACTCAATTCTCTCTACTATCTCTAGGCTAGCAAAACTAGAATGAAATCTCTGATAAACAATATGTGTAATAACCAAAACACAAAACTGATAACTAGCGTAGGAAATAAACTGATAGTCTTAATACGCCAACTTAATTAAAATGGCAGTTACAAACTAACGTATATATTATAATTATATTATACTTATTATTTTATTTTATTTATTTTATTTCAAAAATTAGAAATTTCAAAAGTCATAAGGCTTGTTTGGCAATTGTTTAGCAAAACCCTTTAATTTTTAAAGAAATAACATATTAAGCCTTGTTTGGCAAAAAAACTAATTTATATCCTTTTTTATTTATTTTAGTAAACACTTTAATTTATAACTATAATCACACACTATTTATTTGGATCTCCATATCCAATATTAATCACATACTATATTTTAATTAAATATAACCTTTTAGCAAATATCACCAAATTACAATTTTCATTATAACTTTATTTAATAATTTAATATATCATTTAAATTACTAGTCACAATATAACAATCTCTAAATTATAAATTAATTAAATTTAGAAATTTATCTAGTAAATTTAGATTTACAAATATTTATTAACGACCACCACATCAATAATTATTTATTCCATCAATAGACACATCAAATAAATATTTATATTATTCAATAAATATTTAATATTACAACTTGAAATTTTGTATCGTTACATTAGAAATGGGTTTTGTACTGGGGTCAATAAAAAATTCGATTTCACGCTTTGGGTAGGCCAGGAAGTTCTTCGGAATACGTTAGGAAATTTATTAATGATAGAAATATCATTCAAAACCGTGACTCTCATCCAAAACTTGGATAGAATGTCACATTGATACCTATCAACTTGCCACCGTTATTCACGGTTTCCCCTAAAGAAAGTATGGCTTCGGTGCATTCCAAGACTTGGAAGTCACCAGCGAAAGGTTTGGGGCTCTTTACTTATGGCTTAATATGACAATGATTAACTTTAGTAGTTTGGTTACTTGAATTCGCATAACATGTTAGTTAGGAAGGTTAACAACCTTATGAAAATAATCAATTTTATCATGGTGAGCAATTAACCAGTCGATTCCTAAAATCACGTCCAAGGCAATTATTTTCAAAGAGATGAGATCGACAGGTAACATGAGGGTGTCGATTTAAATAAAACAAGATTTATAAACAATGGATGTAACGAAGGTTTCTCTTAATAGAGTTTTAACAAATAAGTCAAAGTCTAATTTCTCAAGAGTCAAGTTCAAATGTTGAACACAACTAGGTGAAATAAAAGAGTGAGTAGAACCGGTATCGAATAAGGTATAGGTTTTGCAAGCGTTTATGATTAACTTACCCATGATAACTTCGTTTTGGTTCCTCGACAAACGCTCTCACTTAAACTACTGGCTTTGACTTGTCTGGGACATCCTTTGGTGTCACCATCCCAGCTGGACTTGACTTTACTACACGACAAAATCGAGCTAAATGACTTTCTCTTCCGCAATTGAAACACGCTTTGGCTTACTGTGTACAGTTTGGACGGATGTGTCCCTCCTATCTGCATTTGAAACGTACAACCGGTGGTCGTTCTTCTTCCTTTAAAATGGGTGCCGGTGCTGCTGTCGATGTCTTTCCGTCATTGTTGAATCTTCTCTTCTTAAAATTGTTCCCACTTAGTTCACCTTTCCTATTATCTTGGCCATGATTACCACCGAAGTGGTTACCATTTCTTGCCTGATAATTTCCCTCACGATGGTTATCGTTGTTCCGATGGCCGTTACCACCGGTATGATTATTATTGTGTTATTGGTCGTTGCCTTTTGATTGGGCTGACTCATTATCGCGCTCCAATAACTGAGCCCAATTCACAACATCTAAATAATAAACAAAGTTTGTGAGAAATGAGGTATTGACGTATTCCGGGTTTCAAACCTTGCAGAAACATTTGTGTCATTCACTTCTCATTATCAACCAAATGGGATGTAAACCAGGATAACTCCGCAAACTTAGCCTCGTATCGCGACACAATCATATTATTTTGCTCCAACTTGATGAATTCCACCTCCTTCATGTGACGAATACTTTCAGGAATGTACTTACCGTTGAATAATTCTTGGAACTTCTCCCAAGACATTTTCAGTGCGGCAGGTTGAGTACGCTTTACAGATTCCCACCAATGATCTGCCTTTTCACGTAACATAAAGGTGGCGAAGGGAACCTTTTACTCCTCTGAGCATTCCAAGACATCAAATATCTTGGTGATCTGCTTTATCCACATATCTGCCTTAAGTGGTTCAGGCTTTCCCAAAAACTCCGATGGTCCCAGCTCCTTGAACTGCATAGTAGTGACCAGCCATGAGTTTCCAGTGTTTCCACCTACATTATGAACATGAGTCTCTCTCTTTTGGTTTTGCATAAATTCAAAAAAATTCCTAAACATACCATCGTTCTTCATTTGGTCAGCGTTGTTGTTTACACGAGGATTATTGCCTTCCTGATGCACATTATCCTGGTTATTGATCGTCGATGACTCAACGGTCTCATGTGCTTCATTGCTTATCTCAACATTTTCAAATGCTATTCTGAAACACTGTCACAAAATAAGGGTTAATTGACATACCACAATATACCCCTATATTCTAACTGACCAATTAAATAAAAAATAACTTAGGTAGGTTATACTAGCGAAGGAATTACCTGTCTCTCCCCTCCTAGCTCTAGCCGTACATCTCATCCAGAGATCATATCCCTATGATTTGATACCAACTGTGACACCCCCAAAATAGGTATACATCACCCATCTTGGGTCGCCAAATATATGGTACAAAATACAAATACAACTTAATTATATAACTGTCGTGTACAATACGACAAAACATAAGATGAGAGTTTTAACACGAATATTGTCTTCTAGAAAATATCCACACTCAATGGAGTCCTTATTATTATTATTATCACACTACTTCATAGAATAGTGAGGACTACTATAGCCACTTATCCTGGACCATCACTCCATTCCCCGACTCGTCCCAGTTATATTCTCATCTCCTGAAGATAAAGATGAAAGAAATGGGTGAGCTCAAGTAGCCCAGTAAGAAATATTATGACTAAGATAATGCAGAATAAATTATCCTTAGCCTTCAACAGTATAACAACTGATAGAATACAATAGACAACAAGTTTTAGATCAACAACTGCAGCGGAATAAGCAATCCATAAGAAGAGTCAAGTAGAGCATGATATCTACTATCTTCTATGATTTAAAAGTTTACCATCAATTTTATCGTTGAGACTCAGCTTAATAAATAATCCACAACACTGAATTAGCCATGCACTACGAGCTAAGGATATTCATTAGTATCAAGACCACAAATTATCCATGCACTACGAGCCAAGGATATTCGTGTTTTCATCAACGATCGTGATTATGCCAAACAACAATTCATCTTTGAACCCTTGACCGAAGAGAACGCATGGTTATGATCATACCAACATCTATGCATCAATGCTCTACGGGCCAATGAGAACTTTTACCACATCATTTGTAACATTACATGTCATGATATACCGAATAATCCATAGTCATAATCATACCAATCAACAATCCATCTATGCACTACGGCCGAAGATGACTTTCATAATATAAGCATGAGGATGATGACAATGATATAAGAATTTAATTAAATGAAATCAATGATAAATTTTAAAGATCTATAATTTAATTTATCCAGAATTTAATAATATCCAAATTGTCAACATGATACTACTTTGTGGAGTAAAATTCAAGAATAATATTGTATCAAAAATAATTTGGACCGAAAAGAAATCAATTTTTTTCATAAATAATACTTCGGGTGAATAGTACCCTATGAATAGTACTTCAGGAATAGTATCCCGTGAATAGTACTTCATGAATAGTACTTTATGAATAGTACTTTGTGAATAATACTTTGTGAATAGTATTTTGTGAATAGTACTTTATGAATAGTAACATATTTATAAATAGTACTGTATTTATGAATAGTGCCCATAAATAGTACTCTGTGAATAGTACCCTACGTATAAATAGTGACATATAAATGAATAGTTCCCATAAATAGTACTCCGGCATGAAAAGCTTAAAATTTAACAAAAATGTTCAAAAAAATATCCTTGTGATACGATACTAGATGAAGCGCAAATTTCAAGGATATTCTACTAATTTCACCGAGTATAGAAGTAATACTTTAACAAAATGAGTGTAGAATTAGGGATACAAAACGAAATAATATTTCTTACATACTACAGAGTATGGAAGAAAATATTATTTCATACGAATATTGAACAAAAATAATATCCCTTACGAATACGAAAGAAATAATACCCCTTACCTCGGAAGAAGATGGATCTTTGGAATAGTGAAGTAGCAGACTTCTCTTCTTCTTTCTCTCTATAGCTTCTCTCTCTATAATTGCTCTTGTAAGTCTTAGTGAATTGGTGATAATGAAAGAAGAATGAGCTTCTATTTATAGGAAAATATAGTTTCGCTAATTGCACGTTTTGGGGCTCGAAATATTACAGTATAATACATTCATCTTTTCTATCATTTTTAATTTAGTCCTGCAAGTATTATCAAACTTGCACCACCTCCCCTAATAGTACATGCATGTGAATCAATAGTACATTCATGTGAATCAATAGTTCTATACATGTGAAAAAATAGTTACAGTATAGTACCTTCATCTATACCTCTATTTTTAATTTAGTCATGCAAGTATAATCAATCTTTCACCACCTCCCCTAATAGTATATACATGTGAATCAATAGTAAATACATGTGAACAAATAGTTATAAGCATGTGAATTAATAGCAATTAATTACTCATTTATCCGATTAATTACCTGATTGGTCAATATAACCTCCATAAATCAATTATTATCAAAATAAATGTCGATTTCCACTAACACTAATAATCCCAACACAATGAAAATATCAATTTCATCTTTAATCAACACGAATTTATTCATCATTAATATTATAACTCATAATATTTAACAACCAGATCATTCCCAGGAAAGAGGGGGTTTTCGATAAGGATTTCTCCCTATTAGCATGCAATTAGGTGACCAAACCCCTTTCCTCGACAGAACTTTCTAGACATCGTAAATATTGCAAATAATAACATGAATAACTTTGTCGTCTCAATTATTGATTTAACAATATAAAATATTATGCAGATGATACTGTGACAATAATTAAATTAATAATATAAGAGATATTATGCAGCAATTACTATAGCAATAATTGAGTATAACTGAGTGACTTCTCACGTAAGCATCAATAATCAAAGACACTGTACAATATCATGTCCTACTATACAACCACACGTATTACTGTACGTTTACCACCGAGTATTCCAACATTTAACGGTAAAGCTTTCGTCGTTATTTTCATAAAAAGATATTTCTTTCGTTTTCTCATTCTGATAGTAATTCCTTTATGGGGTCCACCAATGATTGTGTCGTCGTATGAATATTCCTTGATAAAACGAATATTCCCCAACCAATCGAATATTTTATGACAACTTGCATACTTTGCAAAATTTATAAATACTACCCACAACTACAACATTATATCAAATCCACACCTTAATATTAAAAAAAATATTTTGAGAAATTAAATATTTATTCATAAAATTTGGGGTCTTACAATGCTTTTCCAAACTCAGTTATGAGATTCGCCAAACCCAGTTATTATGTTTGTGACATCAATCTTCCCAAATGGGATGATCGATAATATCATCACACGGGCTCGCATCTTTGTTCCCGATAATCGCGATGCATACGTATTATTGTCTACATTCCCTTTCCTGAAGTGTTCTCTATTTCTTCAAAACGGGTGATCTACTGGCAAAAACCGACGATGACTGTCAAACTAGCAAGGCTTTCAACCTTTTGATAGATTGAAAGATTTTGTATGCTCTATACAATACGGATAAACCAACTTTCTGTGTGTACTCCATCAAGCTAACATACCATAAGCTGGGAAGTCACTTATAGTGCACATAATCGCTGCCCTAAGGTTGAAATTTGTTTTCATTGTAACATCCCAAGTTTGTACTCCATCCTCCCACAACACCTTTAACTCGTTTATAAGAGCTCTCAAGTAAACATCTATGTTCTTTCCAGGACTCTTAGGACCAGGAACCACGAGTCAAAGAAACAAGTATGGTTATTTCATACACATCTGATGATTGGGTAATATATCCATGAATCGAATATACTTGGGCTTAAATTATTGTATTCTCAAGTCATTTAGAAGAATTTTTATTGTGTTTAGTTATTATTTTGCAAATTTAGGAAACGCAGGGACAAATTGTGCATTTGAGCTACTAAATGGCAGAATCGTAATTAATTAGAGAGCAGCGCCGGGGAATTGTGTTTTGAACTGATCTCAGTGCTGGGGCACTGAGGCTTGACCGGGCGTGTAACCAGTTGACCAAGGTACGAGCTTGTATTGAATGAGAAGTTTATTTGGTTTAGGATTGAGGCAATATGAAAAAGGAGTATATAAAGGCCAATTAACTGATCATTGGTGGGTATCAACCATAATTAGAGGCTAATTAGGAATCACTTGAATATTGAAGATTGAAGCTTGGGAGATTTTCTCTAGAGTTTCTTCTTCTCCTTATTTTCAAATTGTGTAATTCCTTTAGGATGATTTCATGAGTTTGTTGGTTTTTATTATGAACTAATTCTTTTATTAAGACTACCAATTGAACCTTTTATGTCTATGAATTAATTATTTAATTTATTCCAATTATTTATGTCAAGGTGAATTGTTTATTATGTCTTGTGCTTATTGATTAATTATTTGGCCAGTAATTACCTTGTTACTCTAGAAGGATTCGGGAGAGGAGATCTAGGGTTAGAACTGGACATGATAACATGTATGCTTGATTATTTGTATGAGACGAATAATTAGGGTCGTGAATTGAATATGAATATCTGTTCACTGCATGTAACAAATTAGGAATTGGAACTTAATGGGTTTAATTTAATTATTTTGGATAGGAATATCGTAAGATTAATTGAATTGAATAAACGCTGACTGATCACTTGGGAAAGAGTTTTTAACACTTAGAATTCCTATTAACAATTCAGTAGGCATAATAATTGGATTAATTGCATAGTTGGTTTATAGTTCATAATTGAGGATATTGGAGTCTTAACCTTATTTATCTGAATTCATTCATCGAGTCTTAATCTTTATTTATTTATTTGATTTAATTTTAGAATAATCTATTTTTAATTGATAAATTTAGTTTTCTTAATTAGAAAAATCACACTTTGCAGTTGTTTAAATAAAATTGAATTGGTATAAGGCTAGTAATTGGAATTTATTGATTGGAATTCTCTGTGGGATCGACACTTAATTTTATCACTTTATTACTTGCTGACTGTGTATACTTGCACATAAAATTGATTGTGAAATCAAGCAACAAGTTTTTGGTGCCGTTGCTGGGGAATTCTTTATTAATATTAATTCCATATTAGTTATAATCAATTCGGTCTTAATTTAAACGTTATTTATTTTTCTTCTTGTGTTTGCAGGAACTCTTTATAAGTGTATGCACACTAGATCAAGGGCTAAAAAGGAACTTTTTCCTTATACAAACGATATCGAAAGGAAGTTTCGGAAATTACAGTTGACTAGTGAGGTATTACCTGTGGAAGAAGATCTGGCAGCACAAGAAATACCAGTAAATATGGTAGGGGAAGAACAAAAATCGCTTAGGGAACGATTCAGATGCTTCAAAATGTAGTGCAGTTTGGGGGTAGTTCAACAGATGATCCGAACGAGCATATTTTAAATTTCTTGGAAATTTACGACACCTTCAAATTCAATAATGTTTCAGAAGACACTATAAGGTTGAGGTTGTTTCCATTTATGTTGAAGGACAAAGCTCGGAGTTGGTTACATTCCTAGCCGCCTGGTTCAATCACAGCTTGGGACGACTTAGCTAATAAATTCTTAGCTAAGTTTTTCCCACTAGCAAAGTCGGTAAAACAACGAAACGATATTTATACTTCTGCACAGTTCGACTCCAAAGCATTATATGAGGTCTAAGAAAGATTTAAGGATATGGTCCGTAAATGTCCACATCACGGAATTCCACAGTGGATGCAGGTTGGGATATTTTGTGATGGTTTGCACGTGTCCACAAGAGCCAGTATTGATGCACCAGTAGGTGGAGCGATCATGGCTAAGAACTTTGATGAGGCTTTTCAACTGTTAGAAATGATGGCCAACAATTTTTATCAGTCGCCAATGACTAGATCTAATCCTCTGAAAACACCAGGAAAGTTTGAATTGGTTGCAGTGATAGCGTTGGCAGCATAGGTTTCTGCATTAACTAAGAAGATTGAAACATGGGGTCCACCATCCGCACCGCAAGTAACAATGGTTTGTGAGTTATGTGTTGGGAGTCATGCTACAGATCAACGTGCCATTAATTCTGAATCAACTCAGTTTGTGGGAAGCTATAATCAATCAGTCCAACCTTATCCGAATCAAAATGCATATAACCCATGTTGGAGAAATCACCCAGGGTTTTCTTGGAGCAATAATCAAGCTCAAGCATCGAGACAACAAAATCCACCCGGATTTCAAAATTAGACTTAACAACAGCCAGAGAGGAAAACAAGTCTGGAAGACGCTTTGGAAAAATTTATTGTAGCTACAGACAAAAGGATCAGTGAGCAAGACAAGTTATTGAGTCAAGTAGATATAAATGTGAAAAGTCAAGCGGTTTCGATCAAGAATTTAGAAAATTAAATGGGGCAGATAACACATGCATTGAATAGCCGTCCACATGGAACACTCTCAGTGATACCGAGATAAATCCGGGTAGAGATGAACATTGTAAGGCTGTGACTCTACGTAGTGGAAAGGAATTGCAAGAGACACTCAAGGTCAAGGAAAAGATGGACAAAGCATCAGTGGAGAAAGATGAAGTCTCAGAAAATGGAAAACGACAAGATGAGGAGTTAGAGCAGAAAGCACCTGAACAAAACTTTACAATGCCTCCTATACCATATCCGCAGTGGTTTCAGAAATCCAAGTTAGATAAGCAGTTTTCAAGAGTTTTAGATATTTTCAAAAAACTGCATATCAACAAACCATTTGCAAAAGCCTTGGAATAGATGCCGAGTTATGCCAAGTTCATGAAGGAGGTTTTGTCGAAGAAGAGAAAATTGGGTGACTTTGAAACAATGGCGTTAACCGAAGAGTGCAGCGCAATTATCCAGAATAAGTTACCTCCGTAGCTAAAAGATCCAGGTAGTTTTACTATCCCATGCGAAATTGGTAATCAGTTTTTGGGATGAGCATTGTGTGATTTGGGGGCCAACATAAATTTGATGCCATTATCTGTCTATAGCCAGTTTGAACTTCAGGCACCAAAACCAAAAAATATCAGTTTGCAGTTGGCGGACCGATCAGTTACATATCCACAAGGTATTATTGAAGACATTTTAGTAAAAGTGGATAAATTCATCTTCCCGACGGAATTCTTTATCTTGGATTGTGAAGTAGATAGGGAAATTCCCATCATTATCGGGCGACCATTTTTAGCAACAGGGAGAACGTTTATTTTACGTACGAAAAGGTGAATTAATGATGCGAGTTGAAGACCAACATGTCACCTTTAATGTATTTAAGTCAATGACTTATCCGAAAGAAAAGGGTGAATGTTTAGGGGTGGATGTTTTGGATGAATTAGTTAATCACAAGTTCAACGGAAATTATTTAGAGGACCCACTAGAATCTGTGTTGTTCGGGATGAAAAGGTCTCAATTACTATGGAGTATGTCAAATGGTTAGAAGCATTACCAACAGTGTCGACGTCGGGATTTTTATTTGTCCCTTTTCGTAACTTGTTCTTTGGTGTTCTCATGTTATGTGAGATTTTTTTTGAAAAAACAAGTGAAAATGGTCTGACACGTATAATGTCGACGATTTGACTTTAAGAGTCGCCAGTTGGTGTTTTTAACTGGTTGCACCAACGCAACCGAGAAAAGGTTTGCACATTGACTCAGTGATATGACACTGCTAAACGGGTCTATGAAACCGAGATTCATTTGGGTTCGGGGGCTTGATTATGGGGAGGGAAGGTGTTAGGCACCCCCCGACATCCGTGTTGCCACGGTGACCACCACTTTTCAAGAAACTGTTATAAGAATATGTATGTGTGTGGATCAATGTGCAATTTATTTGGAAATAGTGCGAGGCCTCGTTCGCACCTATATACAAAGGGTTTGAATTTATACAAAAATTCAGTTTTAAATAAGATATAACAATGAGGTTTTATAAGAGGGTTTTTCAAACCTTGTGCTAAATAGTAATTGAGACCTTTTAATACTTACATTTTATTATTAAATGTTCGGCTTGTTTGCTTTTATTTTCAAGATTCGAGGCATCTTCGATAAAATAATATACAGCAGTGCCGAACTCCTCATGAGCATGATAGCCATCTAAGAAAATTCAGACACCGTAAATAATGTATAAGCTGCTTACAGCTAAAAATATCCATCACGAGAATCGAATCTCAATTTAGTAGACTGAATCTGTGATCGCATGATTGCTAGGCTCACATGATGTCGTAGTTTATATGAAAAGTAGTAAGCAGTTATATATATAAAAGCTGTAAATATATATATACAGACATGATCAACCACCACGAAGCACCTCCATGGGGGATCAGAAAAGTAAATATATAAAAGCGGAATATATATATATATATATATATATATATATATATATGGACATGATCAACCACCACGAAGCAACTCCATGGGGGATCAGAAATGTAAATAAAGCAGTAAATGCGATCAACTGTCACGATGTAAACTCCAAGCGGGACTAAATGTATAGAAAACAGTAAAGACGATCAACCGCCACGAAGTCAACTCCAAGCGGGACGAAATGTAAAGAAAGTAATAAAAGGCCATGAAGTAAACTCGAAGCCCCGACAGAAAAATGTAAATATATATATATATATATATATATATATATATATATATATAAAAGCAAGTAAACGCTTCAGATGTAAAATCCAGGCTCAATCGAGGCATAACTCGATAATGTTAGTCCATATATAAATATATAAATATATACATATATAAGTATATATATACGCATGAAATGAAAATCATGCATCAAGTCCAGGGCATACACACAACACGACTCTCAATGTGAAGAATAGTGTGTCCAAAGATGAAGAGAAAGGCTTTATAGAGTGTGAGAAGGCTTACAGTGGGCTGCCAATCCAGGCTTTTATGACTCTATATGGATAAACAGTCATCTCCCGCCGGTAAAATATAGCTATATGTGAGCTAACATGTGTTAAAATTGAGACAACACTCAATATGGGGTGTGTATAGAGCAAATTTGACAGGGCTTCCTCGCCTTTTTCTTTTTTAAAATGGCCACCCCAAGCTCTATATTTATAGAGCTAGAGTCATAGTGTATTACTCTGCAAGTTGCAGATGCACTGCTGCACGCTCTGGCTACCTCTCGGGCTCCATGGTCCCATCGTCTTGATGTACGTTCACTCATGCACTGTGATGTCCGTTTGAACTTGCAGAACTTCAATCTGAGCATCCAAACGAGGTGTACAAGACCTTCTTTGGATCGTTTTTGTCCAGAGTTAGGCAATGACACGGGATTAGAGGTTGTATGAAGTCAGGAAGTGGGGACCATGCGCATGGTCTTCAAGCTTCAAATTCTATCCGGTGTGCTGTCACGCGTAATAGTCACATCGAGATTGGAACTCCTTAGTTCTTGTGGGACATTGTTGGGTAGAAATATATGTATGAAGTGTTGAGACGGTGCGCTGGGGTTGAGGTGGAATGATGACAATTTGACTCGTCACCGTGGTTTTCTCTGGTTTGGGCTGATAGGAGACATTGCTCAGGGTTACATCTAAGATTGGACTGCTACAAGTGTTTGAATTCTGCAAGGTCATCTGTAAGTGCCTATCTTCCCGGTGTTAGCTCTGGGTCTTTGGTATGAGTGCCTCGGCAGGTGGTCTGAGATTGAAGCTGATTGCATTTGAAATAAGCATTTTTGGAGTTATCGCCGGAACTGCAACAATATTCCTTGGGGTTATCTCCAAGGACGAAACTCGGGGTTATCTCCGAGGTTGGAATTGATACGCTCGGTGGGTGTTCCGGGTTTGAGACTAAACTTTCGGTAGTATCTAGAACGGATGTGAGCTATCTTCCAGGGTTATCTCCAAAAGATGAATCTGCCCTCTTGCAATGTCAGTAACAGGTGTGCAAAGAATTTTGAGTGTCTACAGATGCCCCTTTTATCATATTCATGCAATGCAAAGCATGGATAGGATAAAAAATCCTAGAACCTTGAAATGAAACAAGATAAACATGATGCTATGTGCCGCAACATGATGCAAATGTTTGATGAATGAATGAATGATTGCCAGTTCCCTGTTAATCTTGTCGGGGATAATAATTAGTAATGTCTTGGACATGCGATCCAAGTCTTCAAGGATGTTAAAATTTGGGCTATCACCAAAGTCATGGCTCCTTGATATAGACTTCTACTCCATAGAGGTGCCTCTCGTGTGCAAGAGATCTGTGGGGATAAAGCTATGTCTATTTGAGGATGTGTATAACATATTCCACAATCCTGTCAGAGTTATTGCCAACAGTATGTATTGTCCGGGCTGCCTGACCTTTGCTGATGTGTGTATCATCGGATAGGTCCATGTTAGGCAAACTGTCAAGGCTGCTTAACGTTCATTGATGTGTATCAATGATTGCATTGCGTTGTGACCCTTGCCGGGGGGTATGTCAAGGCAGTTTGACCTTCATTGATGCGTATATCAATGGTTGAATCACGCTGTGACCCCCACTGGGGATACCTTATCAATGTCTAACTTCGGCGTTGTAACCCCCGCCGGGGATACAGAGACATGGATAAGTTTCTTCGATGGGTTTACTTGCCACCGGCTGAGATAATGTTAAGGTTGCTTGACCTTCATTGATGTGTGTATTAATGGTTGAGAATGCGTTGTAACCTCCGCCGGTGATACATAGACATTTGAAATTCTTGCGTTGTGACCCCCGCTGGGGATACGTGGATATTTGAAAGTCTGCGTTGTGACCTCTGTCGGGGATACATGGATATAGGGTTGCGTCCCTATGTTTGGCGGCATCGGACCTGTGTGAGGTATTGTCGAGCATGATTTGCAAAAGCTTAGCTCATCGGTATAGTGTACCTTGCATTCAGGTGAGTACCAATGAGTGATATGCAAAGCCAGAGTTTGGCCTGTGAAAACCAGGATTTTAGGATATTTTGCTCAATCGAGTAGCATTTTTATTCGTGATTTGGCCTTTTCAACTTGCGAAACCTCCTTTGAAACTCAAACTAAATGGAGTCGGAGGGGTGGGACCCATGTATGGGTGTTGCATGTGGACCTACGGCCAATCATGGGTATGAAAGGCCTGCAAGTTGCTTTCACAAGTCACTTTCAAACTGTGCCGCTAAGGAAATCCGAGAGCTCTTCTTCAAACTTGTTGAGTTCGGGCGACTTTCTGAACATTCTGCCACCGTACAAGTGTTCTTCCCTGTCCTGGTAACATATGCATGTATTCTTTTCCAGTTTCTATCCGTTGGAAAATGACTTATCACATGAAATGCCTTTAGACACATAGTAGTGAATATGCATGCTGATATGACTTGATAAAAAATATTCAACACAGTAAATATTAGTATTAAACCATGTTAAACATAATGATGTGAAAAAATTTGACTTTTGAAATAGTCAAATTAGCACCTTTTACTGTCATTTCTTATCCTATTCGAGGACAAATGAGTAAAGGTAGAAAAGTAAAATAATCCTGGTAATTAGACTACACTAATGGAATTTTTACTATGATGTATTAATGCATGTAGGACGTATATGACTGTGGGTAGGTGTGCTACTGAATGGCCACATAGTTATGCCTATGTGCATGTGGATAGTCCCATTTACAAAGGGGACTATGGCAAAATTTTCCCAAATGTAAGCATTGGGTAGTCATGCATTTTTAACTCTATTGTAGACGTATGTTAAAATAATGTATGCATGCATGTGGTCATAAAATTCATTTTGAAAAACTCAAGATAAGAATTTACCACACCCTTTCTGAGGTGATTTGGAGACTTGTTGTCCAGATATTATGGATCCAGAATAGCCGAGTAGTTTCCGCAGGATTACATCTGGTGTACAGAGGAGGGCTTCTAAAGTACCTCAACCTCTTTCTGTTAGACAGCCTCGTTGTTTGGTGGAGGCGGTGATACGTCCTATCCGGGTTAAAGTGTCGGATGTAGAGGACGAGGAGGAGGATGTACCAGTTGAGGTTCCTGCTCCAGCTGCACGTGTTCCCCGTAGGGATTTTCCAGTTATTCAAGTGGCGAACCCAGAGCTTCTGGGTGACTTGAGTCGACATCCTTCAGTCTACCCCTGCTGGTGATTATTTCCCTTATCTTTTCCCATGTACAGGTTAAGAGTGTTGACTGATAGCAGATGTTTGCCTTTGTGTTGGTAGTTTTGGGCCTATGAGAGGCTTCCATGTTTACGTCCTATGAGCGTGTTAGGTTTAGACACCTATCCACGAGGACAGAGATGGCATCATTTCATACTGGCGGAGGTCCCCATTGCTGAGGGTTTCACTCATTGCCTCCTACAGCTGGAGTTATTGATATCGGATGTCATCACATGGGTTCCCTATTCTGGGGAACACTTGAGTGTTGGATTTGAGGATGGGTACCCGACTGGGATCGAGCACGTGATTTCCACCAGTAGAATTCCTCTCTTTATAGATGGAGGATGGGAGCTCTATTTAGGAGAGCGTGCTATCAGGAGCACTACACGAGAGATTCGCATGCCGATCTTGCCTCGTGCTAGGAATTATTGGCCTGTTTCGCAGTCGTCCGTCATTGATATTCCATTATTGGGGGTTGACGGTTTCACATTATCAGAGGGTCCCTGAACTCAAGAGATTTTCTAGCATTGGTGGTTCCCTCGTACCATTGGAGCCAGACCCGCGCCACTCAGTTTATAGGGGATATGGTTCTAGGATCCGTGATGATGACGGATTGGCTAGCCTGTGTTCGAGATCCGACTCATATGACACAGATTGACAGTTTGACCCGGTAGTTGGATCGAACACATTTCTTTATTCGATATTTGGGTAGAGATCCTTCAGAGGTAGATACTTTTGATCCTTCCAGCTCTAGCGCTGGCCCCTCAGGTGACCCATATGGTTTGGCTGGTGAAGATCCTCCCTTGTATAGGCCTGACATCCCTGTAGATAGAGATCCAGTGACTCAGGAGGAGTTACATCAGGTGGACAGGATTGATGATGTAGACATCGATACCATTGACTTCTTCTGATGTATATTCTCGTTATCTCTTTTGATGTTAGACATTGGGTAGCTTCACCCCATTCTCGATATATCTTTTGATAGGCCTCTATTAGATGTAGGGCAGTTTTGCCCCATTTCCCTGTATGTTAGCTGTACAGAGATGTATTAGATGATGATATACTTAGGAATGTATGTACAGTTTTCCATTCCCTATATCATATTTCTATCTATTGTATCATGCATGTTATTATGTTATGCATATGTATGTGTGTCCAAAGATATTCAACATTAACCCCTGGATGGTCTTATGACACGGCCCGTACAGATGTCTTCTTCGATTGTTAGCCGTATTGATCATACCCCACCATTTTTGGTGGCATCGGGTATGCGATCGTGGTATAATAGCATGTCACCATCAGACAAGGTGACTGTAGATGGTTTGTTACAGCATACTATGACCCTGTTGATGTTTTAGGTTTCTGCAAGATTCATAGAGGGTATGCTAGAGCACTGGATATCAGAGAGGCATGTTTTTTTATTTGGGTCCCAGGAGTTGACTCCTACTCTGGAGGAGTATGCACGTTTGACGATGCTGACATTGGACAGACCTTGCATGCATATGGCGATCGGAGACATGAGTAGGCAGTTCATGACCCTCACCGGATTGAGGCGTAGGGTGGTACATGATGAGATCACATATGACCACGTTATATCCCAACGTTTTCTATTTAACAGATTTGGCTCTGAGGATAGTTATACACGACATTCCGGGGATTTCACCACACCGGAGGACCATTGGCGTTCAGCCAGAGTAGATGTACTACTGTTATGTGTACTGTCATATATCTACATGACAAGTTATATGGATGAGTTGGACATAGGGGTCATTATGGCAGTGAGAGCTCTCAGGGAGGGTCACACCATTATTCCGATGATTATGGCAGAGACTCTAAGGTCGGCCACATATTGCTGCATTTATCTGATAGGAGTGTTTATAGGCAGCTCGGTCATGCTGTACGTGTGGTTTATGTCACACTTGAGACCGATTGGCACTTTTAGATGGCATGGGTATTGTTTTACCCATGATGTAGCCATGTCGTACTCCTTTCAGCCTGCAGAGTGTACAGATGCTGCATCTTGGTTAGCTTTCCTGGCAGGGATTGGAGATCCGTTTGCTATATTGCTGTGTACGGGGCTTAGCTCACCCTTACAACTTCATTACTCATGCTCTGGGCATGGATTATCTTCCTCTGGCTGTTTTGAGAGGCATGATTACTTACCACCCATTGGTCATGATGTGTCAGTTTGACCAGTTTCAGGATTTTCATCCTTTTGAGGGGGCATCGAGTCAGCGCTTCGCTTCACGCCACTTATCAGCAGAGAATAAATCCAGGTTATATACCTATTGGGATCAGTGAGAGTTAGCTGAGTTTTCTGTCAGTTATCCAGGTTGTTCTGCAGAGTATTCCGCATGGATGGAGACAGAGACTGCATCGGCTGCGGTAGTATCCACAGTACAGGGGATTGATTCTGATGACGAGGAGCATATGAAGGAGACTGATATTCCCATCGAGGAGTTGATTACTGGGTTACCAGCATTTGTGATGGATTCTCCCAATACGAGTGCTACTGTCATTCAGAATTTAGCACAGTATCTAGAGCAGAGTCTACATCTGATGACCTATGAGAGAGATCAGGCTAGGGCCTCGATGTTGATAGCTCTTGATGGGAGAGATGCCGCTCTGTTAGAGTGAGACTAGGCTAGATCAGCCAGAGATGCATTGATTGTGGAGCAGGATGCTGCCCTATCTGCCCAAGATGTGGCCGTCACAGACAGTGCTTCAGTGAGATCCCATACGACTAGCATCCTTGTCGATATGAGTGTATACATCGATGAACATCATGCCACTATGTAGTTAGCCTCAGATCTGCTAGCTCATGTAGATACCATTGGGCATGAGCATACAACATTACCTCCTTCTTTGGAGAGGGATGTTATGTTAGATTTGATAGTCCGCATACATACAGATCCGTAGATAGACTTGTATTTTCTTGCACAAACTAGCTTAGCCATTTTGTCATGTACAGTACATATTGTATATATCAAACAATATTATATATGACAGAGAAATATATTTTGATTTACTTCCCTTTTAGTTATGCCTTGATGCTTACTTGATATTTGCCTGCTTCTTCAAGGATTTGTGATCTTGATGCATTCTGAACTCATCCTTGATATGTGGACATTGAGCCATCACAAGATCTTTCAGAATGGATCATTGATCTGTATGTATCCCTACCATCTTTGGTGTCTTGGGACTGGTTTTTGTATGGAAATGTAGAGAGGAGTGTGGCTTTTCCTCTCTGAGATTGGCCGCACACCACAGATGGTCGCCAGTACTTCTATTTATGAGAAGCCTAGTTAATTCCATCTCTTATGGATTGGTATTACTCTTTGAGGCACAACCGCAGCTAAGATGGTCACTGAATCTCCTATTTGTGAGGAAAGGTTGGGTAAACCCATCCCTTTGGTCTGAAGCCGATGAAATGTGGTGGATTGAAGGTTGATCTCAGTACCGTGTGACAAGTATTTTTGTTCTAGTTGGGGGTTAGACCGAACCATAAATGGCTGCCTACATACTCCTATTAAAGAGGAGATTAGGTCTGTGTAGTTTAAACCTGGTGTACGAGGCTCAACGCTGAATGTGAAAGGAAGATGGGTGTAAAAGCTTTATTGATGAAGAAGGGTGTAGAAGTGTTTTTTGTTTTTGTTTTTTTTGTAGAGAAAGGGCAGAAATGTTTTTGTTGTTTTTTGTTTATTGCGACCGAGCCATATAGAATATAGTTGTGACGCCCCCAAAATTAGGTATACGTCACCCATCTTGGGTCGCCACTTACATTGTACATAAATTCAAATACAACTTAATTATACATCTGTCGTGTAACATACGACAATACATAAACTGAGAGTTCTAATAGGAATATTGTCATTTAGACAATATCCATACTCAAGGAGTCCTCATTACAACTATTATCACACTATTTCACGTAATAGTGAGGACTACTAATGCTATCCTCCTCGACCATTACTCCATTCCCCGACTCGTCTCCAAATATGTTCTCATTTCAAGAAGAGAACGGTGAAAGAAAGGGTGAGCTCAACTAGCCCAAGAAGAAATATTAGGACTAAGATAATGCGAGAATAAATTATCATTAGCCTTCAACAAATGTTAAACCGATAAAATACAATAGACAACCGGTTTAATCGCAGCAATGAATATGCAATCCATTAAAAGAGTCAAGTAGAAAATAAAGTCTACTATCTTTTAGGTTTTAAAAGGTTTTCATAAATTTTTATCACTAAGACTCGGTTTAATGAATAAACCACAATATCTAATCATCCCCGCACTCACTGGCCAAGGATTTTCATCAAATTATCAATGGTCATGACTATACCAAGAATCATCCTCGGTCATAATCATACCAACAACTATCCATCAACGCATTACAGCCACCGAGGACTTTTGTCACATCATTTATAACAAGCCATGATTATACCGAATGATCCCTGGTCATAATCATACTAAGTTCATCTATGCACGTAAGCCAAAGATAACATAATATATCATGAGGATGATGACAATGACATAATAATTCAATAAAACAAGTTCAAGAATTATTTTATCCAGGAATTAGTAACGTCCAAATTGTCAACAAGATACTATTTTGTAGAGTAAAATTCAAGAATGATCAGAAGAATATTTCCATGAAAAGATACTGGATGAAACTCAAATATCAAGGATATTCTACTAATTTCATGGAGTATAGAAGTCAAAGTTTTAACCAACTGGGTATAATAAAGAATGGAATAACAAAAGAAATCACCATGTATGCGGTATCAGACAGACAAAAGTTATTCCAATGTAATAATAATAATAACGGAACCAGTCGTGAAACTCACACCGGCTGAGGATGTTCCAACAGAATAATAAAGATTTTAACCAGTCCGTGTAAAACACATGCATGTGATGTTCCAAATGTAATAATAATAATGACGGAACCAGTCAGGGTGTAAAACACATAGATGAGGATGTTCCAATGTAATAATAGAAGAATGGAATAAAAGAAGAAGATCACCAAGTATAGGGATTTCGTAGACACAAAGTTATTCAAATGTAATAAATAAGAATGGAATAACAAAAGAAGTTCTCTTCATGAATACAAAAGAATAACACCTCTTACAGGTACAACAAATAATATTCCTACACCGTAAAAAGACATCGGATATCAAAGTAGTGAAGTACCGTAATACTCTTCTTCTTTTCTCTATGATTTTTCTCTATAGCTTCTCTCTATAATTTCTCTCCCTAGAGTTTCAAAGTGAATTTGTAAGAAAATAATGAAGGAATGAGCTTCTATTTATAGGAAAATAGAATGCATAGTAATTAATCCATGAACGGTCCGTATTGATTTACTTTAATCGACTATCCATATTTAAAGCAAAATCTTTTAAATAAAATATAATATATTCTATTTATATAAAACATTTTACTATGCAAACACTATGCAACCCTATGCATAATAAAATATAATATATTCTATTTATAGAATAACTTTAATAAAGTATTCTATTTTATATAAAAGATGTTTCGCTTTTATTACGTTAATAATACTTAATAAAACAAAACGTCATTATCGCTATAATAATTCATATTATTAATTGACAATAATGGAATCAAACCGAAGTGACTTCTCACATAGGCATCAATAATCAATATCGTGTGTGCTACTATGCAACCACACGACATATTATTTTTACTACCGAAGTAGTTCAACAAGATCAACCAGTAAAACTTCCGCCGTTATTTTAATAAAATATTTTTTGTCGTTTTCTCAATCCGACAATAATTCATTATAGGGTCCACCAATGATTGAGCCGTGTATTTAATATTCCCCGTTAAACCGAGTATTCCCGACCAATCAAATATAATATAACCACTTGCATACTTTGCAAAATTTATAAATACTACCCACAACTATAATATTATCTTAAATTCACACCATAATATAAAAAAATTATTTCGACAAAATTTAAATCTTTATCGACAAAACTGGGTCTCACAATCTCTCCCTCCTTATGGAATTTCGCCCTCAAAATTAGGGTACGACGGTATGATAAAGAGGTAAGGATACCTTGAATACCTTTATCGTTGAAAACATTAAATTCATCTTTGCAATCCTACCAAAGATATTCATTAACAATTCATCTTTGCACTACGTGCCAAAGATATACAACCGTAAAAACCAATAATGCCGAGACGCTTTTTTAATAGTATCACGACCATGAATTATCCATGCACCAATCGCCAAGGATATTCGTGTTTTCAATTACTGGCCATGATTATACCGAATAATCCGTGGTCATAATCATACCAAGTCTATCAATGCACTACTACCAAAGATGACTTTTACCACATCCATGAATTAATATTTCATTGTTTGAGACTCATTTCAATAATTAATCCATATCATCGAATCATCCCCGCACTACGTGCCAAGGATATTCATTAGTATCACGACCACTTAATTATCCATGCACTACTACCAAAGATAATCGTGTATTCATTAGTATCACGACCACAAATTATCCATGCACTACTACCAAAGATAATCGTATTCATTAGTATCACGACCACAAATTATCCATGCACTACTACCAAAGATAATCGTATTCATTAAGTATCACGACCACAAATTATCTATGCACCACGTACAAAGATAATCGTGTATTCATTAGATTATCACGACCACAAATTATCCATGCACTACTACCAAAGATAATTGTGTATTCATTAGTATCACGACCACAAATTATCCATGCACTACTACCAAAGATAATTGTGTATTCATTAAGTATCACGACCACAAATTATCCATGCACTACTACCAAAGATAATTGTGTATTCATTAGTATCACGACCACTTAATTATCCATGCACTACTACCAAAGATAATCGTGTATTCATTAAGATCACGACCACTTAATTATCCATGCACTACTACCAAAGATAATCGTGTATTCATTAGTATCACGACCACTTAATTATCCATGCACTATGGCCAAAGATATCGTGTTTTCAATTACGGTTATGATTATACCGATCAATCCTCGGTCATAATCATACCAAGTCCATCTATGCCTTACAAAAGCCACGTATGACTTTCAACATAATATAAACATGAGGATAATGATATAAAGAATCAATCAAATGAGATAAAGGATAAATATTAAACATTTATAATATAATTTATCCAGATTCAAGAATACCCCATGTTATCAATCACTTAATAATCTCATAATCTAATATCATTAATATTACAACAATATTTTAATCACTTCTTAAATTTATAAACAATTTATCTCAATTGTTTACGCTTTACCATATAATGCATTTAATCATTCAAAAATGTCATACTCATAAGATATCATCACCAATTATCAAATCCCTCATCAAAAATAAAATAAAAAATATGCATATACTCTATATAGGATTCTCTAGCCATAAAATCCTATTTTCAACTTTGTTACTTCACATAACATATTTAACTCATATGTTCAGAATTAAACTATTTTCATGAAAAATACCAAATCAGGTCTCAAAAATATTTTCTTTTCTCGGGATTTAGCATAATATAGTCCCATAATGAAAATATATTTTTCTCGAATTTTAAAATTCATTTACTATTTTTTAAAAATCAATTTCCACTTAATTCCTTAAGAAATTAGCTACCTCAAGTTTAACTCCAAAAATTCCAAAATCTTGGCAGGACCTTACATATGTTAACGTGAGCATCTAGTTTAAATTTCATGGTCATCGGAGTTATAGAACTCCGGTTATAGCATTTTTCGTCGGAAAAACCTAAATATTGAAATGATCATAACTTGCTCATTTTAAGTCAGAATGAGCTCATTTTTGGACAGGAGGTACTTTATAACATATATTTTCATGTCCCAAAAGGCCAGAATTTTTCTCATAATTTAAGTGGCCGAAACAGTCCCTTAAAGTTTCTGGGCAGTAGCATTTTTGAAATTTACAGCTTTGGTCTCCTTTGCTAAAATCAGTCCACACAAAAATCTACAACACCTTTTCCAGTAATTCCACTTGGATTAGTTAGGTAACTCATAGATCTAACTCTAGGACTTGACCACACTCAAAAATTCAAAATATAATAGGAGATATGGTCAATTGAATTTTATGTTACGTTTTTCACCAAAATCTGATTTTCAACTCTTTGTGATTTCTAAGAAACTTTCATGTTTTCACATACTAACCAACATAACTCATCATAACACTTACTAATACCACGAATACCCATGATTTGCATCAGTCCTATGCTTTTATTATGACTTTCATCATAAACCACGTAAACTCTTCATTTTAGTTGAAGAAATATTTGAAGGTTTAAGAAATGGGTTTTTATCTTTGGGTCAATACAAAATTCGATTTCACGCTCTAAGTAGGCTAAGAAGTCTTCAAGAATACGCCAGAAATTTATTAATAATAGAAATATCATTCAAAATTGTGACTCTCCTCCAAGACTTGGATAGTATGTCACATCGATACCAATCGTGACTTCTATCCCTTAACCTAGATAACACCTCACAATGATACCTATAACCTTGCCATCTTCATTCACGATGTCGCCTACTGTAAAGTCCGGCTTTGGTGCATTCCACACAAGGAAGTCAACAACGAAAGGTTCGGGGCTCTTTACTTATGGCTTGATATGACAATAATTGACTTTAGTAGTTTGGTTACTTGAATTCGCACAACAAGTTGGTTATGAATATAAAAGCTAACAACCTTACGAAAAGAATAATGAGTAGTTACTCAATCGTTTTCAAAAATTACCTCAAAGGCAAGTATTTTCAAAGAGATAATATCGACAGGTAACGTGAAAGTGTTTATTTGAATCAAACAAGATTTAAAAAAACAGTGGAGGTAACGAAGGCTCCTACTAACGAGGTTTCAACCAACAAGTCAAAGTCTAACTTCTCCGGAGTCAAATTTAAACGTTGAACATGACTAGGTGAAATAAAAGAGTGGGTAGAACTGGTATCTAACACGTTATAGACTTCGCAAGAGCTTACGATTAACTTACCCGTGATAATTTTATTCAGGTTCCTCGTCACGAGAAAAAAAATGCTCTCTTAAACTCACCGGCTTTGGTTTGTCGGGGATGACCTTTGGTGCCTCCATCCTAGTTGAATTTGTCTTCGATAAACGACAAAATCGAGCTAAGTGACCTTCTCTTCCACAATTATAACATGCTTTGGACGGCATGGCGCAGTTCGGACTGATGTGTCCCTCTCCTCCGCATTTGAAGCATATGATAGGTGGTCTTTCTCCTTCCTTAACAACGGGTGCTGGTGCTGACGTCTTTCCATCATTGTTGAATCTCCTTTTCTTGAAATGTCCATTCTTATTGTTTTGGCCCTAATTACCACCAAGTGGTTACCATATATCCGCCCGTTGATTCCTCCACGCTTGTTGTCACCGCTTCGATGACTACTCTCATTTGGTATTATAATTTTTGGCTACTCTCTTTTAGTTCGTTGACTCGTTATCGCGCTCCACTAATCGAGCCATATTTACAACATCCGAATAAAAACACGGTTTATGAGAAATAAGATGTTGACGTATCTCGCTTCAAACCTCTTAAAATATTCGCGCCATTCTCTCTTCATTATCCACCAAGTGGGACGAAACCGTGATAACTCCGCAAATTTTGCCTCGTATCATGCACACTGGCCATATTGTTTTGTTCCAACTTGATAAACTCCACCTCCTTCATGTGGCGAATACTTTAGGAAAGTATTTGTCGTTGATGACTCCCCGAACTTCTCCCAAGATATCTTCAAGACAAAGAAGTTGAGTACGTTTTACCGATTCCCACCAAGAATCGCCTCTCCGCCTTGATATAAAGGCGGCGAAAGGAACCTTTTGCTTCGGAGCATCCCAAGACATCAAATATCTTGGTAATCTGCTTTATCCATGCTTCCACCGTAAGTGGTTTTGGCTCTCCTTAAACTCCGGTGGTCCCAGCTCCTTGAATTGTTTAAGCGGTGACCGCCCGAGAGTTTTTCGTGTTTCCACCTATGTTTTTTGACAGAGTCGTTTTTACCGATGTTGCATGAATTCTAAAACCTCTTAAACGCATCGTCGTTCAATCAATTGATCGGTGTTGTTGTTTATGGGAGGATTATTGCCATCCTGTTGCACATTGTCCCGATTATTGATCCGTGGAGAATCAACAGATCTCGTGCTCCATTGCTATTCTCAACATTCTCGGATGCCATTTTCAAACACCGCCACAAAATAAGGGTTAATTGACATGCAACATATTATCCCTATACTCGACCGACCAATTAAATACCAAATAAATTTAGGTAGGTCATACTAGCGAAGGAATTCCCGCCTCTCCCTCCTAGTTCTTATCTCACATCTCACCAGGATCATATCCTTAAGCTCGATACCAATTGACGCCCCAAAATTAGGTATACGCCACCCATCTTGGGTCGCCACTTACATGGTACATAAATTCAAATACAACTTAATTATACATCTGTCGTGTAACATACGACAATACATAAACTGAGAGTTCTAATAGGAATATTGTCATTTAGACAATATCCATACTCAAGGAGTCCTCATTACAACTATTATCACACTATTTCACAGAATAGTGAGGACTACTAATGCTATCCTCTGGACCATTACTCCATTCCCCGAGTCGTCCCAACTATGTTCTCATTTCCTGAAGAGAACAGTGAAAGAAAGGGTGAGCTCAACTAGCCCAGTAAGAAATATTAGGACTAAGATAATGCAGAATAAATTATCATTAGCCTTCAACAAAGTTAAACCGATAAAATACAATAGACAACAATTTAATCTGCAATGAATATGCAATCTATTAAAAGAGTCAAGTAGAAAATAAAGTCTACTATCTTTTAGGTTTTAAAAGGTTTTCATAAATTTTTATCACTAAGACTCAGTTTAATGAATAAACCACAATATCTAATCATCCTCGTACCACTGGCCAAGGATTTTCATCAAATTATCAATGGTCATGACTATACCGAATCATCCCTGGTCATAATCATACCAACAACTATCCATCACTGCATTACAGGCCACTGAGGACTTTTGTCACATCATTTATAACAAGCCATGATTATACCGAATGATCCCTGGTCATAATCATACTAAGTTCATCTATGCACGTAAGCCAAAGATAACATAATATATCATGAGGATGATGACAATGACATAATAATTCAATAAAACAAGTTCAAGAATTATTTTATCCAGGAATTAGTAACGTCCAAATTGTCAACAAGATACTGTTTTGTAGAGTAAAATTCAAGAATGATCATAAGAATATTTCCATGAAAAGATACTGGATGAAACGCAAATATCAAGGATATTCTACTAATTTCATGGAGTATAGAAGTCAAAGTTTTAACCAACTGGGTATAATAAAGAATGGAATAACAAAAGAAATCACCATGTATGCGCAGATTCAGATATGGACAAAGTTATTCCAATGAATAATAATAACGGAACCAAAGTCGTGAAACTCACAATCGGCTGATGTGGATGTTCCAACAGAGTAATAATAAAGGCGGAACCAGTCCTAGTGTAAAACACATGCATGTGATGTTCCAATGTAATAATAATAAAAGGCGGAACCAAAGTCAGGTGTAAAATACATGCACAGGATGTTCCAATGAGAATAATAGAAGAATGGAATAAAAGAAGAAGATCACCAAGTATAGGGGATTTACGGATACAAAAGTTATTCCAATGTAATAAATAAGAATGGAATAACAAAAGAAGTTCTCTTCATGAATACAAAAGAATAACACTTTTTAATTGTACAACAAATAATATTCCCTACTACCAGTAAAAGACATCGGATATCAAAGTAGTGAAGTACCGAATACTCTTCTTCTTTTCTCTCTATAGATTTTCTCTCTATAGCTTCTCTCTATAATTTCTCTCCCTAGAGTTTCAAATTGAATTGTAAGAAAATAATGAAGGAATGAGCTTTATTTATAGGAAAATAGAATGCATAGTAATTAATCCATGAACGGTCCAGTATTGATTTACTTTAATCTGATTTCATCCATATTTAAAGCAAAATCTTTTAAATAAAATATCATATATTCTATTTATATAAAACATTTTACTATGCAAACACTATGCAAACCCTATGCATAATAAAATATAATATATTCTATTTATAGAATAACTTTAATAAAGTATTCTATTTTTATATAAAAGATGTTTCGCTTTTTATTACGTTAATAATATGAATAAAACAAAACGTCATTATCGCTATAATAATTCATATTATTAATCGACAATAATGGAATCAAACCGAGTGACTTCTCACATAGGCATCAATAATCAATACCGTGTGCTACTATGCAACCAATACGACATCGTATTTTTTACTACCGAGTAGTTCAACAGTATCAACGATAAAACTTCCGCCGTTATTTTAATAAAATATTTTTGTCGTTTTCTCAATCCGACAATAATTTACATTGTAGGGGTCCACCAATGATTGAGTAGTTGTACAAATATTCCCCGCTAAACCGAGTATTCCCGACCAATCGAATATAATATAACCACTTGCATACTTTGCAAAATTTATAAATACTACCCACAACTATAATATTATCTTAAATTCACACCATAATATAAAAAAAATTATTTCGACAAAATTTAAATCTTTATTGACAAAATCTGGGGTCTCACAATAGTTGCCTACGTACTCCCGTGTATCAGGGAGATCAGGTCGATGTAGTTTTCCCCTCAAGATGAATTACAACCAAAGAGAAGTATGAATCCCATGTGCAGGCTATATTACGGGGAGAAGAAAGTTTGATCCCATGATTGGGACAAACTGCAAGTGTGGAAAAAGTTTGATCCCGTCTTTTGGATAAACTGCAGGCGTAGAAAAGTTTAATCCTGTCTTCAGGATAAACTACAGGTGTGAAAGGTTCAATCCCGTCTTCAGAATAATCAAAATTGTATGAAAGATGTGAAATGAGGTAAAACCATGCTGCTGGCTTGAAGTGTATGTTTCCCTGAGGGGCAAAAAAGTATGTGTAAAGGTTTAGAAAAACCGAAATGACTGGTGATTTGATGATCGAAACCCAGGATGTTTGCTTGATGGTAACCTCAGACATAGTACCATTTCATGGTGTTTGAGTTGATAAGCTATGGAAATTCATCGCCGTCCATTTCCTGTAGTCTGAGAGCGCCTCCTATCAATACCTCCTAGACAACAAATGGGCCTTCCCAGTTAGGAGCAAATTTTCCCTTAGATTGATCTTGGTTGTCAATGATCTTCTTCAAAATGAAGTCGTGTTGTTTAAACTGTCATATTCGGACTTTCCTATTGTAAAATCTTGCGATCCTTTGTTGATATAACTAACCATGGAAGATAGCCACGGTTCTCCTTTCGTCTATTAGAGACAATTGGTGATACATGTCTTGTACCCATTGGTCTTCATATAATTGAGCGTCCATCAACACTCTGAGGGATTCCATTTCCACCTCTATAGGGAGCACTGCTTCCATCCCATAGGCTAATGAGTAGGGGGTTGCCCCAGTGGAAGTATGCATGGAAGTTCTGTAGGCTAATAGAGTCAGAGGCAAGAGGTCAGGCCATCCTTTGTGATTGGTGGACATTTTCTACATGATCTTCTTGATGTTTTTATTAGCCTCTTCAATAGCACCATTTATCTTTGAATGGTAAATGACGGAGTTAAGGTGTTTGATGTGGAATTTACTGCATAACTCCTCCATCATTTTGTTGTTGAGGTTCTTAGCATTGTCTGACACAATGACCTCTGGTTATCCATATCGACAGACTATATTGTTTCCGATGAAAGCAATGATGAATTCTTTGGTAACCCTAGGGAAGGAGGCTGCTTCTACCCACTTGGTGAAGTAGTCGATCATGGTAAATATGAATCGATGTCCGTTACTGGCTTTGGGCTCGATGGGCCCGATTACGTCCATTCCCCACATTGAGAAGGGCCATGGCGAACTCATATTGTGGAGTTCCCTTGGAGGGGCGTGGATATTATTCCCATAAATTTGGCATTGATAGCACCTCTTGATGTGATCATCATAATCTGCTTTGAGCGTAATCCAATAATGGCCTATTTTGAGGATTTTCTTAACAAGTAGGGGTCCGCTCATATGTGGGCCACATACTCCACCATGGATCTCATCTAGGAGCCATTGAGCTTGGTCTTTGTCTAGACATCTGAGGAGACCTAATCTTGCATCTCTTTGGAAAAGTTCATCTCCGCTCAGGTAGAATTTCATAGTAAGTCGATGGATCCGCCACTTTTCAGTCAGGCTCGCTTCAGCGGGTGTAGATCCATCTTGTAAATACTCCTTGATATATTTATACCAAGGGCTTTGGATGGGAGGTAGCTCATCAAATACTTCTCCAACATAGTTCCCATAGGCTGGGGCCTTTTATAGGGCAAATGTGATGCTTGGCATGTTTTCCTTGATAGATATATGAATCAAGGAGGCCAACGTTGCTAGTGCATCTGCAAAATCATTCACATTACAAGGAATGTGTGAAAAGGAGATTTCTTCAAACTCCAAAGCCATCTATAGAACTTTCCAATGGTAAGGCAGCAAATGTAGTTCCTTGGTTTGATAGATTCCTGTGGATTGTTTGATTACCAATTCAGAATCCCCAAAGACAGTTAACCGCCGGATGCCCATTGAATGGGCAAGTTTTATCCCCATGATACAGCCTTCATACTCAGTTGTGTTGTTGGTGCTGACAAACTGCAATTTGACGGCGACGGGATACTGCTCCCCCGTATCGGACATTAGAACTACTCCAGCTCCAGAACCTTTTGTGTTAATAACTCCATCAAAATACATTCTCCATGTGTGGCATGCATCATACTGATGGTATTGCTGAACTGCCATTACCCCTTCATCGGGGAAGTATGTTTCTAAGGGTTTGTAATCCCCTGCAGGTGCGATGGCCAGTTGATCCACAATTCCTTGACCTTTGACAGACTTTTGCGTCACGTAGACGATGTCAAATTTTTGTAGGATCAATCGCCATCCGGACAAAACCGACAATTCAAAAGACGGCCATCAACACGTGACTTGAGAGGATCCACGCGGGATATGAGATAGGTTGTGTGACCATGGAGGTAATACTGTAACCTCATGGAAGCCCATGCTAAAGCATAACAAGTCTTCTCAATTAGAGTGTACTTATGTTCACTGCTGCTGAATCTTTTACTGAGGTAATAGATAGATCGTTCTTGGCCTCTATCGTTTTTCTGTCCTAGCATGCAGCCTATGACATTGTCATTAATGGACAGGTACATAAATAGGGGAACACCATCCTTGGGAGGTACCAAAATAAGAGCGTTAACCAGTTGCTCATTAATGGTAAGGAAGGCTTTCTGACACTCATCGTTCCATTTCATGGAGGAGTTCTTCCTTAACAACTTGAAGCTGGGCTCACAGGTTGCTGTGAGTTGAGAAATAAACCTGCTAATGAAGTTGATTCTTCCCAAAAATCACCGTATTTCCTTCTTTGTCTAAGGAATGGGCATTTCCTTGATGGCCTAGATTTTTGTGGGATCCAACTCAATCCCTTTATGGCTAAGTAGAAAACCTAGCAACTTGCCTGATTTGACACTAAAGGCACATTTGGCTGGATTCAACTTCAAGTTGTACTTACGCAACCTGTTGAAGAGCTTTTTGAGATGGTCTAAGTGGTCTTCTTCCCTTCAGGATTTGACAATGATGTCATCCACGTAGATCTCTATCTCTTTATGCATTAAATCGTGGAAAAGAGCCATCATAGCTCATTGATAGGTTGCCCCGACATTAATGAGGCCGAATGACAACCGTCTGTAGAAAAATGTTCCCCAAGGCGTGATGAAAGCAATTTTCTCATGGTCTTCCTCAGCGACCATAATTTGATGATACCCCGCGAAGCAATCAGTAAAGGAGTACATGTCATATTGAGCAATATTATCAATGAGAATGCGGATAAAGGGCACAGGAAAGCTATATTTAAGGCAAGCTTTGTTCAGATCCCAGTAATCCACGCAAACTCGCACCTTTCCTCCTAGTTTAGGCACGGGAACAATGTTGGATATCCACTCCGGATATAGACACCATAATAATGCTAGCTTGAAATTGTTTCATAATTTCTTCTTTTACCTTTAAATTCCACTTAGGTTTCAATCGCCTGAGCTTCTGCCTGACTGGATTAAATCCCTCCTTAATGGGAAGGCGATGAAGGACAATGTCAGTGGATAAACCCACCATATCTTCGTGAGACCATGCAAACACATCCTGGAATTAGGTTAATAGTGCAACCATGACATTCCGTTGGTTTGGGGTGAGGTCTGAACTAATCTGGATTAGCTTAGGACTTTCTAAGGTTCCAAGATTGAAAGAAGTGGTTAGGTCAAGGTTGGGTTTAGGTTTGTCTGCGACCCGTTTCTTAATCTCCTGAGGTGTCTCAATGTCCTCTTGTATTTCCATCAAGTCTGAGTCCAACTTTGCATCAAAGTTACAGTCCTTGTGGAGAAAATGCACCTCGTCAGCAAATACGTGCACATCTAATTTCAGAGTCCTGAAACAAAATATGCTTTCACTTAATGTATGAAACTATTTAATCATACAAAAGTGTTAGCATGTACAGATAAAATAACTGCTAATACTGTATAGAAAAGTAAGCAATTAAATTTATCTACGGGGCAGAGGGATTTTCTTCCCGTTTTACCATCGTCGACGAATGCATAGAGTGCTGCTCCAATTGTCGAAGGCAAAGTCCTGATGGACTGCAGTGATGGAGGGGCTGTCATCGTCCTCCTTTTCCTGAATGATAACCATAACATCTGGGCAATCATCATCTAGGGTATATCTATTTGTATGTTCATCATGGACAATGATGCGTATGCCTGACATCATCAAAGCGATATCATATTTACGTTTTTGCTCCCTTTCTTCAACTTTGGGATCAGGAATCAGGACCTCTTTTGCTTTAAAGGGTACTAGTTTGGTAAACAACATAGCCATAACATGGGCTGGCACCTTTACTGGAGACTGTATCAGCTCATGAGGTGCAAATGGAGAAAATCGCCATGTGGCGAAAGCTTGAGGAACTTGCTTGTGCTTATGAGGATTCCTGTGACTGGAACTGGAAGAATAGCCTAGTCCGGCTGTCCCGTTTTGACTGGACACTTGAATAGGGTGCTTAATACCCTGTTGATTTTTACCAAGCCCTTATCCAAGCTGATGACCCAATGACATCATTTCTTGAGTGGCCGACATAACCTCGGCAGAAATCTTGGGTACGAGAAGTGGCGCTCCAATAGGATGGTATTGCGTGTTACTCACTTCCAAAGTATGAAAACTAGACGGCTCAACTTCTAAATTGAAGCTAATGATTGGCAGGTCTCTTTGTTCAGGACATTCCAGCTCAGCGTTGACAGTGACTAGGCTATTGTTGACAATGTATTTGAGTTGTTGATGTAGTGTAGAAGGAACGACTCCAGCCATGTGGATCCATGGTCTCCCCAATAGTAGGTTGTATCCTGAATCTATCTTGAGGACGTGAAAGGATACATTGAATGTATTTGGACCAATTTTAATTGGCAGCTCAATCTCTTCGACAGAATTTCGTCGGGATCCATCGAAAGCTTTGATAACCGTATGGCTGCTTCGGATCCGTTTGAGATTGACGTTCATCTTCACCAAAGTGGCATAAGGACATATATTTAGAGACGAACCTCCATCTATCAAAACCCAAGCTAAGATATACCCGGAGGACAAAACTATAATGTGCTATGGCTTGCATTGACCGGTCCCTTCGGGTGGTATGTCGTCATCAGTGAAGGATATCACATTGTTGTTAAAAATGTGATCAACCATATGTTGAAATTTTTCCACATCCACTGATTTTGGTAAGTAGGCTTCTTCTAAAACTTTGAGTAAGATCTCCCTGTGATCCTCAGAAGAGAAATCCAAGTCCAGTATTGATATATGATGTGGAGCTTCTCTTAAGCTTAAAACCACCTTGGCTTCATTATGGCCCATAGTGCAAAGGAATTTCTTAATCTTCTCTATGGGAATCTTCCCCTTTGCTTTGAAGGTGGGCTTCATCACCTTCTGAGGAAGATACAGTGGATTTTCCTTCGACACTGTAGCAGTAGTATGAGACGTGGATCCTTCAGCTTCTCCATAATTCCATGGAACTTTGTGTAAGCTGACAACAAGATATTTTGGTCTGAAAGGTAAAGAAATTGGCTTTGGTGCAAGCCACTTTCAAAGGATTGTCAGCTCCTTTGAGTTGAATTGCTTGTATGGGAAATGGTTTGACAGTCCCATTAGCCTCAGCGGATATAACTGCTACTGATCCCTTCTATTTGGTAGGACATGTATTCCCACTCTCAAGTAGCATAGTGTAATCGTCTGCCAATTGCAGGACACCGCTATCAATTAAATTCTGAATAAGGTGGCGGAGTGCCCAAAATTCTTTTGTGTTGTGACCGTGAGAATGTGAATGATATTGACAAACTCCCTTAGATTTGAATCGTCTAGAATGGGGATTAATTGGAGGTAGAAGGGAGGTAATTCTTCCTTCGTTGATTAGAATCTGAAATATCTCCTCCATAGGTTGGCCTAGGTATGTAAATTCCCATTGATTGGAAAAATCCCGACGGGATCTAGCATTTGCTCTCTTTACAACCTTATCCTCCATAGCTTCACTTTCTGAAGGTGATGGTGGAGCATTCATAACAAAAGGAAGGAGATAGGCATGCTCCTGGCTGATTAACTGGCGTGTGACTTGATGTTGATGGGTCACCAGTTCTGCCAATTGCTCAATTTGTTTACAAAGAGCTTTCATCTTTCGTTCCATAAAAAATTGAAACTTTGCATAATCCCATCTGTCAACACCGTCTTTGATGGTCTGGGATGATTCAATATTAAAACTGGAACTCTGTCCAGTGCTCCAACTAATCATATTGACCTCTTTTTCTTTGTGTTGAGGAAGAGGGTTGTCTTGCACATGAGGTTGATCTGGTATGGTAACCACGATCTCACCGTTGTCTATCAAATCTTTGATCTTGTGTTTCAAGGCCCAACAATCTTGAGTATCATGTCCAGGTGCCCCGGCATGATAAGCACACTTCCGAGTAGCATTGAAACCCCTCCCATTAGGGTTGGCTGGTGGTAGAAGACGTGTGATTTTCTACTGAGTAGTATGAAGAGCAAGAATATTCTCGAGCGAGTCCCCTAAGGGTGTGAACGTTCTAGGGTGCTTTGCTTCTCCACTTTTAGGCAATGGAGGGTTAGAAGACTGTGCTTGGAAAGGGCAGTAGTTTCTCCTCTGTATAGGCATGTTCTGTTACCTTTTTGGCCTTGTAGTATCAAGGAAACAACCTCCTCTTTGTTTTTATGGACCCTTCGGGGGTTGTTTCCATAAGATCCGGACTGGATGTACTCATCAACTGCTTTAAGAACGGCTAGGTCTTGAATCTCACCTGACTTCAATCCCATCTCAATCATCTCTCCATGCTTGATCATTTCAGAGATTGGGTTGCCAATACCAGCTAAAACTCTTTCATAGAAAGGAGCTTCCTGTATGTCTATGAAAGTCATGACCATTTCTGACTCTGTCATGGAAGGAATAACTTGAGCAGCAAGGTGCCTCCACCTTTGAGCATACTCTCTGAAAGACTCATTAAACTGTTTCTTGACCTTGGTAATCTGCACCTGGGCCAGAACCATCCGAGATTGAAAATCAGATTGAGTGAGGAAGGCATGAGCTAGCTCTTCCCAGCTATGGATCTTTGAGTTTTTTAATCTGGTATACTATGAACAGGCTTCTCCGGTCAGACTCTTCTGAACAGCTGCATTCTGAGCTTCTCATTTTCCACATAAGATCCAAGTTCTCCAATGAACACCTTCAAATGTGTGTAAGGATCCCCTAATCCGTCATACTTTTCAAAGTCAGGGGTTTTGAATTTCTCTGGATAATGAACACCAGGAAATATGCAAAGGTCAGTATATGAGACACTTCCATGTGTTCCAATCCCTTTGAGAGCACGGATAGTTTCTTCCATTTGAAGGACCTTCTTCCTGATATCACCGGTGTCTGGATCTCCTTTGAGATGGGTGTTTTTCGGGTCTTTGTTGGTCGTATCCAACTGAGGTTCTAGATTTGTTTTATCCAAACCTTGTGCTCCTCCTTGTGTAGAGGATTCTGTATGTGTAGGCATCTTTGAGCCCTGAGTAGACTGATGCAATTCTTTCAGCAGAATAGCCAAATCTGTAATTTGTTTACTTAATCCATTAAATTCTTCTCGAGAAACGGGATTAGACTGGTCAGAAGAAGACATGATTGGCTGTAGGCTCGTGGCCTTTTTGGATTTTGAGAGGGTAACATGCCCAATTGTTTCCCTACAAAAGACTTATGTAGTTTAGTCTTAGGGATAATGTAAATGCTATCATAATGTGTCCATTTTAGGAATATCATCCTGCAAAAACGGGCATTATTTGATAACATGTCATGTATGAAAAAATATTCTTCATATTTTCCATTACATAAAGATGAACATGGAATGAATTTACAAGTAAATGCTTTTACAAGTAATTGAAAATGGAAAGCATGAAAAGACTTTCCTCCGCGTTTGGTTTATCAGAGGCTGATCTATCATAGGTTTATTCTCGCGGCTTTTTGGCATGAAGGTCCCTAGATCATCGTAATCTACTTGACGGGAAGTTAATCCGGTCTTTCAACTTGGAGCTTAACTGGTGGTGCCTTTCCGAGCCTCATTGGAATTAGTCTCCCTACGAGTCCAAAGAATCAAACACCGCGACAGAAAGTCTCCTGGTGGAGGAACCACACAACATACATTCACATACAACGTGTCTCACCGTTTATGAAAATGATGACATGTGCGAAGTACTAATATCACAGATAGATATATTGTAGTGCAGTAAATAAAATGCATTCTTACACATTCATCATAAATGTAAATACAACATTCACATACAAGTATATAACTATTTTGAAAAGCTTGTAGTAGCGGCTTAAGCCCTCTTACTGGTGTCCCCAGCAGAGTCGCCACCTGTCGACGTCGGGATTTTTATTTGTCCCTTTTTCGTTACTTGTTCTTTGGTGTTCTCATGTTATGTGAGATTTTTTTAAAAAAATAAGTGAAAAGATCTGACATGTATACTGTCGACGATTTGACTTTAAGAGTCACCAGTTGGTGTTTTTAACTGGTTGCACAAACACAACCGAGAAAAGGTTTACACATTGACCTAGTGATGTGACACTGCTAAACGGGTCTGTGAAACCGAGATTCATTTGGGTTCGTGGGCTTGATTATGCGGAGGGAAGGTGTTAGGCACCCCCCGACATCCGTGTTGCCACGGTGACCGCCACTTTTCAAGAAACTAGTATATAATGTGTGTGTGTGTGTGGATCAATGTGCAATTTATTTGGAAGTAGTGCGAGGCCTCGTTCGCACCTATATACAAAGGGTTTGAATTTATACAAAAATTTAGTTTTAAATAAGATATAGCAATGACGTTTTATAAAAGAGGTTTTTCAAACCATGTGCTCAATAGTAATTAAGACTTTTTCATACTTCCATTTTATTATTAAATGTTCGACTTGTTTGCTTTTATTTAAAAGATGTGAGGCATCTTCGATAAAATAATATACAGTATTACCGAATTCCTCATGGGCATGATAGCCATCTAAGGAAATTCAGACACCGTAAACAATGTACAAGCTGCTTAAAGCTGAAAATGTCCATCACGGGAACCGAATCTAGATTCAGTAGACTGAATATGTGATCACATGATTCCTAGGCTCACATGATGCCGCAGTTTATATGAAAAGTAGTAATCAGTTATATATATTAAATATATATATATATATATATATATATATATATATACAGACATGATCAACCACCACGAAGCACCTCTATATGGGATCAGAAAAGTAAATATATAAAAGCGGCAAATATATATATATATAGACATGATCAACCACCACGAAGCAACTCCATGGGGGGATCAAAAATGTAAATAAAGCAGTAAATGTGATCAACCGCGACGAAGTAAACTCCATGCGGGACTGAATGTAAAGAAAGTAGTAAAGACAATCAACCACCACGAAGTAAATTCCAAGCCTAACCGAAATGTAAATATATATATATAAGCAAGTAAACGCTCCGGATGTAAAATCCAGGCTCAATCGAGGCATAACTCGATAATGTTAGTCCATATATAAATATATACATATATAAGTATATATATACAGATAGAAATGAAAACCACGGACCGAAGTCCAGGCATACACACACAACACGACTTTCAATGTGAAGAATAGTGTGTGCAAAGATGAAGAGAAAGGCTTTATAGAGTGTGAGAAGGCTTACAGTGGGCTATCAATGCAGGCTTCTATGACTCTATATGGATAAACACTCAGCTCCCGCCGATAAAATATAGCTATATGTGAGCTAACATGTGTTAAAAATGGGACAACACTCAATATGGGGTGTGTACAGAGCAAATTTGACAGGGCTTCCTCGCCTTTTTCTTTTTTAAAATGGCCACCCCAAGTTCTATATTTATAGAGCTAGGAGTCATAGGTATTCTATGATGACCACAGATGCACTGCTGGTCACTGGGGCTACCCCTGCTCATGGTCCAGTCGACTCGAAGTACATGCACTCATGCACTGTGATGTCCGCTCGAACTTACAGAACTTCAATCCAAGCATTCGAACAAGGTGTACAAGACCTTCTTCGGACCGCTTTTGTTGAGAGTTACGCAATGACATGGGATTAGAGGTTGTATGATGTCAGGAAGAGGGGACCATGCCCATGGTCTTCAAGCTTCAAATTCTATTCGGTGTGCTGTCACGCGTAATAGTCACTCGGGATTGGAACTCCTTAGTTCTTGTGGGATATTGTTGTGTAGCAATGTATGTACGAAGTGTTGAGACGGTGAACTGGGGTTGAGGTGGAAAGATGACAGTTTGACTCCTCACCGTGGTTATCTCCAGTTTGGGCTGATAGCAGACATTGCTCAGGGTTATATCTGAGATTGGACTGCTGCAAGTGTTTGAATTTTGCAAGGTCGTCTGTAAGTGTCTGTCTTCTGGGTGTTAGCTCCGGGTCTTTGGTATGAGTGCCTCGGCAGGAGGTCTGAGATTGAAGTTGATTGCATTTGAAACAAGCATTTTCGGAGTTATTGCCGGAACTGCAACAACATTCATTGGGGTTATCTCCAAGGACGAAACTCGGGGTTATCTTCGAGATTGGAATTGATACTCTCGGTGCGTGTTCCAGGTTTGAGACTGAACTTCCGGTAGTATCCAGAATGGATGTGAGCTGTCTTCAAGGGTTATCTCCGAAAGATGACTATGCCCTCCTGCAATGTTAGTAACAGGTGTACAAAAAATTTCGAGTGTCTACAAACAGCCAGGAAAATTAATCAATCATTCGACACTCTTGATCGACCTAAAATGGAAGAGAAAAAGTTTAAACCATCGATAGAAGAGCCACTAGTGTTGGAATTAAAACCTCTACCATCTCATCTGCAGTATGCATATTTGGGAAAAGATGCTACCCTACCAGTTATTATTTCGATAAATTTGACTAACACGCAAAAAGTGAAACTGTTAAAGGTATTGTGAGAGTTCAAAACATCAATCGAATGGACTATAGCGGATATTCGAGGAATTAGTACGTCATTTTTTATGCATAAGATCTTATTGGAAGAGGGAGAAAAACCAACCATTGAGCAGCAAAAAAGGTTAAATCCCATTATGAAGGATGTGGTGAAAAAGGAGATCATAAAGTGGTTGGATGCCGGCATTATTTACCCAATCTGGGACAGTTCATGGGTAAGTCCTGTACAGTGCGTATAAAAGAAAGGGGGCATAACGGTAGTGAAAAATGAATCTAATGAACTCATCCCTACTAGAACCGTTATAGGCTGGAGAGTGTTTATAGATTACCGCAAATGGAATAAAGCCACACACAAGGATCACTTCCCCTTGCCATTCATTGATCAGATGTTGGATAGGTTAGCGGGACATCAGTTCTACTGTCTTTTGGATTGATATTCTGGATATAATCAGATTGCCATAGCGCCGAAAGATCAAGAAAAAACCACATTCACATGCCCTTACGGCACGTTTGCATTCCAGCGTATGTCTTTTGGCTTATGTAATGCTCCGACAACTTTTCAACGACGTATGATGGCCATATTTTCATATATGGCAGAACAAAACTTGGAAGTATTCATGGATGACTTCTCCGTGTTCGGTGATAGTTTCGACTTATGCTTGAAAAATTTGGTCTTAGTGTTGAAGTGCTGTATGGAGACGAACCTAGTTCTTAACTGGGAAAAATGTCACTTCATGGTGCAAGAGGGGATAATTTTGGGGCATACGGTTTCCGCAGAAGAGCTAAAGGTGGATAAAGCAAAAATTGAGACGATTGAGAAACTACCTCCTCCAACATCTGTGAAGGGAATACAGAGCTTCTTGGGACATGCGGGTTTCTACAGACATTTTATTAAAGACTTCTCCAAAATTTTAAAACCCTTATATTCCCTCTTGGAGAAAGATGTAACGTTTAAGATGGATCAGTTGTGCGTCGATACTTTCGAAGTATTGAAGAAGAAATTGGTTTCAGCTCCAATTATAGTGGCTCCTGATTGGTCTTTACCATTTTAGTTGATGTGCGACGCCAGTGATTACGCGGTTGGAGCAGTATTGGGACAACGTCGCTATAAATTTTTTCACACTATTTACTACTCCAGCAAGCTGTTGACGGATGCTCAGTTGAATTACACGACCACCAAAAAAGATTATCTTGCGGTCGTGTTTGCCTTAAACAAGTTCAGAGCATATCTCATCGGGACCAAGGTAATTGTCTACACTGATCATTCAGCTATTAAGTATTTGATTGAGAAGAAAGATGCCAAGTTGCGGTTAATACGATGGGTACTTTTGCTACAAGAATTTGACTTGGAGATCCGAGATAGAAAAGGTACCGAGAACTAGGTGGCGGATCATCTTTCTCGTTTAGAAAATGCAGAAGTTCAGCAAAAAGACGAAGTCATGATTAATGAGAGGTTTCCTGATGAACAACTTCTTCGAGTAACAACGACCATGCCTTGGTACGCAGATTTCGTGAATTATCTAGTTAGTCATGTGTTACCTCCGGAATTGAACTCGCAACAACGAAAAAAGTTCTTCCACGATGTCCGACAATATTTTTGGGAGGAATCGTTTCTGTTTAAGGCTTGTGCAGACCAAATGATTAGACTATGTGTGCCACAAGACGAGATGGATAGCATATTAGGTCATTGCCACTCATCAGATTACGGAGGTCATTACGCGGGTGATAGAACAGCAGCCAAAGTGTTACAGTCGATTTTTTTTGGCCTTCCCTATTCAAAGACTCATATCTCTATGTACTAAAATATGATCGGTGTCAACGAGTAAGTAATATCTCCGAACGCAATGAAATACCGCTTAATACCATTTTGGAGGTGAAGTTATTCGATGTGTGGGGAATTGACTTTATGGGACCCTTCCCATCCTCATTCAATAATCAGTATATTCTGTTGGCGGTGGACTATATTTCGAAATGGGTAGAAGTTGCAGCCTTACCCTCGAACGATGCTAAGGTGGTACTTCGGTTCTTGAAGAAGAATATATTCACCCGATTTAGGACGCCAAGGGCGATAATTAGCGATGAGGGAACTCACTTCTATAATAAGCAGTTCACTAAATTGCTTACATAGTACGGAGTCAGACATAAGATTGCAGCCGTATACTATCCCCAAACCAATGGTCAAGCAGAAGTTTCGAATCGGGAAGTTAAGAGAATCCTAGAAAAGGTGGTCAATCTGTCACGAAAAGATTGGGCCATGCGACTAGATGATGCCCTATGGGCATATCGAACGGCTTACAAGAATCCTATCGGTATATCACCTTATAGGATGGTTTACAAAAAAATGTGTCATCTCCTGATCGAATTAGAACATAGTACATACTAGGCCATTCAGAAACTAAACTTCGACCTACAAGCAGCTGGTGAGCAGAGGTTACTTCAAATATATAAGATGGACAAATTCTGGCATAATGCATATGAGAACGCCAAACTGTACAAGGAGAAAGTCAAAACCTGGCACGATAAGAAAATCCTTGATCGGAAGTTCAAACTGGGCCAACAAGTATTGCTTTTCAACTCCAGATTGCGTTTATTTCCCGGTAAACTGAAATCTCGCTGGTTCGGGCCGTTCGTGGTTGTATCTGTCGCTCCAAACGGAAATGTTGAAGTCGAGGAACCTAATTCAAAGCGAACATTCAAGGTGAACGGTCAACGGCTCAAGCATTATTGGAGTATATCCGTCGATAACCAACCTACGGCGATGTACCTCTCTGATCTAGTGAGCAATTGAGTATCACCAGCTAAGTCGGGATGACAACTATAAACCAAGCGCTATAGGGAGGCAACCCTAAGAGTTTGAGTTTATTTTGTTTTATTTCATTCAATATTTGTTATTTTATTTTACTTTACTTATTTTTTTTATTTTTTTTATTTTTATTTTTATTTATCAGTATGTACTCTACTATAATAATCTTTATGCATTCTTCACTTGTTTCCAGATAGGCAGAAAATTGATCAAAAGACCAAGTACGAGGAATATTGGTCGAAAAAATGCCCTAGCAGCCCATTACCAAGAGCTCAGTGCCCTGGCGCTTGAATTCAAAAGGAAGTCACCGCCCCGGCACTCCTTCATGACCCAAAATTAGCGCCCCAACTCTTGACCCCATCTACACACACTGATGCCCAGCGCCCCGTCGCTTCATTCCTAGCCATTTTCAGCGCCCCGGCGCTAAAGGTGTCCAAGCAGATTGTGATAGCATACTTCCGGCGCTTCCTTCCGATTCAAACCCAAAGTGCCTCCGTCCTTTGGGGTCGATTAAAATCCTAATCGGGTTAAAACTCTACATTGGGCGACTTCTTATTCTTTTTAACTGCTTCCCACGTGCATCCCTTGAACCTTTGCCATAAATCTTGTGTAACTACCTTCCCCATTCATGATTAAATAGCCTACATACTTTGATAGATAAGAGTATTTTGCTTCAATTGGGTTTTCTTTTTACTTGATTTTGTTCTCTCCTTCTGTATCTAAGGTATGTCTTATACTTCCTTTGATCTTTTACTACTCCTTCTTGCATGCGTATGACTCATCTGAGATTGGACTATCATGCATATGTTGTATTCCATGGTGATTGATATGCTTGGGGTTTGGATTACCATGACAATAGTGTTGTTCAAAGAGAAATATAAACTGCCCACAAGGTGTTCGATATTTTGCCTGAGTTAATTTTCTTTGTTAATTTCATGTAACAACATATCCAACACTGATCTAACTTGCATACTTGTCATCCAATAACATAGGTCTATTGCTAGACTGATCTATCATAAGAATGGGGGGGCTAAACTATATTAATGCATACCTGTGTTCGTATGTTTACGCGTCTATTGTTTTATCGGATTTGTCCATGCATTGACTACTTGATCTTAATTGCTCGAAATCTTGGCCTTCATGTCATGTCCACAGTGTTGCGCTACCCATGTACTGAATGTATTCAATTGTTTGCCATAAAGTTTGTTCTCAATGTTACCTCCTTTGGGCGTACCTTGGTCTTCATTTGCCAATTGCACTATTTAAATATAAAATGAGACTACTCAGTCAATTTTGTACTTTCATGCTATTATGTGTATCACCACACCCCCACCCATATTAAACAACATGCACTTATTTTGAGTTTGGGGGTAGTGCTATGGGTACGTTAGTCCATATTAGATTTATGCCCAATTCTAATACGTGTGAATGTGAATTCCTTGCAGAATTTTCTAAATGACCTACAAGCGTCAATGTGGAGAAGGTTCTGGGTCAGCCTCGGCTCCTCCAAAATTTGACAGCCGTCAGTTCGTGAGTGCCGCAGCCCAAGAACGCTACAATAGGATGGCCACCCGCTCTCTCGTCCCTGAACGCGGTTTAAGTCCCGATCAATCCAAGTCTGGAGACATGGCGGTCATGATTGCTGAGAGGAATTGGTTCACGCTCACTGCACAACCCGAACCGACAATGATTGTAGTCGCTAAAGAGTTCTATGCTAATGTTTCAGAGCATTCACACTATGGAGTGTATGTGCAAGGCAAAACCGTTGAATTCAGCAAAGAGGACAACAACAGTTGTTATCAGCTGCCATTGGAAGGATACCATAACGAGTATGCCAGTCTTGTGAGTCAAGGACCAGACTATGAAACCATAATACGCGAGTTTTGTCAACCGGGCACTACATGGATAATGCATAAATGTGGCAACATGACATTCCCCCTTTCGCACCTCAGTTTATATGGAAAGGCTTGGTATGCCTTTATCTGAGCTAAACTTATGTTGTGTACACATGTTAGCCATGTCACTTGTGGCGCCTACAAATCCGAGTTACCAGACCCCCGAGTTTGGTGTTCACGATCCACAATATAATATAACATCTAACTACCCATTCATTTATAAATAAGAATGCATAACTCATTAACATATGTTGTTAATACATAAGTCCCAGGTCCACTAACCTTAACATTATAGTCATACCCCTTAGATGTACAAAAAGGGTTTACAATACAACATAATTATAATAATGTTCAACATAACTAAATTATAACTATGCCTTTTCCTTTGTTCTTCTTCACATCACCTTCTGCAACCTCGTCCCTAGTTGAAAGGTTTTATATATAGCAAGGGTGAGCAACTAATTTGCCCCGCAAGTTCAGACATACAATAAATGAATAAGAATTCAAAACAATAGACTATCTATTTGATAGACTGAATCCAAAGTTTGGGGAACTTTGAAATAGCTGAACAAATCGTTATTCAATAACAAGTCTTCTCGTATTCTATACTATACAATAATTCAATAATGAAAGAGTGTAACGCTTTCAAAGTTTCTACGATATTCTAATGAATAATCAAGAATCAATTCTACGAAATAGCAAAATGGAATATTTTCCAGATTTATGTTGAGTGATCACACTAGATCTTGAACTTTTCTTCTCGGGTATCTATCAAAGATTTACTTTGATATATACTCAGGTGTATCAGATAACCATAAAGATTAAATCATACCCCTCTGCAAGTACTCAGAGTCAGCCAACTCTTTGTACCCTATATTATGCATAATACTTATGTCGCGCGCAATGATCGAATATACGATTTAATGATGTTCCCTTTTTATAAAAGGTTGTTCTTCTCAGTCTCAGAATCAAGATTTGATTTAACAACGAAATACTGTGATTTCAAATTCTATTTACTTCTCGATCTAGCCAAAATAATTGGCATCGATCTGTCAATAATAATTGAATTTATTTTCTCGAATCTATCAAGTTCTAACAAATGTTCGTCTAGCCAGAATAATTAGCTAAGACATTTCTCAGTATAATTTGACAATAAACAGGAATTATCTGTACTGTCAATTCTAGCTTCTACGGATATGAATATCCAACAACAGTTATTCTACGAATATATATTTCTGAATCAGTAATTCAATTTGAATTATTAAACATGCACTAACTGTGAATAATCAACAATAAATTCCCTAGATGTGGTGTAATTAACAATAATTAACCAATATAATAATTGAATGAAAATAACTCAAGGTTGAGTTAGGAAACTTGCCTCTTCCGTTGATTATAGCTACACAATAAACTTATCTGCTTTCGAAAGACCTATAACCAATAATATCAGTCTAACAATTAGCACAATATTTCATAACACACAGCACTGTAATTCACAGTCAAACTTCTCTTAGACACATTACCACATAGCCACATCAGTGTTTATAACCTATATAAACACTTAACAAGTCAAACTAGTGCAGTTTGGTTGGACTTCGGTCCATTCTCGGTGTTCTGGTCACCCTATCCGACAATTAACACAGTTATTGTCAATTAAATTCGATGTCTAAGCTTCAATATTATATTAGATAAGTCAAATATAATTAATAATATTTTTTTGAAGCTTTTAATAATTTCTAAGCAATTATTATAATTTATAATAATTTTTCAAATATCGGAATCATATTTAAATGATTTAATTATCAAATAATCTTATCATCATTAATATTTAATAATATTAAAATATTAATGACATACTTATCAAAATATTAAAGTTATTCTTAATAACTTAAAATATTTTTAAATCAACAATATTCTACTTAAATGATTTTTAAGATAATTAAAATCATCTTTAAATCATCACCATTAATATCTAAATATTAATGAAATTATTATCCAAATATTAAAAGTCATTAATTATAACTTAAAATATTTTAAAATCATTTTCTCATTTTTAAATGATTTTTAAATCAATAAAATCATTTTAATTAATTTATTTAATATAATAATTAAATAAATATAATATCATTAATATTAATTTATTAATGAAAATTCTCCAAAAATATTGAAAATTATATTTTATAATTCAAAATATTTTCTAACACTTTATTCTCATTTAAAATAATTTTATAATATTAAAATATTTTTCTCTAATTTATTTAATATATTAATTAAAAAATTATAAATCAATAATATTAAATTATTAATGAAAATTCCTAAAAATATTAAAAGTTATACTTTATAACTCAAAATATTTATAAATACATTATTCTTATTTAAAATGATTTTTCATAATATTAAATATTTTTCTCTAATTTATTTAATACACTAATTAAATAAATTAAATACCTTTTAATATTTAAATAATTATAAATATTAAAGAAAATATTCAATTGGTCAAAAATTATTTTTCATAATTTAAAATAATTTTTAAAACCATTTTTGGTAATTTTATAATTTATTTCTATTTTAAATAATTTTAAAATCAAAATTAAAATAAATGAAAACCGCCGCTATAGCTTATAGCGACACTTATCTCTGTTGCCTTAGGTGTTCTTGAGCCTCAAGAACAACGCATCGAATCAAATCAAGTGTGCACGCGTTTCAATTCAACCTTTAATTGCAATATATTCATGATCTGGGCAATCTAAGACATTGATAATGTAGTTCATATGTAATATTATAGGTATCAATTTTTATCTCGCTCAAACAACACAACAACAAAGAAATCAAGGACTTCAAATTTTTTGACAGACCATTCCTGGGTTTTTCTAGGTAACCCAGAAACCCAGGCAGCTCGTGGTGCCATTTTCCAGTCGAATTATTTAGAGGTTCTGGTAATGATTTATGCCAGTTTATGGTTTAAACATCTAGTCCATGTGTCAAGGAACAACACCACAACAGTAGATCGTATAAACAACCACAAAAATAAAAGTTACAGCTTAGTCAAAGGTTGTCAGAAACTTCATTCATACAATTTCTAGGTTTTCCAAAAACTACGTCCGTGACAAAATGGCTAGATTTGACCACCCATTACATTCCATATGTTTGTGATATAAAAGATCTTAATGCATGGATCTATAGTCCACATAGCCAGCTACAATTTGAATATAACATATAATCAAAACACTAAAAGATCTGACAGATCTGCTCATTACAAAACGTTGTCAGACGTTGATCAAGGCTTCCTAGGTTATCCAGATTTGGCTCTTTATTAACGCTTCGGCCAACCAAGCCAACCGTAAATAACACACGATCAATACATTGAACTACTGTAAATCCACTTCCAGATCCAAGACAACATTTCAGGCTACCAACATGAAGCTTAAAACAACTCAAAACATGAACACATGAAGATTTAAGGCAACTGACATTTGCTTGTCAGAGCATTTTTAAACTCAAGAACAGTTTTTGAAAAACTTTATTTTAAGACACTTTGATGCTATGGATTCATGATAGATCATCATAGATCTTCATAAAACATCCAATAGCAAAATTCTAAACACATAATCACAAAGATTTTCTTAACATGTAAGATCAAAATAGTTTTGAGCTTTATACCTTTCTATCCAAATTTTTGATCCTTGATCTACTGAACTGATATTGTTAATCTAGAAGGTGTTATAGTGACTGATCTACTTGAGAAATTCGGAGGTCTTGTGTGAGAGAGAGTTGGTAAGAGCTTGGAGAGAAAATAAGCAAAATGTGAACACTTTCTCTCTCTTATAACTTATATAATACTTAGATGCATTGCATATTGCTAAGTTTGCTGGCAAATTAGGCTAATTTGTTGGACTTGTAGGTTATTAAAAGTCAAGTTATTAGTTCACCAACTAAAGTTATTGCCAATTCTACAAGTTAGCTCATTAAAAATGTAAAAAGGGTACTTTTGTCATTTGCATTCTAAATTTAATGGCATACTTGATATTGTTCAAACCCTTAGGGTTTAACCCTAGGGTTCTAACACTTAGTTTCTACAACTTTAGTTTCCACAATTCTCAAATTAGGGTTTTTAACTGTATATTTGGTTTTCTAAATCTGAGATTAGGGTTTCTAATCCCTTATTAGGGTTTATTAATTTTAAACCTTATCCGATCAATCATTGATCATTATCAACATACAGTATAAACACATTCTTATCAATATAATTATTTTAATTAAATTTTCTACCGAATCCCTTTCCAGAAATTAGGGCTAGGGTTTCTAAAGCTGTTAAGCATAACTCTACTCTATTTTCTCAGTCAATACACAAATTGACTAATTCTCGAGATTCGTATCACAGATACACAGTACAATATTAACAGTTAATGTCAATATTAAATAAAAAAAATTTATTCGTAAATTTTGGATTATTCGAAATCCCGGGTTATTACATCACCAAGAAGAGGGTTGTGCTACTATATTCCATAATTCAATGCTTGAAGATTGATGTCAGCCTCGTCATTCAACAATCAATTCTGCGAGCTTCACAAAGAGGCACCACGAGAGGTTTACCCCATCCATCTCTTATTTGTGTTTTATGTGCAAAATTTGGGGTCAAATGGAAGTCGGATGAGATGATTCAAACCCCAATGCCGGTGTTAGACCATAAGTTGATCAGTAGGTATAGAGTATGGACTGGTGGGGTGAACCACCCCTGTGGATTGGGTTTTATAATTCCCCAAGTTGAAGCTCCACAAGCTTCACCACCTCATGCCCCCACCCACTTATGGTCCTTCCTTTGCAGCGCACCGTGGTGTTGTTCCTGAGGCCATCCAGCGTGAAATTGATGGTTGGTTCTACAATCTCGAATCCCAGAATGTCCACCTGTCTGAACGTCAAGATGTGATATACAAATTTTTAGTCTACCAATTCACCGCCCAGAATGCTATGTATGCTTAATTGTACCCGGAAGTTAATCTTAGCCATTTTCCTACTGCTCCTGTTCTGCCTGTGTTTCCCCCTTCTGATCAAGAGATAAGCGAGGATGATGCTGATGCGCCCGAGGAATAAACTCGTCAGGGAAGTCCTCTATTTATATTGTTATATTTTTCGCATGAGGACATTGTTCTTTCTAAGTTTGGTGGTAGTTTAGTTGTTTATTTGCATTAGTAGGTACCATGTTTCTAGTAGTTTGTGGATATTATGTTTTTATTTGCATTAGTAGGTACCCTTGTTGCATTTATTGTTTAATAGTTAAGTATATTTGGGGCCAATGATGAAACTGAAATTGCATAAACAAGTCTAGTAAGGATTGTTAAGCGGTGATGTGCTTTCTTGACATGATCTAAATCTTTATCTGTTTGAAACTGATATTATCAGGATAACACATGTTAAGAAACAACCATGTTGGCTGAGTAAGTTTAAATTGATAGATAACAGATTTCTAAAGGATAAGTACTAGTTGAATGAAAGGATAACATGAATAGCTAGTGATGGCTGAAGTTAGACATAAATTTAAGATTGGGGGAAATATTTGGAGTATATAAGCTTTAAAAAATAAAAATTTGTGGCTAGTTTTGTTTCAAAGCCTTTGTTACTTGAACAAGTAAGCCCGAGGGAGTGTCTCTACACCTAGCGCCCTAAGGTCTAATATGGTCTAGGAGTCGTTAGTCGAAAGCTTGCTAAGGGGTAGCATTGTTAGCCTAATGGAATGAGACATTGCACAATCATGAAAAAGAAAAAAAACGAATAGAACGGGAAAAAATGCAAAAAGCCCTCGTTAAAAAAATTTAAAAAAATAAAAAAATAAAAATTAAGCATAAGTATTCCATTTTGCCCTTTGGACTTTGGTAATTGTTTGATTTTAGCCAAATCTAGTTTATTTGAGGAGTTGTCGAGTTTACACTATATGATGTCTTCTAAGAAATCTATTAGGTGTCGTATTTTGCTTTTCATCGGTTAGCATGGTTGTTGAACACACACACACACACACGATATCAGTAATAACAAGTTTAGATTTGTTGATTGTTGGGATATTATTGACATGTCTTGATATGATGTACTAGCGTATTATTGTGATTTTTTTGAGGCGTAATGAATATACGATGTTCTATTCAATTGCTGAAATTACAAACATGTAAATAGTTATAGGTGCATTTGCATGGTTTGTTTAGTTTTTCGGGTTACATTGTGTTTTGTTGCTTGAGGACAAGCAACGATTTAAGTTTAGGGGTATTTGATGATTGGATAATATATCCATGAATCGAATATACTTGGGCTTAAATTATTGTATTCTCAAGTCATTTAGAAGAATTTTTATTATGCTTAGTTATTATTTTGCAGATTCATGAAACGCAGGGACAAATTGGGCATTTGAGCTACTAAATGGAAGAATCATAATTAACTGGAGAGCAGCGTCGGGGCACTGTGTTTTGAACTGATCTCAGCGCCGGGGTGCTGAGGCTTGACCGGGCGTGTAACCAATTGACCAAGGCACGAGCTTGTATTGAATGAGAAGTTGATTTGGAGTAGGATTGAGGCAATATGAAAAAGGAGTACATAAAGGCCAATTAACTAATCATTGGTGTGGATCAACTATAATTGGAGGCTAATTATGAATCACTTAAAGATTGAAGATTGAAGCTTGGGAGATTTTCTCTAGAGTTTCTTCTTCTCCTTATTTTCAAATTGTGTAATTCCTTGAGGATGATTTTCATGAGTTTGTTCGTTTTAGTTTTTATTATGAACTAATTCTTTTATCAAGACTACCAATTGAACCTTTTATGTCTATGAATTAATTATTTAATTTATTCTAATTATTTATGTCAAGGTGAATTGTTTATTATGTCTTGTGCTTATTGATTAATTATTTGGCACGTAATTACCTTGTTACTCTAGAAGGATTCGGGAGAGGAGGTCTAGGGTTAGAACTAGATATGATAACATGTATGCTTGATTATTTGCATAATAATTAGGGTCGTGAATTGAATAGGAATATATGTTCACTGCATGTAACAAATTAGGAATTGGAACTTAATGGGTTTAATTTAATTATTTTGCATAGGAATATCGCAAGATTAATTGAATTGAATAAACGTTGACTGATCACTTGGGAAAGGGTTTTTAACACTTAGAATTCCTGTTAACAATTTAGTAGGCATAATAATTGGATTAATTGGATAATTGGTTTATAGTTCATAATTGGGAATATTGGAGTCTTAACCTTATTTATCTGAATTCATTCATCGAGTCTTAATCTTTATTTGTTTATTTGATTTAATTTGAGAATAATCTATTTTTAATTGATTAATTTAGTTTTCTTAATTAGAAAAATCACACTTTGCAGTTGTTTAAATAAAATTGAATTGCTATAATGATAGTAGTTGGAATTTATTGATTGGAATTCTCTATGGGATCGACACTTAATTTTATCACTTTATTACTTGCTGATTGTGTATACTTGCACATAAAATTGATTGTTAAATCAAGCAACAAGTTTTACATCTAAGGAGGCAAGTTGTACGGAGTAACAATCACAGGCCAACATGAGCACGGAATAATTGAGTGGCCAAATGGGTTGAAACCATCGGTGGAAAATCCAAGCCTCACATTTCTAGGATCCAATGCAAACCTAGGATGTGCTAAGTTGAAATCTTTCCAAGCCTACCCATCTACGGGATGATTTAGTTCTCCATCTTTAGCTGGAGATTTCGCATGCCAACTCATATGTTTAGCTGTTCTTGAAGACATGTACAATCTTTTTAGTCGATGTGTTATTGGAAAATACCTTAGAATCTTAAATGATATAGTTGATTTTTTTGTAGTCACACCTCTTTATTAGGCCTAAATCGATCATGACTGCAAAACGTGCACCTTGTCATCTGTTTATTTTCCTTATAAAACAACATGCAATCATTGGGACATGCATCAATCTTTTGGTATCCAAGACCTAACTTCTTCACCATTTTCTTACAATAGTAATAGTTATCAGGTAATTTCTCACCTTCAGGCAACATACTCTTAATGGCCTTCAAGAGCGACTCAAAACACTCATGGCTCATGTTGTGATCAACTTTGATGTTAAGTAATGTCGCTACTGCAGACAATGTAATGTGTTTGGTACAACCATGCCACAATGGCTCGCTACCCTCGTCTAACAACTTAAAGAAGTCGTTGACATCAGAATTCATAGGTTGCTCTCTACCTTATTCCCAATCAAAATCTAGCCCTGCAATATCATGAACCATTTCATTCATATGATGAGTACTACTGCCCGAATTGTGTACTTCTGTGATGCCTTCATCTCTTCTCTGCCCATGTACCCACAAGCATTCTTCGTAATTTTTCATGAACCCAGAAACTAGTAAATGATAGTTTACCACGTCTGTGTCCATATAATTTACATTCTTACACTTCAAACAAGGGAATCTTATGTTATTCTGACCATTCACATATTAGGGTGACTATCGACATCTAAAAACACTTGGCAACCAAAATAAATTCAAATTCACCAGAAGCTTTATATATCTCAAGACTTGACTTTCGTCGTGCCATCCAACTACGATTTGAATAGAGGTCCATGATGCCATGGTACCTACTACAGACATCGTGAGCTTATTAATGTATAACATGATTGTAAGCATATGACTTGAGCATACTTGTAACCATATGACTTGAGCATACTTGTAAGCATATGATTAACATTTAAGCATACTTGTAAGCATATGACTTGAGCATAATTGTAAGTATATGACTTGAGCATACTTGTAAGCATATGACTTGAGTATACTTGTAAGAATATGATTAACATTTAAGCATACTTGTAAGCATATGACTTGAGCATATACTTATAAGCATATGACTTGAGCATACTAGTAAGCACATAAAGAGCTCGTTAATATTATAAATGTTCGCAACTACTATTACAAGAAAGTCTTTTATTTTGTTTATTTGTTTATTTGTTTATTTGTTTTATTTACTATTGAGAAACAATATTAGTAAATACTCCATGTTCTCATTAAATTAGTTACCCGGCCAACAAAAAAAATTCGCCAGAGTCTCCACTATAATATGGACTAGTCACATGCACGTCGGCATGCATATATGGCCATTTCTAGGCACCCAAAACACAAACCAAGAGAAATATACAAATTTTCAATATAATAAGACCAAAACAATAACGAATTAATGCAAATTAAAGCTGTAAAAAGTTCAGGAGTATACTACAAATTTTGAGGTCCAAAAACTCACGCTTTCATTTTTGCAAGCTTCTTTCTTTACTTTACACGTGAGCTAAATAATTAACTTACTCTTGATTAGAGCACTTATCTCTTAGTTCTTTAACTTAAGAGTATGATATTATTTTTTTTCATTAATATCTTTATGGGTTCAGTGAAAAACTAAGCACGTGTTACTTAGTTTATTTTAGCAGTGAATATCTAACGAAATTCTAGTTAGTTTATTTTAGCAATGGAAAACTTCTTAAATGCTGTTTAGTTTATTTGTTATATCATTTATTATATATTTTTATTTTTATTATATTTAGAAGTGGAACTAAGTAAATGCTACTTAATTTATTATATTATATTTTAATATATTTAATATGATATTATATTTTATAGTTATACCAAAGCAAGTCATATTAATTTCATTGAATAACTTTATCGTTTTGGTAGGTGTTAGGAAAGATAACTAATGTAGTCAATGTGTTGGGAGTAAATGTAGTCAAACACTTCCCATATCTAACTAATCTGGAAATCAATTCTAAAAACTTGAGTATGTTGCAAGTTGCAACTAAGGGAACTTTCATGTTACTATGCCCAATATAAACTCTAATTAACTTTTCAATTAGGGTTGCACTACACAACTCCTAATAGGAGTTTAAATCCTAATTACGTCGGTGTGATCAATAGACGGTACCAAAGAACAAAATTCTCTAATTCACAAATCCCAAACTTAATCTCTTAACCATTAAAATAAACTTAATATAACATCCCATATTTATTATGAAATTTATTGACACACATTTAAGAGTAACAAGTTTAAAACATAAAAATAAAAATAATGGGAAAATATTAGGAGTTAACCCTCAAGGGATGAACTTTCATTCAATCAAACTCTGCCCCCAAACAATCTGAAAACACCATATATATATATATATATATATTGTGACAACCCGAATTTTCATAAGTTATTAAAATAAGAATTTAATAATTAAAATTTTATTATGAGGTGTATATATTTTGAATTATGTGGTTTGGTGTGAAGAGAATTATTTATTCATATGTTGGAGAATGTGAGATTTAATAGTTAATTAAACTATTAAAGAAATTAAATAATATTAGTTAATTTAATTAAGTTGAAATTATATTATGAGCTAATATAATTTTAATTGTTATGCCTCATGGGCAATGGAAATTATTATGAGTTAAGTTTCATAAATAGTGTGAATAATTCACTTAATTAAAATAGTGAATTAATACAAGTATAATTGATTTAATAAAGTGAGAAGGTAATATATTGCATGAAAATGTAAATGTTAGTATAATGCGAGTAAAATATTTATTAAGTACATTAAATATTTTAGTTGGAAACTTAATGGAATAAAATGAATATTTATGGTATTAAATAAATATTTGATGAAAATTGTTATGGGATAGTTTATTTAAGTGTGATAAAATAGATGAAATTTATAAGTATTTTATTACGCGAGTAAAATGAGTGATATTATAATTTAATTAAATAATTAAATTAGAGGAGTGAGAATTTGTTAAATAATGTTATGATTATAATGGTTGAATAGAAATTATAATTTTCTTGATAAGGTTAATTTTATTTCTTAAGGAATTAAAGGTACATAATCTAGTTTATATTTCTAGTTTATGTGTTCATAAATTTCTTTTAAAATTAGGGTTTTGGTTAATGAATTTGTGGGTTATGATGTTATATATGTTATTAGATTTTATAATTTCATAATGGTTATCTAAAAAATGATTTTTTAGAAATCAAATTCATGTATTTATGCTAAAGAAGAGGAATTTAGGTTTTGATGGTAATGTGTGTTTTTGTGTATTTTGAGACTAAAATTGATGATGAATTCGTGATTGAAACTTTAAATTGATGGATGATTGTTGTTCTCCTCTATAAAACGAAAATAACGCAACTTGAACGGATCGAATAGGTCAAGAAACGAATTCGTGATGAATGCTTAGCATGTTAAAAATATGAAAAATTAGTATAAACCAATTAGAATTAGTATAAACCAAGTCTCACATCAACTAAATTAAGAACTTTACCCCTTTTCTAAACCTATAAATAGAAGGGCTTGACCCTTTGTTTCATTCACCAACAATAAGGCCTCCAATTTTGAGAAAGGCTTTGTTGTGGGAGGACTTTTTATAAAGACCTCCTTAGTTAAATTTTGGCGTAGAAGTGTGTATCCAGTTTGTGGAACTCGTATTTTTGGGTATGTTTCTTATTTAATTTTTGGTAATGTTATTATTTTAAATATTGTATTTAGTTTGTTAGTTAAAGTTTGAATTTTGGAAGTTTAGTTAGTTTTGTTAGTAAACTAGTTAGTTTACTATATTTATTTTGGCTTGCAATTGATTATGTAAATGACTTCTAATGATTATAATTAGAGATAGGGAGCTGAGACCTTAGACGAGTATGACTATGTTAAATAAGAATTATTTGTAAAGAAAGTTGGGTCGGAACGAGTCGAAGCGAGTTTTGAATGTCAAAACGAGAAGTCTGAAAAACTAGTGGACTGCTGATCGAAAAACAAAAATTCGGGGTTAGCTAGATTAATTAGATAATTATGGGCTTTTCTTATGTTATAGTACACTGAGTAAGCTTTCTATAGACTCTGGAACGGACTAATTCTGACTTCGGAGCAAAGAGTTATGACCATTCAAAGTAGTCGAGTCAAAACTGTCTAACCAACTCTGGGCTGTTAGCTTGAACTAATTTTCTATAATTCTGTGTTTAGAATTTGGAAAAGGTCAAAGAATAAAAGTTGTATTCCCGGAAGTTATCTTCGCATGGGCTTAAGAACCATTCAAAAATATTTTGAAACGGAAAAGTTATGACTGTTTTAGCAAGAGAGGGTAAAGCTGGGAAAGAATGAAAAACAATTTTGAACGCCCCTTTTTGAACACTATTTTGGATTGTCTATTTTATCCGAAATGGGTGTCCAATAACTTTTAAAAATAGGTTAATATGATGTTTAAAGCATATCCAAAGTTGGATGTCATCGGACTTATGAGATATAGAGTAAAGTTTACATTACAACTACTATGCGTTGCTATGTGACTAATAGTTGATGTGTATGATTATATAATTGTGTAGGGCACGTGAAGTGCAGACAACTGTAAGTTGTTAAACTGTTATCGGTAAAACAAGATCAAGGCAAGTTTTTCAGTTCCTATTTGCTATGTGAATTTGATGATGAACTGTTTGAAATCTTTATACTTGTTATATGAACTACAACATTTATGTTATGTTAGTCCAATGTTTATGAGATGTATATCGAGCATGTTATTATGTGCTATATGATGCATGAAAATTGTTAGATTTTGTTGGGTTGTCGAGCTCAACCTTGCAAATAACCATTTTTGCAGGTTAAAGATTTAAGGTAAAGTTATGTGTTACTTGAAAGATATGAATCAGATGTGATACTTGAATATTTATATACTTTGGTTGAGTTATTATTATTTGAACCATATTTAAGGTTCCGAATAATGTATTAATGTTAAATTGTAATATCATTTTGCGATGTAAACTCTTGTAGTATTAAAATGATTCTGAGATATTTAGATGTAAATTGTAACGACCCCAAAATTCATACATCACGAATTTGTTAAGAATATATAATTCTCTTCACACCAAATCACATAATGCAAAATATATACACCTCATAATAAGAATTTTAATTATTAAATTCTTATTTTCATAACTTATGAAAATTCGTGTTGTCACATCCTTCTCTCCTTATAAGGATTCTATCCTCAGAATCAAAGAAACCTCTCTTACTCGGTTTTCACCAAATCTCTTTTCAAAATTTATCGTTGAATATCTTCAACACATTACCTTAATATAGGTTTTATATTTCCTACTACATTCATTTCTTCAACAAATTTTAGGTTTTATTTCATAACTTTCACTTGAACTCAATTATATTTTGAGTATTATATATTCTTAACCCATTCATTTCCTTTTCTAAGGATCGTTATCATAAACACTCGGAATATTACATTCACTCATTCTTCTAAGAATTTCGTCTTGAAATTTTATTTATTAATCTTCATTCATTCAATCTATCAAAATAGATTTTACGTTAATACTATATTCATTCATTGGGTTCTATAACCACTTTCTTTCCACAAAGATCTTTCTACAATTATTAAACTTTTATATTAAAAGTTTTACATTATTCTTTGATAACTCATCTCCTTCTCACTTCAAAATTTCTTTTCTCACTTATTCAATATATTCATCATTCAGTGTCGCATTCTACGACTTACTTCTTTCTAAGGAATATCATCCTTTCTACATTCGCCTCTTAGAATAACAAGAATCTTCCATAATTGCTCAATAATTAGGAAGTAGTATGAATAACTCAGTAATGTAAAAGATTTTAAATCATGATGAGGGGTCATAAGACCTTGAACTACGTCCACGGTTATAAGTACTCTTTCAACTTAAACCTTAATAGTCAATAGACTATAGGGACTTCCGTACTTATGGTGTTAAGCCCTTCATACGATGTATTGTGCACAAACATCTAAATGCTATGCGTATTTGTCTATAGTTATAAGTATTCTTTCAACTTAAACTTTAACAGTCATAAGACTATAGGGACTCCTCGTACTTAGGGGGATCAGCCCTTGGCAAAATGTATTGTGCACAAACATCTAAACGCATTGCGTAAAATAACTCCCCTATAATAGGGTTGTTCATCTCAGCTTTTCAACATCTGAATCCGCACCAAAACAATTTGGTTTGGCATAACTTCTCAAGAAACGCTTGAATTTCATGAACATTTATCAATATTCGTCTAGCTGAATCAAATATCATAGACTTCTACAACAATTCGGACATCAATCGAAATATATATATATATATATATATATTCTCACATCTTAAAGAAATCTCAAAAATCTTTTTATGTCGTCATGATACCGCACTGTATTTACAGTACGTTTGAGGATTCCGTCATTTGGTAATTTTATCATACTACATCATACCATAGTGGGCTGGCGATCCTTAGTTCACATCCAACACTAAGTAATACTGCATTGATGACTCCATCATTTTTATCATCTCTGCACCAGGTTCCATGATGCATTGATGATATAAAAATATATTTTGATATATTTCAAATCATTTTTGTCTAGCCGAAGCAATTTGTATAGACATACGAATAACTGTATTGTTTTTAAAACTCATTGGTTTCATTATTTGATCCAATGCTTTTCAAGAAAATAGAAGTGCAAACATCAGCACGAAGTCAATAAATTTCGGAAGTCTAGCATAGCTAGTAGATTTAGAATATCCAAGTTATCCATCAACTTCAATCTTTACTCCATTACTTCATTACTTAACCAATTCTTTTTATTTCTAGCACCACCAATACTCTTATACTAAATATTCTTAAATTTCACCTTACAATCTTCCTATACCCCCAATATAATTCATCAAACTTACTACACATTGGAAGTTCAGGAACTTGCCACAATAATATAAGTTTAAGAACTTATCCTAGTCAGACCATAGGCATCCATTCGCTGAGGGGTTCAAAATATACCATATTATTATGAGTCACGAACTTATCCTATGCATTAGTTTTAAGAACTCACACCAAACCCTAATAATATCTAACTAATCTTAATAGTTTCTAACTATCAAATATACACATGAGAAAAGAATCACCTTTTCGCCACATATACATTGATAGCGCGACACCAAAATTCTAATGATTATCAATGTGATAAACTGAGTGCAAACACAAAACCCTCGTACATACAAAGGTTTGTACAACTCAGCCACCACATGAGTCCTCAATTGAAATCCCACCTAACTCTATCTTGCTTATAACTTGCTCTTTGCTCGATACGAATTCCTCATATCACATTATCTATAACTCCTCATGAGTTTATCTTGTACTATTTCATAGTAAATCATCTTAATAGCATCAATCTATAATTATTCAAACATTACAGACCATCTTTCTTTTATAAATTAAACAGACCACGTCGTGATCTTATTCTATAATCATCTCCCTTAAAATTCTTTTCTTAACTAGTGATCGTTTTGTTTTACGATACTCTTTCTTCCCTTTTTCATCATTTACGATTTAATTTCTGCTCTTACATACTTTTTCTATTCATCATTATTCGTTATGTTGGCTATTGGAGTTAGGAAACTCCCATTTCTTATCTTTATGTCTCTTCAAGATTCTTCTTTGAATTTTCTTGTTTATATAATAATTCTTCCTTTAAGAATGTTTAACTTCATTTACATTGCTCAACATTTCATTCGAGTTCCACATTTTCATCATATGTGTCCATTTTTTATACTAGCTACACATCGAGTCTCTAACAGTTTCAATATGGTACGTTGAGTGGTTTCCCACAAATAACCAACAAACTAGGTTCCGAGTTACTAGTTCGTATATACCTCCGCTCTATGAAGAAATCTTTTAGCCCAGATACCATACATCAACTATTAAAGAGTACGATTGTACCATACATAGATATAACTTTTTATTCTTAACTTCTTTATCATTCTCTTTTTATAGACATTGTCTATTTATTATCACCTTACATACTTATTATTGGAGTTGGGTAACCCCACATTCATATTCCTTATAACTCTGTGAGATTCTTCTTTGAATCCTCTTACGCATGTTTTAATCCCTTCTTTATAAATTTCTTAAATTACTTCTTATTTTTCAAACTCTATTTGAGCTTATTCGTTCATAATCTTCACCTTTCTTCTCTAAGGTTATAGTCTAAGGTACTCTTACCTAAGGTTTCTAACCTATCAGCTTTGATACCAACTGTAACGACCCCAAAATTCATATAATTTAATTCTCAACTTTGGTCGTTAACAATACATTCAACCTCTAATTTTACATCATTAAACGATAATACAACCATTGAAATTTGCGAAATAATTAAAATTTTCTTTACAAACTATTCTCGTTCCCAAAACTTTCAACATTTACATCTAAATATCTCAGAATCATTTTAATACTACAAGACTTTACATCGCAAAACGATATTACAATTCAACATTAATACATTATTCGGAACCTTAAATATGGTTCAAATAATAATAACTCAGCCAAAGTATATAAATCTTCAAGTATCACATCTGATTCATATCTTTCAAGAAGCACATAACTTTACCTAAAACCTTTAACCTACCAAAGTGGTTATTTGCAAGGTTGAGCTCGACAGCCCAGTAAAATCTAACAGTTTTCAAGCATCACATAACACATAATAACATGCTCGATATACATCTCATAAACATTGGACTAACATAACATACATGTTGTAGTTCATATAACAAGTATAAAGATTTCAAACAGTTCATCATCAAATTCACATAGCAAATAAGAACTGAAAGACTTGCCTTGATCTTTGTTTACTAATAACAGTTTAACAGCTTACAGTTATCTGCACTTCACGTGCCCTACACAATTATATAATCATACACATCAACTATTAGTCACATAGCAACGCATAGTAGTTGTAATGTAAACTTTACTCTATATCTCATTAGTCCGATGACATCCAACTTTGGATATGCTTTAAACATCATATTAACCTATTTTTAAAAGTTATTGGACACCCATTTCGGATAAGATAGACAGTCCAAAATAGTGTTCAAAAAGGGACGTTCAAAATTGTTTTTCATTCTTTCCCAGCTTTACCCTCTCTTGCTAAAACAGTCATAACTTTTCCGTTTCAAAACATTTTTGAGTGATTATTGAGCCCACGCGAAGCTAACTTCTGGGACTACAACTTTTATTCTTTTACCTTTTCCAAATTCTCAACACAAAATTCTAGAAAATTAGTTTAAGGTGACTGTCTCGAGTTGGTTAGACAGTTTTGACTCGACTACTTTGAATGGTCATAACTCTTTACTCCGAAATCAGAATTAGTCCGTTCTAGAGTCTATGGAAAGCTTATTCAGTTTACTATAACATACAAAAAACCTAGAATTATCTAAATAATCTAGCTAACCCCGAATTTTCATTTTTGGATCAGCAGTCCACTAGTTTTTCAGACTTCTCATTTTGACATTCCAAACTCGCTTCAACTCGTTCCAACTCAACTTTCTTTACAAATAAGTCTTATTTAACATAGTCATACTCGTCTAAGGTCTCGGCTCCCTATCTCTAATTATAATCATTAGAACTCATTTACATAATCAATTCCAAGCCAAAATAAACATAATAAACTAACTAGTTTACTAACAAAACTAACTAAACTTCTAAAATTCAAACTTTAACTAACAAACTAAATATAATATATAAAATAAAAACATTACCAAAAATTAAATAAGAAATATACCTGAAAATACGAGTTTCACAAACTGACTACGCACTTCCACTCCAAAATTTAACTAAGGAGGTATTTATAAAAACTCCTCCCACAACAAAGCCTTTCTCAAAATTGGAGGCCTTATTTTTGGTGAATGAAACAAAGGGTCAAGCCCTTCTATTTATAGGTTTAGCAAAGGGGTAAAGTTCTCAATTTAGTCGATGTGGGACTTGGTTTATACTAATTCTAATTGGTTTATACTAATTTTCATATTTTTAACATACTAAGTGTATTCATTCATCACGAATTCGTTTCTTAACCGATTCGATCCGTTCAAGTTGCGTTGTTTTCGTTTTATAGAAGAGAACTGTGAGACCCTAGATTTTATCAATAAAGATTTAAATTTTGTCGAAATAATTTTTAATATTATGGTGTGAATTTGAGATAATATTATAGTTGTGGGTAGTATTTATAAATTTTGCAAAAGTATGCAAGTGGTTATATTATATTCGATTGGTGGGGAATATTCGATTTAGCGGGGAATATTCGTACAACTACTCAATCATTGGTAACCCCACAATGTAAATTATTATCGGATTGAAAAACGACAAAAATATTTTATTGAAATAACGGCGGAAGTTTTACCGTTGATCTTTGTTGAACTACTTTCAAGTAGTAAAAGTACGATGAATACGTGTGGTTGCATAAGAGTATACACGATATTGATTATTGATGCTTATGTGAGAAGTCACTCGGTTTGATTCCATTATTGTCGATTAATAATATGAATTATTATAGCGATAATGACGTTTTGTTTTATTCGTATTATTAACGTAATAAAATGCGAAACATCTTTTTATATAAAATGTAATACTTTTTATTAAAATTATTCTATAAATAGAATATATTATATTTTATTATGCATAGTGTCAAGATATAGTGTTTTGCATAAGTATTTTATATAGTGTTGCATAGTGTTTGCATAGTAAAATGTTTTTATATAAATAGAATATATTATATTTTATTTAAAAGATTTTGCTTTAAATATGGACCGTCATATTAAAGTAAATCAATCTGGACCGTTCATAGATTAATTACTATGCATTCTATTTTCCTATAAATAGAAGCTCATTCCTTCATTATTTTTCTTTAAATTTACCGAAACTCTAGAGAGAGAAATTATAGAGAGAAGCTATAGAGAGAAAATCTATAGAGAGAAAGAAGAAGAGTATTCTGGTACTTCACTACTTTGATATCCAGTGTCTTTTACGGTAAGGGATATTATTTGTTGTACCCGTAAGGGGTGTTATTCTTTCTTATTCATGAAGAGAACTTCTGTTATTCCATTCATTATTATTCTGTTGGAATAACCCTGTAAAAGTGGCATACCCTATACATAACCTGTATAACGCGACATACCCTATACTTGGTGAAATCCTTATATTATTCCATTCTTATTTATTCTCATTGGAATAACTCAGATACGCTGAATCCCCTATACTTGGTGATCTTCTTTCGTTATTCCATTCTTTATTATTCATTGGAATATCCTCATCATGTGTTTTACAACAGGACTGGTTCCATTGTTTATTATTTCGCATTTATTATTCTCATTGGAATATCACATGCGTGTGTTTTACAACCTGGATTCGGATCCATTGTTTATTATTATTCAAGCATTTATTATTCTGTTGGATCATCCTGCCGCTTGTGAATTTCACCGACCGTTCCGTTATTATTATTTTCGTTGAAATAACGCTATGCTATCAAGTACCGCATGCATGGTGATTTCCTTTGTTATTCCATTCTTTATTATACCAAATTGGTTAAAACTTTGACTTCTATACTCCATGAAATTAGTAGAATATTCTTGATATTTTGCGTTCATCCAAAGATCTTTTCATGGAAATATTCTTCCGATCATTCTTGAATTTTACTCTACAAAACAAAGATCTTGTTGACAATTTGGACGTTACTAATTCTCGGATAAAATAATTCTTGAACTTGTTTTATTGAATTATTATGTCATTGTCAACATCCTCATGTTATAATATGTTATCTTTGGCTTACGTGCATAGATGAACTTAGTATGATTATGACCGAGGATCATCTCGGTATAATCATGGCTTGTTATAAATGATGTGATAAAAGTCCTCAAAGGGTCTCAGAATGCAATGATGGATAGTTTTTGGTATGATTATGACTAGTGGTGATTCTAAGGTATAGTCATGACCATTGATATTTTGATGAAAATCCTTGACCGTAGTGCGGGGATGATTAGATATTGTGGTTTATTCATTAATACCGAGTCTTAGTCTTAGTGATAAAATTTATGAAAACCTTTTAAAACCTAAAAGATAGTAGACTTTATTTTCTACTTGACTCTTTTAATGGATTGCATATTCATTGCAGATTAAAGCTGGTTTGTCTATTATATTTTATCGGTTTAACATCGTTGAAGGCTAATGTTAATTTATTTTGCATTATCTTAGTCATAATATTTCTTCATTGGGCTAGTTGAGCTCACCTTTTCTTTTCTTGTTCTTTCTCTTCGTGAAATGAGAACATAAATGGGATGAGTCCTGGGAACGGAGTAATGGTCCAGAGGATAGCATTAGTAGTCCTCACTATTCGTGAAATAGTGTGATAATAGTTGTAATGAGGACCTTTTGAGTTTGTATAATATCTAGTAGACAATATTTGTATTCAAACTCACGCTTTATGTCGTATTGTACACCACGATTATATATTAGTAAGTTGTATTTGAATTTATGTACCATGTAAGTGGCGACCCAAGATGGGTGACGTATACCTAATTTTGGGGGCGTCACAGTTGGTATCAGAGCTTTGGGAGATGATCCCTAGCTAAGATGCGAGATAAGAACTAGGAGGGGAGAGACGGGAAATTCCTTCACTAGTATGACCTACCAAAGTTTATTTGTTATTTAATTGGTCTCACGAGTATAGGGATAATATGGATATATTAATTAACCCTTGTGTTGTGGCGGTGTTTGAAAATGGCAAATTTGAAAATATTCACAATGGAGTGAATGTGACCGCTGTGACACCTTTAATCATTAATCAAAGTTAATGCAAGGTCGACGAGGAACAAATTAGAGATATCCACGTAGTGAATGAAGAACTAATTGTTGCACCCGAGCTAGCTAGTTGAGGAGGTAGAAGAAATGAGAGTGAGGAAGAAGAGGAACCCGAGGAGAATTGGTTAGAAGAAGTTTATGATCAAAACTTAGAATTACAAAATCGTGTTTGTGAGCTAGAAGAACAAAGTTAAAGAACGGAAAAGCGGTCGTGGAACAAAGGGATACAACAATTCAAAATTGGGTTACCCGATATGTGATGCTCGAACAAAATCACGCTTTGGCGGTGTAAGATATTAAAGTTGGAATCGAGAATTTAAAATCAAAGATCATTGAAAGAAGAAACAATCGAACGAAGGAGAATAAGCGATGCATGGGTAAAAGCCGACAACGCGTTGATAGTGTAGAAAAAGACGTCCGATACAATAAAGCCAAAATAGATGAAATGGACTTTGCTTTTGGACAAGAATTGGGAGAACCCAACATCGAATTCGTGAATTACCACGTGCATAGCGGTCAACCCGAATTCGATATGGATCGGAGAATAATGATTGAAATCATGGATCAGGAATGTGAAGAAGCACTTAAGGGTAGAATGTACCCTATAGTAAAGTCAAACTCGATAATTTAAACGAGAGCGTTTGTCGAGAAACCCGAACGAAGTTATTACGGGTAAATTAATTATAAATTATTACGAAGTCTATACTTTATTCATTACAAGTTCTACCCACTCTTTTATTTTACCTAGTTGTGTTCAACGTTTAAATTTGACTCCAAAAAAATTAGACTTTGATTTATCTATTGAAACTTTGTTGGGAGAAACCTTCGTTACCTCCACTGTTTATTAATCTTGTTGTTTCAAATAAACACTTTCACGATCTTATCTCTTTGAAAATACTTGCCTTTGAGGTAATTTTTGAAAACGGTTGATTAACTACTCATTATTCTTTTTGTAAGGTTGTTAGCTTTCATATTCCTAACCAACTTTGTTATACTTAATTCAAAGTAACCAAACCCTAAAGTTAATCATTGTTATATCAAGCCATAAGTAAAGAGCCCCGATCCTTTCGTTGTTGACTTCCTTGTGTGGAATGCACAGAAGCCAGACTTTTCAGAGGCGACGCGTCGTGAATGACTATTACAAGTTGATAGTTATCATTGTGAAGTGCTATCTAGGTTAAGGGATAGAAGTCACAGTTGGTATCAATGTGACGTACTATCCAAGTCTTGGATGAGAGTCACAGTTTTGAATGATATTTCTATTATTAATAAATTTCCTGGTGTATTCTTGAAGACTTCTTAGCCTACTTAGAGCGTGAAATCGAATTTCATATTGACCCCAGTACAAAACCCATTTCTTAAACCCTCAAATATTTCTTCAACTAAAAGGATCTATTTACGTGGATTATGATGAAAGTCATAATAAAAGTATAGAACTGATGAAAATCATGGGTATACGTGGTATTAGTAAGTGTTATAATGAGTTATGTTGGTTATTATGAGAAAACATGAAAGTTTCTTATAAATCACAAAGAGTTGAAAATCAGATTTTGGTGAAAAACGTAACATGAAATTCAATTGACCAAATCTCTTATTATATTTTGAATTTTTGAGTGTGGTCAAGTCCTAGAGTTAGATCTATGAGTTAACTAACTAATCCAAGTGGAATTACTGGAAAAGGTGTTGTAGATTTTTGTGTGGACTGATTTTAGCAAAGGAGTGCAAAGCTGCAAAACAAGAAAAAAGTCACGCCATGATTTCAGAGGGGCTATTTCGGCCACTTAAATTATGAGGAAAAATTCTGGCCTTTTGGTACATGAAGGTATATGGTATAAAGTACATCCTGTCCAAAAATGAGCTCATTCTGACTTAAAATGAGCAAGTTATGACTATTTCAATATTTAAGTTTTTCCGACAAAAAATACTATAACTGGAGTTCTATAACTCCGATGACCATGGAATTTAAACTGGAAGCTCACGTTAACATGTGTAAGATTCTGCCAAGATTTGGGAATTTTTGGAGTTATCCTTGAGGTAGCTAATTTCTTAAGGAATTAATTGGAAATTGATTTTTGAAAAATAGTAAATGAATTTTAAAAATTCGAGAGAAAATATATTTTCATTATGGGACTATATTATGCTAAATCCCAGAAAAGAAATATTTTTGGGACTGATTTGGTATTTTTCATGAAAATAGTTTAATTCTGAATATATGAGTTAAATATGTTATGTGAAGTAACAAAGTTGAAAATATGATTTTATGGCTAGAGAATCCTATATAGAGTATATGCATATTTTTGAGGATTTGATAATTGGTGATGATATCTTATGAGTATGGCATTTTGAATGATTAAATGCATTATATGGTAAAGCGTAAACAATTGAGATAAATTGTTTATAAATTTAAGAAGTGATTAAAATATTGTTATAATATTAATGATATTAGATTATGAGATTATTAAGTGATTGATAACATGGGGATATTCTTGAATCTCGGATAAATTATATTATAAATGTTTAATATTTATCCTTTATCTCATTTGATTGATTCTTTATATCATTATCCTCATGCTTATATTATGTTGAAAGTCATCTCGTATTCTGAATAGTAGTGCATAGATGGACTTGGTATGATTATGACCAGGATTGTTCTAAGATAATCATAACCGTAATTGAAAAACACGATTATCTTTGGCCGTCAGTGCATGGATAATTTGTGGTCGTGATACTAATGAATACACGATTATCTTTGGTAGTAGTGCATGGATAATTTGTGGTCGTGATACTAATGAATACACGATTATCTTTGGTCAGTAGTGCATGGATAATCGTGGTGGTCGTGATACTAATGAATATCCTTGCCCGTAGTGCGTGGATGATTCGATGATATGAATTAATTATTGAAATGAGTCTCAAAGAATGAAATATTAATTCATGGATGTGGTAAAAGTCATCTTTGGTCAGTAGTGCATTGATAGACTTGGTATGATTATGACCACGGATTATTCGGTATAATCATGATCAGATTGAAAACACGAATATCCTGGCCAAGAAAGTGCATGGATAATTCGTGGTTGTGATAATATTAAGTCGCTGCGTTCAAAGATTATTTATTTTACAATTGTATATCTTTAGCTTTGTAGTGCAAAAGATGAATTGTTAATGAATATCTTTGGCGGATTGCAGGAGATGAATTTAATATTTTTAACGATAAAGGTATTCAAGGTATCCTCACCTCTTTATCATCATAGTCGTACGTACTTCTAATTTCGAGGGCTTAAATTCCATAAGGAGGGAGATTGTGAGACCCCAGATTTTATCAATAAAGATTTAAATTTTGTCGAAATAATTTTTAATATTATGGTGTGAATTTGAGATATATATTATAGTTGTGGGTAGTATTTATAAATTTTGCAAAGTATGCAAGTGGTTATATTATATTCGATTGGTCGGGAATATTCGATTTAGCAGGAATATTCGTATAACTACTCAATCATTGGTGGACCCCATAATGTAATTATTCATCGGATTGAGAAAACGACAAAAATATTTTATGAAATAACGGCGGAAGTTTTACTGGTTGATCATCGTTGAACTACCTTGTAGTAAAAAAATACAAGAATACGCGTGTGGTTGCATAGTAGCACACCAGTATTGATTATTGATGCTTATGTGAGAAGTCACTCGGTTTGATTCCATTATCACGATTAATAATATGAATTATTATAGCGATAATAACGTTTTGTTTTATTCGTATTATTAACGTAATAAAAAAGTAAACATCTTTTTATATAAAATGTAATACTTTATTAAAATTATTCTATAAATAGAATATATTATATTTTATTATACATAGTGTTGCATAGTGTTTTGTATAGTATTTTGCATAGTGTTGCATCGTGTTTGCATAGTAAAATGTTTTTATATAAATAGAATATATTATATTTTATTTAAAAGATTTTTCTTTAAATATGGACCGTCATATTAAAGTAAATCAATCCGGACCGTTCATAGATTAATTACTATGCATTCTATTTTCCTATAAATAGAAGCTCATTCCTTCATTATTTTCTTACTTAATTTCATCAAACTCTAGAGAGAGAAATTATAGAGAGAAGCTATAGAGAGAAAATCTATAGAGAGAGAGAAGAAAGAAGAGTATTCCGGTACTTCACTACTTTGATATCCAAATTGTCTCTTTACTAGAAGGGATATTATTTGTTGTAACCCGTAAAGGGTGTTATTCTTTCTTATTCATGAAGAGAACTTCGTTATTCCATTCATTATTATTCTCATTGGAATAACTTTGTAAAAGTGGCATACCCTATACATAACCTCGTGATAATGCCAGATACCCTATACTTGGTGAAATCCTTATATTATTCCATTCTTATTTATTCTGTTGGAATAACTTGTATACGCGGAATCCCCTATACTTGGTGATCTTCTTCTGTTATTCCATTCTTTATTATTCTGTTGGAATATCCTGTCTATGTGTTTTACACCGGACCTGGTTCCATTGTTTATTATTCCGCATTTATTATTACATTTGGAATATCCTCGTCTCGTGTGTTTTACAGGACACGGGTTCCATTGTTTATTATTATTCAAAGATTTATTATTACGTTGGATCATCCGCTTGCTTGTAAATTTCACCCGACCGGTTCCGTTATTATTATTACATTGAATAACTGTCTACATCTGCAAGTACCGCATGCATGGTGATTTCCTTTGTTATTCCATTCTTTATTATACCGGTTGGTTAAAACTTTGACTTCTATACTCCATGAAATTAGTAGAATATTCTTGATATTTGCGTTTCATCCAAAGATCTTTTCATGGAAATATTCTTCCGATCATTCTTGAATTTTACTCTACAAAACAAAGATCTTGTTGACAATTTGGACGTTATTAATTCTCGGATAAAATAATTCTTAAACTTGTTTTATTGAATTATTATGTCATCATCATCATCCTCATGTTATAATATGTTATCTTTGGCTTACGCATGCATAGATGAACTTAGTATGATTATGACCGAGGATCATTCAAAGATAATCATGGCTTGTTATAAATGATGTGATAAAAGTCCTCGTTGGCTTCGTAATGCGTTGATGGATAGTTTTGGTATGATTATGACCAGGGGTGATTCTAAGATAGTCATGACCATTGATAATTTGATGAAAATCCTCGACCGTGGTAATGTGGATGATTAGATATTGTGGTTTATTCATTAAACCGAGTCTTAGTGATAAAAATTTATGAAAACCTTTAAAACCTAAAAGATAGTAGACTTTATTTTCTACTTGACTCTTTTAATGGATCAGATATTCACTGCAGATTAAACCGGTTATCTATTATATTTTATCGCTTTAACATCATTGAAGGCTAATGATAATTTATTCTCGCATTATCTTTGTCATAATATTTCTTATTGGGCTAGTTGAGCTCACCCTTTCTTTCACTATTCTCTTCTTGAAATGAGAACATATTTGGGACGAAGTCTGGGAACTGGAGAGTAATGGTCCAGAGGATAGCATTAGTAGTCCTCACTATTCGTGAAATAGTGTGATAATAGTTGTAATGAGGACTCCTTTTGAGTTTGTATAATATCTAGTACACAATATTTGTATTCAAACTCACGATTTTTATGTCGTATTGCATACACTTACAGTTATATTAGTAAGTTGTATTTTAATTTATGTACCATGTAGGTGGCGACCCAAGATGGGTGACGTATACCTAATTTTGGGGGCGTCACAAGAACAACAATCATCCATCAATTTAAAGTTTCAATCACGAATTCATCATCAATTTTAGTCTTAAAGTACACAAAAACACACATTACCATCAAAACCCAAATTCCTCTTCTTTAGCATAAATACATGAATTTGATTTCTGAAAAATCATTTTTTAGATGACCATTATGAAATTATAAAATCTATTAACATATATAACATCATAACCCACAAATTCATTAACCAAAACCCCAATTTTAAAAGAAATTTAATAACACATAAACTAGAAATATAAACTAGATTATATACCTTTAATTCCTTAAGAAATAAACTTAACCTTATCATTAAAATTATAATTTCTATTTAACCATTATAATCATAACATTATTTAACAAATTCTTGTTAAAGTTTGTGCCCTAGAGGCCAATTATTTGATATAATTGCTTAACATTTTGATATTATATTTGATTGAATAAATGAATGATTTTATTATGATTTTATTTACTGCGTTATATAAATGTTAACATAATAAAATTCCTTAGAATAGAGAAAACCTTTCGAAAAATCCTGTTCCTTTGGTGGCTAGTACCGCAAGTCCCTTTATTGCAGAATCGTGTGACGGTTCGTGCGACGTTCGTGTGGATGCCATAGAGACGTAGTTTCGTGAGGAATTGCATTGGAGATTCGAAGCGTTTCAGAAGCGTTTTCATATTTGGTATAATCTGTTTTCACTGAGTTAATTGATTTTCGCATGGATCCTTTTTAGGGTTTCAAAATTACTTTAAATTGGTTTATTTCCGCTGCATTTTTTTTATGTCGAAACCCTTCAATTCTCACTCCTCTAATTTAATTATTTAATTAAATTAGAATATCACCATTTTACTCGCGTAATAAAATACGTATAAATTCCATCTATTTTATCACACTTAAATAAACTATCCCTTAACAATTTTCATCAAATATTTATTTAATACCATAAATATTCATTTTATTTCATTAAGTTTCCAACTAAAATATTTAATGTACTTAATAAATATTTTACTCGCATTATACTAACATTTATATTTTTATGCAATATATTACCTTATCACTTTATTAAATCAATTATACTTGTATTAAATCACTATTTTAATTAAGTGAATTATTCACACTATTTATGAAACTTAACTCATAATAATTTCCATTGCCCACAAGGCAGAACAATTAAAATTATATTATCTCATAATATAATTTCAACTTAATTAAAGTAACTAATATTATTTAATTTCTTTAATAGTTTAATTAACTATTAAATCTCACATTCTCCAACATATGAATATATAATTCTCTTTACACCAAATCACATAATTCAAAATATATACACCTCATAATAAGAATTTTGATTATTAAATTTTGATTTTAATAACTTATGAAAATTCGGGTTGTCACATCCTTCCCTCCTTATAAGGATTCCGTCCTCGGAATCAAAGAAACCTCCCTTACTCGGTTTTCACCAAATCTCTTTTCAAAATTTATCGTTGAATATCTTCAACACATTACCTTAATATAGGTTTTAAATTTCCTACTACATTCATTTTTTTCAACAAATTTTAAGATTTATTGCATAACTTTCACTTGAACTCTATTATATTTTGAGTATTATATATTCTTAACCCATTCATTTCCTTTTCTAAGGATCGTTATCATAAACACTCGGGATATTACATATATAAGTAAAACATCCCTCTAACTACACGAACAATTCCAAAGATATAAAACTTTTCAATTACCAAAGCAAGAAATCAAAATTAATTTACCCAAATAAATTTTACTCTTATCAAAACTTATAAACCAAATCATATTACCCAAATCGAGTTCAAGAACTAATAAAATCGTAATCATATTACCCATACATAATCAAATTCATATATGTCAAACTAGTGCATGTATAATCAGATTCATATTCATTGAAACATTATTCATTATTCATTGAAATCTATTTACTTAAATCATATTCATTGAAACATTATTTTCTCAAATAAAAAGGAAATCTATACCTGAAGGCGGTGACGTGGATATATGCGGTGGTGACGTATATTATTACAATGGTGGCCTTCCCTATTCTCCCCCTTCTCCCTCTTCTCCCTTTTCTTTCTCCCTCTTATTTTCCTTCTGCTATTGTCGAGCAAGGTGCCTGATACATTAAAAGGATCATTAACCATCATCCTTTCCTGTCAATAGGAATTCCTGTAGTGATAGTAGTACAAATGATCTTTGGACATGAGATCATCATAGTATCTTGTATATAATGAATAACACTTTGACTTATTCCTTAAGACCCTTAGGGTATATCAAAGGGTATGCTTGGGTGTCATTAGTTATATATGGAGATAATGATCAATAAAGAATCTACCACTTATAGTAAAAGAAGAAAAATATCATATGTGATTCGATACATGACAACCAAGGAATCATTGGTCAAGGTAAAATGAAATTAGAAAGTAGTTTCTAATTTATATTTATTCAGAGTTGTGCATTTGGGAATCGAAATACATATAATTAAATTAAATAAAACTTGACAGTAATTTCATATCTTATATTTAATTGGGACATTGATGGTGGATTGATTTAATTGTATGGTAACTATTTACTCAAAAGTTCTTTTATGATTAATGTTAAAATCTCTATTATCTGAAAAGTCGTTGATCGCTAAGGAGACTTATCCTTATTGTAGAATAAATATTATTTATTTAAATAAATTAATAGTTTAATTTATTTATTCAAATGAGATTAGAATTATTCAAATTGATTTATTCACGACCGATTTAATATGGAGAACCTAAAGGGTCAAACCATAAAAGAAGAATAATTATTTAAGAAGTTAATGGCATAATCGTAATAATATGTTTAGTGTATTTAATTTAATCTATGGTGATAGAGTAAATTAAATAATTTAAAATTTAAAATTTTGAAAATATTAAATATAAATTAATAAGAGGAGTCTTATTAATATTATTACGATTATTATTATTTTAATTTCTAAAGGAGTTTAGGAATTAATTTTAATATAAGTACTCTCATTTATTCCTAATAGGATTAGGAGGCAATTTAATTAAAGGAGTTTAATTAATTATCCCTAATAAGATTAGGGAGCATAGTTAATTAAAGAAGTTAATTATTTGAATAATATGTTATTTTAATTATATTAAAAAGGGTTAACTAATATTTATATAAGAGGAGTCTTATATCAGATATTATTCGTGATTCCAATTATTGGACACTACGCCCCTTTTTCTACAGAGATATGAAAAATTAGGGTTTGAACCAATACACCATTCTTTTTCCTTGGTGGATCACCTGTAGAGGTCGTACACTTGGATGGCTAACATTAATCAAATGAAGGTATCTACTCGGAGATTCAAGGAGATCACGAAGAAGTAGGAGTTGAACTCATACATGTGGAAGCTCGTATCTACAAGGGTATGATTCCATAACTTCTTGTTCTTCGTTATAATTAATAATATGTATAATGGATGATTCCGTAATTGGTTTGTGAAATTTTTAAAATCTGATTTTACTTTGCTTCCGCTAATTTTGCAATTTGATCGCATCTTTGATCTTCACAAAACCTAACAATGGTATCAGAGCTAAACCTTTATTCTATTATTAGTTGTTTAGATTTGATATATGATTGATATGTGTTTTATACAAAATTTATTGGTTTAATTGTTAGCATATAATTGAGTTTTTGGAGAAAAACTGCAGAATTCGCGAACTGGAAAACAATTTCAATGAACTTCTTATTTGCAAATGCAATCGGATTTTCAAAAAAATGGTCATTGGTAGCAGCAATTACTTTTTATAAGATAAACTCAAATATGCAATGACCAGACCATTTTTAAAATGGGTTGATCCGGTAGACTCTACGGCTTTAAACCCAGATTCATTTAGGGTCTTGCATGATCTTGGTGACTTATATAAAGGAATAAAACAATTATTTTTTTTATAAAATGTGATTTCTAATTAAAATAAAAGGCTTATTTAAATTAAAAATTGGATTTCATGTTTTTCCAAAAATTCTAAATTAAAATAAAGTTGTTTATTTTGTATTTAGAATATTGTTTCATATTGATAAATCAAAATTGAAATTGATTCTAATTAAATTTACCCATTAAATCGATATCAATATATATTAAATGTTTATTATTCATTAGATGAATGTTTTATTTATTGATACATATGGTGATATGTATGATAATAAATGGGGTTGATTATGGACTATTGACCAATGTGATTGGATTTTATATTGATTGGTTGCTTGAATGAATGGATTTTATTAAATGGGGTCTATGTACCCCATCTTTTATGGTTTTATTCTTGATGTAAATTCTATCTTTCTCTTATGTACTTCCCCTTAACTGCTAATCAAGGTTTTTATTTAAATTAAATAGTTTATGTAATAGGATTATTTAGAATTTTTTGAAGAACCAGAGATCAAGGAGCAAGGAGCGCTTGAAGACCAATTTGTAATGGAGCCCAAGTTTAAATGTAATAGTTATATTTAAATGTTAATTCTAATACCCTAGGGTTTGACCTTTTGGTCCACTTGATGGCTCTAGTGAACCAAACTAGAATAAAAGCCCATAATCAATCGGGTAGAATATAGTATTCTTTGTATGTATGCTAGTTATATATATATATATATATATATATATATATATATATATATATATATATGTGTGTGTGTGTGTGTGTGTGTGTGTGTGTGTGTGTGTGTGTGCGCATGCTAAACAAGATGAGACAATTAATAACAAACCCCTCAAAGAAATTATATTAAGTCCTAAGCGTTCAAAGATATTTGGAATATCTAACGTCTCCTTCTAGCATGATAAAATTAATAGAGTATTAAATATTTAATATAAGTTTGTTGTGTCACCACAAGGCAAGTATTAAGTATTTAAAATGTTAATTTATCACATTTGATGCTTATAAAGAAAATTGAACAATATTATTTTGTTGTGTCACCACAAGGACAATATTTTTCTTTTATGAATATATGAAAGTGCTAGGTTGGACATAACTTAGATAATTATGATTCGGATGTGCCACCACTTGATCAAAATAATCTAAGAGGTAAAATATAATGTAAGACCCCAATTTTCATGAATAAAAGTTAATTTCTCTCGAAATATATTTTTGAATATTATGGTCTGAATTTGTTATAATGTTATAGTTGTGGGTAATATTTATAAATTTTGCAAAGTAAGCAAGTTGTTATAAAATATTTGATTGATCGGGGAATATTCGTTTTAACAGGAAATATTCGTACGACGGCACAATCATTGGTGGACCCCACAACGAAATTACTGTCGCAGTTAGAAAATGATAGAAGTAACTGTTTATGAAAATAACGGCGGAAGTTTTACCATTAACTGTTGAAATACTTGTGATAAAATAACAGTAACACGTGTGGTTGCATAGTAGCACACGATATTCATTATTGATGCTTACGTGAGAAGTCACTCAGTTTTACTCAATTATTGCTACAGTAATTGCTGCATAGGATCTCACATTATTGATTCAATTATTGTTACAGTATAATCTGCACAATATTTTATATTATTAAATCAATAATTGAGATGACAAGTTATTCATATTATTATTTGCATTATTGACAATGTCTAGAAATTTCTGTCGAGGAAAGGGTTTGGTCACCTAAATGCGCGCCAATAGGGAGAAATCCTTATCAGAAAGCCCTTTCTTTCCTGTGAATGATCTGGTTGTTAATATTGCAAGTTATATTATTGACGAATAAATGTTGTTTAAAATATTGAGGGATTTGATGAAGTATTTGTTATAATTTTGGCTTATTATTTGGACCCCCACTTACCTATTTTTCAAAACTGTCGGTAGAAGTTATCTCAGTTTTGTTTTATATATATATATATTAAATGGTAATGAAATTGGGGGGGGGGGGATGTTGCCCAGGAATAGAGGGAGTTAGAATTATTATTATTATATATATATATATATTATAATAAGTTTTGTTTTTTTTATGAAAATATAATATATTTTATTTTATTTGCATAGTGTTTTACTATGCAGTGCATAGTAAATTCTAGTGATATCAAGTTCAGTGTTCGTGTTTTTTTTAAACTGTTGCGTCCGTGATTTCTTAACAATACCCTTTCCATTCTCTTATAAATTGGATGCTTAGTTTAGAATTGAAAATCACAACAGAATCAGAGAATTCTTCTTCTATAATATTAAGCATATTTCTTTAGAGTTTAAGGAAGCTTTGAGCGTAGAAAATAATATAAATTTTCTTCAAGAATATCCCCGCTATACCAGTTGGAATACTCTCCTTTTTAAGGTAAGGGATATTATTTTGTTCAGTATTCGTATGAAATAATATTTTCTTCCATACTCTGTAGTAAATAATTGATTTTATTTCATTTTAGATTCCTAATTTTATACTCATTTTGTTAAGTTTTGACTTCTATACTCCATGAAATTAGTAGAATATCCTTGAAATTTGCGTTTCATCTAGTATCTTTTCATGAAAATATTATTCTGAGCATTCTTGATAAGTTTTAATTTTTTCATACCGGAAACCTATTCACAGAGTACTATTCATGGGGTACTATTCATCAGGGATACTATTTATTATAAAAATTAATTTCTTTTCAGTCCAAATCATTTTTGATACAATATTATTCTTTAATTTTACTCCACAAAGTATTATCATGTTGACAATTGGGACGTTTTTGAATTCTGGATAAATTAAATTTTAAATCTTTAAAATTTATCATTTGCTTTCATTTAATTGAATTCTTGTATCATTGTCATCATCCTCATGCTTATATTGTGATGAATGACATCTTTGGTCGTAGTGCATAGATGGGTCGTTGATTGGTATGATTATGACCAGGGATTATTCTGTTTAATCATAATTGTAATGTTACAAATGATGCGGTAAAAGTCCTCATTGGCCCGTAGTGCATTGATGGACAGTTGTTGGCATGATCATGACTATTGATGATTACATGAATATCCTTGACCCGTAGTGCATGAATAATTCGTGGACGTGATACTAATAAATATCCTTGGCTTGTAGTGCAAGGATGATTCGATGATGTGGTTTATTTATTAAGCTGAGTCTCAGCGATAAAATTGATGATAAACTTTTTAAATCATAGAAGATAGTAGATATCATGCTCTACTTGACTCTTTTAATGGATTACTTGTTCCGCTGCAGTTAAACTTGATGTTTATTGTATTTTATCAGTTTAACACTGTTAAAGGCTAACGATAATTTATTCTGCATTATCTTAGTCATGATATTTCTTACTGGGCTTATTGAGCTCACCCTTTTGCTTTCATTATTCTCTTAAGGAAATGAGAACGTAGCCGGGACTAGTCGAGGAATATAGTGACGGTCCGAGATTGTTGTTTTAGTAGTCCTCACTATTTAGTGTGATAATAAATGTATTGAGGATTGATTTTGAGTTTGGATATTGTCTATGAGACAATATTCGTATAAAAACTCTCAGCTCATATTGTATACTTAAGTTTGTATTTGTATCCAGTACCCTGTATTTGGCGACCCAAGATGGGTGATGTATACCTATTTTGGGGGCGTCACACATAAGGAGTTACACGATGATGTAATTGACAAGGAGTTGTCTACCTATTTATTTATATATAGTTTGTTGTGTCACCACAAGGCTATATATATTTGAAATTGGATTCTTATTTTCACTAACAAAAACTTTAATTAGATTTTGCCAAACTATATAAATGAGGGTAATATAGTTTGAAAAAATAGTGGGAGATACCGATTTAAAATAAGACCTAATTTATTTTGGTAATTAAGTAAATGAATGTTTGCTAAAATATTGTCTTTTTACATGCAGAATTTGAAAATGTCACATTCACTAATTTCATTGTGTAGCATACTTGATACTAACAAACTGATCGGACCAAATTTAACGGACTGTTTAAGGAATTTGAGAATTGTTCTCACTACTAAAAAGATTTCTTATGTCTTAAATTCACCCGTCCCTCAGAAACTTTCTGAAACAACCTCTGAGGAAGAGATTGCTACTTTTAAGAAGTGGCAAGATGATGCATCTTTGGCTCAATGCATCATTCTCACATCTATGAGTAACGAGCTTTAGCATCAGCATCAGCATAAAACCATGGATGCTCCTTCTATATTGTTGCACCTCCAAGAGTTGTATGGTGAGCAAAGTAGGACTGCTTGATATGAGATATCTAAGGAGCTCTTCCGATCTCGGATGACTGAGGGCACTAATGTTGAGACTTATGTCCTAAAGATGATTAATTTGATTGAACGTCTTGAACAACTTGGGTTCATCATGGATGGGGAGTTGAGTTAAGACTTGATCTTGCAGTCACTCCCTGACACCTTCTCACAATTTGTTGTGAATTTTCACATGAATAATTTTGATGTCAGCTTGCTTGAGTTACTTAACATGTTGAAAACTGCTAAAGCTCACTTCCCATCTAAGAAGAACGATGTCTTACTGGTGGATGATTCTTCCAAGAAAAGGAAGAGGCCCAAGGTATCTTTTGAAAAGAAGAAATCCAAGAAGGCTAAGGGAAAGGCAAAAGGAAAGGACAATAAGAAACCTGATTCAGATAGCAAAGGAATCTTCTTCCATTGCAACAAGACGGGTCACTGGAAGAGGAACTACAAGGAATATCTTGTAGAAAAAAAGCAGAAGAAGCTTGGAGAAGCTTCAAATCCTAATCAAAGTTTGTTTATGATTGAAATTAATTTTTCTGAAAGTCAATCTTCTACTTTGTTATTAGATACTGGTTGTGGTTCTCACATATGTAATAATATGTAGGGACCGGTCAGAAGTAGAAATCAGAACAAGGATGAGGTCATCCTACGAGTGGGAAATGGAGCAAAGGTTGTTGCATTAGCTGTAGGGACTTATTGTTTAGCACTGCCTATGGGCAAGTTCATTAATTTAAAGAATTGTTATTTTGTTCCGAACATCATTAGAAACATTATTTCAATTTCTGTATTAGATATGGATGGTTTTGACATTATAATAAAGAACAACAGTTGTTCTATTTATAATAATAATATTTTATATGGTGTTGGTAATTTGCGAAATGGACTTTATATACTTGACTTGCATGAAAATATACTTCAAATTGAACAAACTAATAAAAGGAAAATAGATGACGTTAATTACACCTATATGTGGCATTGTAAACTTGGTTATATAAATGAAACAAGATTATCCAAGTTACATAAAGATGGGCTCCTAGAGCTATTAGAGTATGAATCATATCCAACTTGTGAATCTTGTCTCATGGGAAAAATGACTAAATGTCTTTTTAGTGGAAAAGGAGAAAGAGTTACAGACTTGTTAGCGTTGGTACACACAGATGTTTGTAGACCTATGATAACGATTGCATGAGGAGGGTATTTTTATTTTATTACATTCACTAACGATCACTCAAGATTTGGATATGTGTATTTAATGAAATACAAATATGAATCATTTGAAAATTTCAAATAGTTCATAAGTGAAGTAGAGAAACAAACTAGTAAAAGTATTAAGATTCTTCAATCGGATCAAAGTGGTGAATACTTAAGCGGTGAGTTTCTCAATTGTCTCAAAGAAAATGGTATAATCTGACAATGGGCTCCACCAAGGATGCCACAAATGAATGGTGTATCTAAAAGGAGAAATCAAACATTGTTGGACATAGTTTGATCCATGATGAGCTTTACTGACCTTCCAGTTTCCTTCTAGGGAAATGCCCTAAAATCGGCTGCATACCTACTTAACAAGGTACCTACCAAATCCGTCCCTAAGACCCCATATAAATTATGGACAAGGAGGAAACCAAATCTTAAGCATGTTAAGACTTGTGGTTGTCCAGCTTATGTCTAAAAGTTTGAAAACGATAAGCTACAGACTAGATCTGACAAGTGTAGATTTGGGGGAAACCATAAAAAAACATCAGAGTATTATTTCTATCATCCAACTGATCAAAAGGCGTTTGTTACGAAACATGTTTCCTTATTGGAAAAGGGGTTTATCCTTGAAGGGTCCAGTGGGAGTAAGATATATCTTGAAGAATTTCAAGAACCAAAAAATACTACGGATCAAAGTCAGGTACCTAAGCAAGTGGAAGAACCTATTATAACACACCATATTCATAAATTTGGATGAGTACCAAAGATACCTGATAGGTATGGATTCGTCATAGAGGATGACGATGAGGTATGCATCATAAATGATGATGATCCATTAAATTATGAACAGGCTATGAGTAGTAAAGACTCAGAGAAGTGGAAAGAAGCCATGAAATCTGAGATGGACTCCAAGGATGAAAACCAAGTATGGACTTTGGTTTCACCACCTGAAGGCATTAAGCCTATTGGGTGTAAATGGGTCTTTAAAGAAAGACTAGAGCACATGACAAGGAAGAGAACTATAAGGGCCGATTGGTCTCAAAAGGTTTCATAGAAAGACAATGAGTTAACTATGACGAAACCTTCTTACCAGTAGCGATGCTCAAGTCAATTCTGATTTTGTTTGCGATTACAGCTTACCACAACTACGAAATCTGGTAGATGGACGTCAAAAAGGCCTTCCTCAATGGAAACTTGAGGAGGATGTGTATATGACACAGCCAGAGAGATTTATTTCAAAAGTTGGAACAAATCAAGTTTGTAAGCTACAACGATCCATTTATGGATTGAAGCAAGATTCTCGTAGGTGGAACATCCGTTTTGATGAGACAATCAAAGAGTTTGATTTTATCAAAAATGAGGATGAACCATGTGTGTACAAGAAGGTTAGTGGTAGCACTGTTTCATTCCTTGTATTAAATGTTAATGATATATTACTGATAGGGAATGATATTTTTATGCTACAATCGATTAAAATCTGGTTATCTAAACACTTCTCCATGAAGGACTTGGGAGAATCATCCTATATTTTGGGGATAAAGATCTATAGAGATAGATCTAAAAGGATGCTTGGATTGTTCGAAGGAATGTACATTGACTCGATGCTAAAGTGGTTTAGCATGGAAGATTCCAAAAGGGGTCTCATGCCGATGAGCTATGGAATACATATCTCCAAGAAATAGGCTACAAAGACACTTGAGGAGAGAGACCGTATGATTAAGATTCCTTATGCTTCAGTAATACACTACAAAAAAATGGGCCTTTAGCAACGATTTTTCGGGCAACGACTTTATAAGTCGTTGCTAAAAGTATATGTTTAGCAACGCAATTTGTCCTTCGTTGCAGATTGTGTCAAGCTTTTACTTTTTGCAACGAAATTCATAAGTCATTGTAAAATTTCGTTGCTAATTCATTGGCGGGAAAAAATTTCGTTATAATTTCGTTGCAAAATTTTCGACCACTTGATTTCCCGTCAGCGTGGGCAACAAAATTTTTTTTGTTGCTAAAATGGGGCTTTAGTAATGAATTTTTAGGCAACGACTTTATAAAGTCATTGCTAAAAGTGTATGTTTAGCAACGAAACTTGTCCTTCGTTGCAGATTGTGTCAAGCTTTCACTTTTTGCAATGAAATTCATAAGTTGTTGCAAAATTTGGAAACAAAATTCGTTAGAAATTCATTAAAAAATTTCTAACCACTTGATTTTTCCTCATCGTGGGCAACGAAAGTTTTTTTGCTATATTTCGTTGCCTAATATGGACCACATTCATTGGCAACAATTTTTATTTTCGTTGCATATTTTTTACAACTTTTTACAACGACTATTAAAATGTTGCCTTAAATTTAGATAATCCTAATAAGCATATTTTTGTAAGACCATATTCGATATTCGGAGAATTGTCAAAAAATATTCGTATTTAGTATTTAAAAATTATGTCCAAATGCGGAACATATTCGTTTCCATTTTTTATTCGAATAAACAAATTATTCAAATATCTGAATTCGAATGTCAATCACCTAATAAACAATTTATTCAATTTATTTATAAAAAGTAAAAATAAAAAATATTGTCCAATTACTAACAAATCACAACCATTTAAAGTTGTAAAATACATATCATAAATGGGAGACATATCAAATACATCATCATTCATAATTGATCATAAAATCAATTAAAATTTACTAATATAAATTGTAAATATAAAATTGTATAAATTCTACTTATAAGTTGTTCCATATTATTTAATTTATTTCTTGCTAAATTTAAATGTATATAAAAGAAAAGAGATACATATACTTAGGGGCATTTCCCAGATCGGTACAGAATGTCAAGAAAGGGAACTCAACATGACAAACAGTGAAACTCAAATTCTAAGACAATACAAGAGCATAAGGCCAAAACAGAGCAAATGAGCACTATAATAGACTTTAAGAACACTGCAGAGCATCCGACCAACAAAACAATAAACAAAACGATAGCCTAAATAGGTTTGCAAAGCAGTAGCACACCAAGAAACAAACGAGTTGGATAGCAAAAACACATGGTAGAAAGAAGCACAACATCGCTGCTAATAGCACCTTCATTCAGCAGTTTTCCCGCAAACAATGTTGCACAATATAATAAGAAACCAGCTAGTGAAACCAAAACATCATAGCCTGCAGACTAAACCCAAAAATAGTGCCCAAAAAACAGTACCACAACTTCCCAAACAAAAGCATATTTTATACAGCTTTTTGCAAAAAAAAAAATTATTTCGTTGCATATTTTATACAGCTTTTTGCAACGACTTTTAAAATGTTGCCTTAAAATAAGATAATCTCAATAAGTATATTTTTGTAATACTAATATTTAAACCACCTAACATCGTTTCTATGCATGTGAAGATGAGATAATACACTTTTTGGTCACTATACTAGGAATTGTAATAATAATAATAATTATAATAATTATTATTGTAATAATAATAATAAATTTTAAATAATTAAAATAATAATAATAATTAAAATTTTAAATAATAATAAAATTATTATTATTATTATTATTATTATTATGGTACTAACCTGCAAAGCCCATCAGTATTAAGACTAGAACAAATTACAAAAGATGATATATTGAGATATAAATTTCAACATAGATTTGTCAGCCATGAAATAAGTCATGTTGCTGCATGCCTGCATTTACCAATATTAGAAACTAAAAAGTGTTCACAAGACAAATCTATGTTATTATTATTATTATTCAATTATTATTATTATTATTATTATTAATTAAAATAATAATAATATATAATTAAAATAATAGTAATAATTAAAATAATAATTAAAATTAAAATAAGAGTGATCCAAACAAATTATCGTATTAAATGTCAATGTATATGAATATATGAATTGAAAAAAATAAAAGGACTCACACATCATTATGCTATCTTATCCATTAGAGTTTAGTTGTAATATGACTTTATTGTGAAATTTAACGATAAATATATTATTTTTTTTAAAAAAACTAATTGTAATTGTAGTGACTATTTTTAATCTTTGAACTCTGACAAATCTTTCTGTTATAAATATTTGTTATTCGCTAATGTACTCATCTTTGTAATTTATTAGATTGATTCTTACGCTTACCCATGAGTTTTTTTTTAAATTTAAATTTAATTTGATTGAGTCATATAACAATACAAAGAAAATTTGTCAAAATATTAAATTTTATGAGAGAAACATTGATACCCACGTGATTAGTACAAAAAAACAAAATAAATTTTGATTCGATGGTTAAAAAAACTTTGAATGTAATTTTATATTTAGGGTATTTAATTTGTAACTACTTTATATTGTTTTAGGGTATTTTAATTATTATTATTATTTTAATTATTATTTTAAGTATTTAAAATTTATTATTAATAATACAATAATAATTATTACAATTATTATTATTATTACAATTCCTAGTGCAGTGGCCAAAAAGTGTATTATCACATCTTCACATACATAGAAACGATGTTAGGTAGTTTAAATATTAGTGTTATATAAATTTTAGCATGATAGGTAGTTGGTCCAATGGTTTTTGTTGGAATATAAGGTTTTTAGTGTGGAGAGGTCTGGAGTTCAACACTCATGAGCAACATTTTCTTTAGATATCCGTTTTTTCGGACGGAAATTAAAAATAATGATAATTTTGTAATTTTTAAAAATACAGTTATTCGATTGTAACAAAAAAATTTCGGTAACCACAATGAAAATAGATGAATATATTTAGTACTATTATTATAATAATTATAATTATAATAATACTAATACTAATAATAAAAATAATACTAATTTGACAACAAATGAATATTTTTAGTACTATTATTATAATAATAATACTTATTATTATAATAGTAATAATAATTATTATAATTATAATATTATTATAAATATAATAGTAATATTAATAAAATAATAATAATAATAATAATAGTAATAATTATGATAATAGTAATAATAATAGTAATAATATATTTAGTTTAATGTGGAGATTTAAGATGGAAATATATATATATATATATATATATATATATATGGGTATATAGATATACACAGCTGTGTATTACACAATAGGGCTATGGCAACGGGTTTTTTGGGCTATCACGACGGTTCACACAATTGTCGCTATAGCTTGAGAATAACGATAATGACAGGTGAAACCAAATCGTATAGCCTAAAAACTATCGCCATAACCTAAATGTATCTGATAATGTACATACATATATATATATATATATATATATATATATATATATATATATATATATGATAATAGAATTTATCTAATATACGAAAAATATAACATTAGAAGCAAAAATATTCGAACCTAAGACCTATGGATTATTGGGCCATTCAGCTACCACTGAGTCATTCTAATTTATTAGTTAATTAAACTACCGCTATAACTTGTAGCGGTAAACAATGTAGCACATGAGCAAATGAAGGGTAAACGAGTAATTTCTCATGTTGCTACAGCCTGTAGCAGTAGGGGAAAATCCATTTCAATCCGTGCCATCTAATTCTGCGATCAACGATATAGATTATGGTTGTTGAAATATTACCCGTGACAACCGATTTCTAAGAATGGGGCCCATATATATATAGCCGTGTATGTTTTATTTGTGCGCAATCTATCAAAACTGCGTCGTTTTAGCATATTTATTTTTGATTTCTGATTTGGGAGACTAAAGTAATCTAATCTACTAAAGTGTAATTACTAAAGTAAGTGTAATTATTGTCGCTACAACTTGTAGCAATAAGATTTTTATTTTTAAAATCTCATCCATTAATTATATTGATCAGTTATGGAAGACGATGAAGATAATGGTTGTTAGTATAGTACTCCTAACAACCGGTTTTCATGAATTGGAACTCATATATATATATATATATATATATATATATATATATATATATATATATATATATATATATATATAGATATATACTCTCTATATATGTAGATATATACTTTGATTCAAGAACTATAGTAGTTTTAGATGGTTAATTGTAAAGATAATGAATGATTATATAGTGGATGATTTTATTAAGTTAATAATATTTCAGTTTTTTGTATTTTTGCCATTATTTGCTATGGGAACATTGAGCTAGCCAAGTACACAAAAAGAATGTCAAATTTTTATTTGGCAACAATATAATTCGTTACCAAGGCATTGAACAAGTTTTAATATAACAACAATTTTTTATACATTTAGCAACAAATTTTTGTTGTTAATGACATTAAAAATATAATATTTGGCAACGAAAAATTAACCTAATAACAACGGAGAGGATATTGTTGCTAATACTAACATAAAAGGCAACATTTTTTATCGTTGCAAATAATATCAACTTTCGTTGCACATATAAAGAAACGGCAACATATAATGTCGTTGCTAATCGACGACTTTCATTGCAATTGAAAAATAACCAGCAACAAATATTTTCGTTGCTGATTTAGCATAATGTCGTTGCCAAATAATCTAATTAGCAACGAAAATCGTTGCTAAAAAGATTACATTCCGCAACGAAAGCAAGCTTAGGCAACAATTTTCATAATTTACTGCAACGAAAAATGTCGATGCAAAATAGTGTCAATCGCAACGAAAATGCATGTTCGTTGCAAAAAAAAAAAAGAGTTCATTTCGTTGCCAATTAGAAGGCTTTTGCAACGAAATGGGCTTTTTAGCAACAAAATGTTAATTATTCTGCAATAACACATTTTGTTGCTAAAGGATCGATGTCTCTCCACGAAAGCCAAATTTCGTTGAAAAATGTATTACTTTTGGCAACGAAAACAATACATTTGTTGCGGAATAATTAGCAATGCTCATTGCGCAACGACAGTAAAGTCGTTGCCAAAAACCTTTAGCAACGAAATTTGGCATCTTTAGCAACGAAAATCGGTTGTTGCTGAAGCCCCATTTTTTTGTAGTGATATGATCTATCATGTACGGTATGATATATACTAGACTGGATGTCTCACATGCACTAAGTGTGACAAGAAGAGATCAGTCGAATCCAGAAGAAGAGCACTGGAAGGCAGTGAAAAATATCCTAAAGTACTTAAGAAGAACTAAGGATGTATTTCTTGTCTGAATTGAAACTAGAGGGCTTTAGAGACTCAAGTTTTCAAACGGACCAAGATGACGATAAATCTGTTTTGGGGTATGTATTTACCTTAAACGGTCGTGCAATGAGTTAGAAAAGTTCCAAACAATAAATAGTTGCTGATTCAGTGACAGAGGCAGAGTACATAGCTATAAGTGAAGCTGAAAAGGAAGCTGTTTGGATGAAAAAGTTCATAACCGAACTTGGTGTGGTTCCTGGCATTACAGGACCAGTACCTTTATTTTGTGACAACACCGGAGCTGTTGCGCAGGCTAAGGAACCCAGGTCTCATTAGAAATATAAACACGTGTTACGGTGGTTTCATTTAATTAGAGAGATCATTGAAAGAGGAGATGTCACCCTGAAGCGTGTGGACTCTCAAGATAATATTGTAGATCCATTTACTAAAGGGCTAACACAACAGCAGTTCAATCATAACTTAGAGAAGATGGGTATTAATACCACGGTGATTGGCTTTAGTGCAAGTGGGAGATTGAAAGTAGTATGCATACAAGCCAATCATGTATGATGATAAAATATATACTTTGTAATCAATCTTATTTATTTATTAATAAAATAATTATTTATTTAAGGCATTTATTTATCTACATGGTGCTATTTTAATAATATGTAGAGTTTTAATCAATGCTTTTAGAATCATGATGGGATTATGCTAATGAGATCTAAATTCTTATATGGCTTAAAACTAAAATGTTTTCAATCAATGTATTACTAAAAAAGGAATTAGTGAATCTGAATAGATTGATATATACATTTCTTTCTCATTGACTGAGGATGATTGATCTGCTTATTGGAGAATAAGTTCACTGAACGTGACTTACTAAGGAATACCTAATGGAGTTTTACTTGCCTGTCAATAGAAATTCATGTAGTGATAGTAGTGCAAATGACACTTGGAATTGAGATCATCATAGTATCTTGTATATAATGAATCACATTTTGACATATTCCTTAAGACCCTTAGGGTTTATCAAAGGGTATGCTTGGGTGTAATTAGTTATATATGGATATAATGAATGATCAATAAAGAATCTACCACTTATAGTAAAAGAAGAGAAATATTCTATGTGATTCGATAAATGACAACCCAGGAATCCTTGGCCAAGGTGAAATGAAATTAAAAAGTAGTTTCTAATTTGCATTTATTTGGAGTTGTGCATTTGGGAATCGAAATGCATATAATTAAATAAAATAAAACTTGACAGTAATTTCACGTCTAATATTTAATTGGGACATTGTATGGTGAAAGAATTGAATTGTACGGTAACTATTTACTCAAAGGTTCTTTTATGATTAATGTTGAAATCTATATTATCTAGAAAGTCGTTGATCGCTAAGGAGGCTTATCCTTATTGTAGAATAAATATGATTTATTTAAGTAAATTAATAGTTTAATTTATTTATTTAAATGAGATTAGAATTGTTCTAATTGATTTATTCACAACCGGTTTAATATAGAGAACCTAAAGGGTTACACCATAAAAGGAAGAATAATTATTTAAGAAGTTAGTGGCATAATCGAAATAATATGTTCTATGGTGATAGAGTAAATTAAATAACTTAATATTTATTATTTAATATTTTAGAAATATTAAATATAAATTAATAAGAGGAATCTTATTAATATTATTACAATTATTATTATTTTAATTTCTAAAGGAGTTTAGGAATTAATTTTAATTTAAGTACTCTCATTTATTCCTAATAGAATTAGGAGACAAATTAATTAAAGGAGTTAATTAATTGAATAATACGTTATTTTAATTATATTAAAAAGGGTTAACTAATATCTATATAAAATGAGTCTTATATCAGATATTATACGTGATTCCAATTGTTGGAGACTATGTCCCTTTTTCTACAGAGATAGCAAAAACTAGGGTTTGAGCCAATACACCCTTCTTCTTGAAAATTCTTCTTCCTTGGTGGATTACCTGTAGAGGTCATACACTTGGGTGGATAACATTGATCAAATGAAGGAATCTACCCAGAGATTCAAGAAGATCACAGAGAAATAGGAGTTGAACTCGTACTTGTCGAAGCTCGTATCTACAAGGGTATGATTCCATAACTTCTTGTTCTTCGTTATAATTAATAATATGCATAAAGGATGATTAGGGTAATTGGTTTGTGAAAATTTTAAAATCTTATTTTACTTTACTTTCGCTAATTTTGCAATTTGATTGCGTCTTTGATCTTTACAAAACCTAACAAGACTTTTGAGTCACGTAGATTATGTCGAATTGCTGGAGGATTAATTTCCATTTGGACAATAGGCAATTAAACATGGGCTTGCTGAATATGTACTTCAGAGGATCCATGCGAGATATGAGATAAATTGTGTGACAATGGAGATAATGTTGTAACCTCATGGAGGCCCATGCTAAAGCACAACATGTCTTTTCAATCAAAGTGTATTTCTGCTCACCTCTGCTAAATCTTTTGTTGAGGTAATAGATAAATTTTTCTTTGCCTCTATCGTCTTTCTGCCCCAGCATACAACCCATAGCATTGGAATTGATTGATATGTATATGAATAGGGGAACTTTGTCCCTTGGAGGTACCAAGATAGGAGCTTCAATTAACTGCTTCTTGATAGAGAGGAAGGCTTTTTGACAGTCTTCATTCCATTTTTCGGAGGAATTGTTCCTCAACGACTTAAAGATAGGCTCACACATTGCAGTGAGTTGATTGATGAATTTGCCTATGAAATTGATTCTTTCAAGAAATCTGTGACACCCCCAAATCCAGGTACTCAAACATCCCACAAATATGGTGTTCACTCAATAAAATAATTAACATCTAACTACCCATAATAATGATAACAATAAAATTGAAATAGAAATCCTCCCAATATATGGTTACAACATCTTAAATGAATAAATTCCAAGTTATCTAACCTTAATACATCAAATGAGGAAACATCATAAACAAATAAGTCTTAAACATCGTAAGTATTAACATCATAGTTCTTAAATAATAGTAATAAGTTTTCATCACTTTCTTGCTTTTCCTTTGCCCTTACTCGTGGATGGCTCATCAACTCTTTCAATCTTAGCTGTAATTTTATTACGCAAGAGTGAGCAACAATTGCCCACAAGTTTAATAACAAAATAATAATAATAACATGCGAATAAACAATGGATACTAAACCAAGAGAAGTCTTAGCTTTTGAATAGAGATTAGAACATGAATCAAAAGTACATTTGAGGGTCACAAGACCATGAACTATGTCCCAGGTTATCAAATATTTCTATTTAAACCTTTAACAGATGTAAGACTATATGTGTATATGTGTAACGATAGAGATTTTTATATGTAATTTAAAAATATTTATTGGTTTAAATAAATATTGATAAAATTATTGTGCAATAATTTAGTTAAAGTTTGTTATAATAATTAAATTAATGAATGATAATTTTATGATTTGAAGATTTAATTTAATGAGATAATCAAATTAAATGAATTATTAAATAATTATATTGTTGTTCTAATCTAATTTAATAATTAAATTAGAGATTCATTAGTTTGTTAAATAAAATTATAATTGATTATGGAACTTATAATTATAAGGCAAATGTTAATTTTATTTGTGATTTAGTTAAATTAATTAATTAAAGGGTGTTCCACGTTAACTATAATATAAGGAAAATATAAAAATAAATTAGAAAACCTAATCTAAGGTGCAACCAAATATGGCCTTATGGCCCTTGGCATATTATAACCGATAATGTTTGTAACAATTTGAATTTTAAATTATAATTTTAAATATTTATTGAATTATATAAATATTTAATTGATGTGGTTATTGTGGAATAAATATTTGTTTAATTTGTTTTGATTTAATTATTTATCTATTAAATAAATAATTAATGAGTGAAGGAAATTAATTATTATGAGATAATATTCTAATTTAATTTGATAATTAAATTAGAGAGTTGATAGGGATTAAATGGATTATTATAATGTTTTAATTTAAATTTGGTAATAAAAGTGTGACAATAAACTATGCTATAAAATAAATTAAAGGAGATTAATTTAGTTTGCCAAACAAGGTTTAAAGATATTAAGTCTTTAATTTTTAAAGAGTTTTGCCAAACAAAGCCTAATGGCTTTTGGATTTTGAATTTTGAATTTTGAATTATAATTATAATAAATAAAATAAATAAAATATAAATAATATATATATTAATTTTGGTAACCGCTGATTTAATAGGGTCATTAGTAGAGCATCAGTTTTAAACGTTTGAAAATGTGTGCGTTGGTTTTGTTTTATTTCACAGAAAAGAGTGAGTCTGGTTTGGTTTGGAGTCTTGTATTGGCTTAAGAAAAAAAAAGTACAGAGAAGTTGAGCGGGAATTGAGAGAATTTGAGAGAGACTTGGAGAATTGTTTGTGATAAACAAGAATTACCTAAGTAATTGAAGGTATGTTCTATAACCTTATTATATTTATATATATATATATATATATATATATATATATATATGTTTACTACATGAAGTTTCAAGCTCTGTGAATTCAAGTTATTTATTTTATTGTTGGTATACAACTGTTAGTTGTGATTATATGTATTGGTGGTATTAGACTTGTATCTAGACAAGGATTTATATGTTATTTTTACGTCAAAAAGAAAGAACATAGTTTTACAGTGAACATATGTATGAATATGAATTGTAGGAGTACCAAAATTGATATGTGATTGTGAACTAATAAATAAATTGAACCTTGAATATGTTAATATGTTATGAAATGGAGAAAACGTAGTTTGAATGAGGTAATTTGGTGTATAATTATGGTTACAATGTTAATTTTATCAAATAATGTCAACAGTGGAGTTTTGGGTTGAAACCATGGTATTCAAGGATTACTAGAGTTGTTGTTTAGTTGTTTAAAATTAGTATATGTATGATGGGTAACAGTTTTGTGTAATTTATGTAGGTTATACGTGTTAATTTAGGTGCTAGAAGTTATTAAACAGTCACAAATTAGCTTTGTTTTTATTCTTGTGCTCAACACTGTAATTCGGCGCCGCAACGCCAAAGCCTCGCGTCGCAGCGCCAAACTCGGTGCCACAGTGCCAACCTCGCGCCACGCAGTGCACCTTGTTCGGCTTGTTACTCATATTGCAATAGCATTAACGCCATGCCATAAATAATATTAACCTCAAGATAAATTGTGGTCTGTTTAACGCCTTGATTAGTAGTATGGCCCAGAAAATTATTTTCCTGTACACAGAGTCTGTAATTGTTGATATGATGCAATATTATAATGGTTAAAAATGTAATTTTGTTATTGTGATATTATAGTGCTAAGAATGAGCATATAATTAACACTTAACGAGTTTTGTTACTAATGTAACTTGACTATGTGGTTAAAAATCAGGCCATACATGAAATATGTACTTATTTATATATAGAGTATCTGTAGTGACTAATTGTGTCCTAATGACATATGATTAGGATATTGTGAATCAAATTGTTATGGTCTAGCTTACACGCAAGGCAAGTTTTCTAACCCTAAACTTTCTTTGTGCAAGTTTCTTAACCCGAATTAAATCGTGCGAGCTCCTAAATCTTGTCTTTTGATATTGAGCCAGTTATTTTTCTAATATTTAACTTGTTATTTGGCATGCAAGTTTCTAAATTTTGATACACTAATATTGAACAAGTTTTGTTTTTCAATTTACTATTTGTTATGCATACTCAATACTCAATTCTGAATAAGATTTTAACCTTAGCTTAATATTGTTCAAGCAAGGTATGCTATGTTATTCAATGCTTATGCTTTTAGTTCATTCCTAAAGCATGACCTTACTATGCAATGTTGATTCATTTATGATTTATTACATAGCGCATTGTTACTACATTTTATTCAACTAATCCTTAGTTGATGTTCGTTAAACTCTAAATTACCTTGAAACTTATCCAAACCAAACTTACTTTGGTGTGGACTTGTATTCTAAATACTGAGATGAACAACCCTATTACATGGGATAATTTACGCATAACATTGAAATGTTTGTGCACAATACATTGTACGAAGGGCTGATCCTTCTAAGTACGAGGAGTCCCTATAGTCTTATGCCTGTTAAAGTTTAAGTTGAAAGAATACTTATAACTATGGACATAGTTCATGGTCTTTTGACCATCAGTAATATATTTCATATTCTGTTCTTGATTATTATTGATGAAGTACCTTATTCATTTCTATTGAGCCTATTCATTTGGCAGTTGATATGATGTTTATTCATTATCATTTCAAGTGAGCATTGTTTGCTCACTCTTGCTTATATAACTATTACAGCTAAAGTTGAGAAGGTCGATGAACCTACAACCAGTAAAGGGAAAGGGAAGATAAGCAAGTATTGAAGACTTGCAAACATGTTAGCTTTTATGTTGTTGGACTTTATTTTAAATCTTGTGATGTATTTATTCAACTTTTCCGCACATGATATTTTTAATTAAAGGTTAGATAACCTAGGGGATTTTGTTGAACTTTTTGATGTAACCCTTTAATGGGAAGGTTTATTATTAAACTTTATTATGTTTGGGTAGTTAGATATGAATGTTTTTATCAAGTGGGCACCAAATCTGGTGGAAATGAAGTACCCGGATTTGGGGGTGTTGTGAAGCCCCCAAAACAGGTATACATCACCCATCTTGAGTCTCCAGATACATGGTACAAAATTCAACTACAACTTAATAATACAACTGTCGTGCAAAATACGACAAAACATAGCTGAGAGTTTAAACAAGAATATTGCCTTCTATACAATATCCACTCTCAATGGAGTCCTCATTACAATTATTATCACACTATTTCACAGAATAGTGAGGACTACTAAAGGCACTTATCCTGGACCATCACTCCATTTCCCGACTCGTCTCCACTATATTCTCATTTCCCTGAAGAGAACAATTGAAAGAAAAGGTGAGCTCAACTAGCCCAGTAAGAAATATTATGACTAAGATAATGCAGAATAAATTATCTTTAGTCTTCAACAAAGATAACAACCGATAGAATATAATAGACAACAAGTTTTAGATCAACAATCTGCAATGAATAAGCAATCCATTAGAAGAGTCAAGTAGAGCATGATATCTACTATCTTCTATGATTTAAAAGTTTATCATCAATTTTATCCCTGTAATACTCATCAACAGTTCTTTATTATACCCAAGATAAATAGAACTTTCATCACCTGTCTTCACCTGAACCACCAAAGATGTTAGTTAAATTCATAATTCATGTTTATAATAATGTGAATCAACAGTTTCTCCTTGCCATAAAGGCTTAATAGAACGTTTACTCAATATCCATCTATGCACGTAAGCCAAAGATGACTTTCATCACAATATAAGCATGAGGATGATGACAATGATATAAGCATTAATCAAACGAAATCAAGTATAAATATTAAAGACTTTAAATTTATCCAGAGTTTAAAAATATCCAAATTGTCAACATGATACTGCTTTGTGGAGTAAAATTCAAGAATAATATTCATGTACCAAAAATAATTTGGAAAGAGAAGAAATATATTTTTTGGGTAAATAGTAACTCATGAATAGTAACTCGTAAATAGTACTTCGTATTCGTACATAGTACCGTATACATAAATAATGTCATATACGTAAATAGTGCCATATATATGAATAGTCCCATATACGTGAATAGTGTCGTATACGTGAATAGTAACTCCGACACAAAAAGATAAAGTTTCACAATAAAATCCATAACAATATTTATAACACCTTAATCCAAATATTATAAATCACTTAATAATCTCATAATCTAATATTATTAATATTACCACAATATTTTAATCATTTCTTAAACTTAAAAACAATTTATTTTAATTGTTTACACATTACTAATTAATGCATTTAATCATCCTAAAATGTCAAACTCATAAGATTCCATCACCAATAATCAAAACTCTCATCAAAAATCTGCATATACCTTATATAGGTTCTTAAGCCATAAAATCCTATTTTCAATTTTCTTACTTCACATAATATATTTAATTCATTTACTCATAACTAGTCCATTTTCATGAAAAATACCAAATCAAGACAAACAAATTTTCTTTTACGGGATTTAGCGTAATATAGTCCCATATTGAAATATATATTTTCTCGTAATTTTTAAAATTCATTTACTATTTTTCATATGACTAAAATCGCGAATATTTAGACATTTATCAAAATTGTACTTTTATCCAAAAATTCTAAAATTTAGTGGTATCGTTTGTTATATAGATGTACTTTCAATAAAAATTTTACCAATTTTGGAGTTAACCACAAGGAGTTATAAGGGTTTACTTTTAAAAGTCTATTCCTATAAAATTAATAACTCCTAATCTATACATCCAAAAATCGCCATTTTTGGACACAATCTAGAAAACTCATCAAATTATCATTTCAAATTTTTCCAGAATTTTTGAGGGTCAGAAAATTAAGAAACTGCAAATGGATTTTCATCGCCATGCGGTAATCCACGTAGACAGATCATTTCCACAATTAAATAAGGAATGAATACGAAGGATCATTCACCATGCATGCGGTAATCCACATGTACAAAAGTTATTCCAACGAGAATAATTAAGAATGGAATAACACAAGAATTCACTGTGCACGCGATAGATCAAGATAGACAAAAGTTATTCCAACAGTAATAATAAAGAATGGAATAATAGAAGAATTTCACCATGTATGCGGTACTTTGCATGAGCAAAAGTTATTCCAACATAATAATAAAGAATGGAATAACAACCCTTACGAGTATTGAAAGAAAATAACTCTCTTCGTGAATACGAAAGAATAATACTCCTTACCTTAGAAGAAACTGGATACTGGAATAGTGAGGTAGCAGACTTCTCTTCTTCTTTCTCTCTATAATAATTGCTCTATAGCTTTAGTGAATTGGTGAAAAATAATGAAGGAATGAGCTTCTATTTATAGGAAAATATAGTTTCAATAATTACACATTTTGGGGCTCAAAATATTACAGTATAATACCTTCCTCTTTTTCTTCATTTTTAATTTAGTCTTGCAAGTATTATCAAACTTGCACCACCTCCCCTAATAGTAAATCATGTGAATCAATAGTAAATCATGTGACTCAATAGTTATAAACATGTGAAAAAATTAATTATAGTATAGTACCTTCAACTATACCTCTATTTTTAATTTAGTCATACAAGTATTATCAATCTTGCACCAACTCCCCTAATAGTAAATCATGTGAATCAATAGTACACACATGTGAACACGTAGTTATAAGCATGTGAATCAATAGCAATTAATTACTTATTTATCCGATTAATTACCCGATAACTTCTAGACATCAATTATTATCGAAATAAATGTCGATTTTCACTAACACTAATAATTCCCACACAATGGAACTATCAATTTCATCTTTAATAAACACAAACTTATTCATCATTAATATTATAACTCACAATATTTAACAACCAGGTCATTCCCAGGAAAGTGGGGGCTTTCCAATAAGGATTTCTCCCTATTGGCGCGCAATTAGATTATATAACCTCTCCTTGACAGAACTTCTAGACATTGTCAATATTGTAATTAATAATATGAATAACTTTGTCGTCTCAATTATTGATTTAATAATATAACATATTATACAGATGATACTGTGACAATAATTGAATCAATAATATGAGAGATATGATGCATCAATTACTGTAGCAATAATTGAGTATAACTGAGTGATTTCTCACGTAAGCATCAATAATCAATATCGTGTGCAACTATGCAACCACGCGTATTACTGTACTTTTACCATCGAATATTTTATGACAACTTGTTTACTTTGAAAAAATTTCACCTATCACCCTTAACTTTAAACTTTTATCAATTTAACTATTTACCAAAATAGAAAATTTGAATACTTTTATTTTATAAAATTCGGGATCTCACAGGTGTCACAATGTTTTTGGCTTTTTTTAACCTGATGACTTAAGTTTGCGTGTAGTGGTCTATATCAGTTTACAATATACATATTATCATAAGACTAAAGTTAGAAACATAGAGAGTTAGAGAGAAAGTCTGTATTCAGAGAAGAAGGGTGGAGCCATCAAACTTCAAGCTTTTTTATCATCATCTTTGTTAGTTTAAACAAAGGATTAAGGGTAATAATCTATACCTAATTCTTAGTCATGTTTTTCTTTCAATAATAATTCTCTGTGATTGGATTCTTGTTGGATTAATGCTTAAAATGTTGATTAGATAGTTATCAATTCTGAGTAATTGAATTCATGAAATTTTGTTTAAAGTTGTAAATTTAAGTTTACAGTGTTATGTGTATATAAACATATATATGTATCTATGAAAGTCGCTTATTTGAGGCCAAAATGGATGTTCAATTCTTATTGTAATCTATAAATTGATTTCAGAATATGTTAGTATGTTGAGTTACAAAAAGAATGCAATTAAAATACTTTAATTAAGTTAAGAAACGAAGATTTAGTGGTTGATTTTGCTAAATATGTTGAAAATGAAGAAAAATAGCAAAAACATGATTTTAATCCTTAAAAGTTGATTGTGTATGATGTTTATATTATTAGAATCATGATATGCATGCTTAGTGAAGTTGTTAGTTAATTTATAGTTTTTGGGCTTGTGAATTTTTGTTTAATTAGGAAAAATTGGATTGATTGGGAGTGAACTGTGAAGCAGGGTATGCAGTCTGCAGTTTCTGTCTGCGTACCGACAAAGCTACGTTGGTACTAAAGGAAAAAATGGCAGTGATGCGCCTGTTGAGCATTCTAGGTATTGAGCACCAGTGCAACTGCTCCGGTGCCAAGGCTTGGGGTAGCGCAGTTGTGCCCTTCCTGAGTAGAAATAATTTATTTTTTTTAGTTTAAGTCCATGACGTGTTGGCCTAACCTAGTCTAAGGTGCATAATAATGTGTTAAACATGTAATGAAGTTCCATAACAGATTGTAAACATGTATTTGTTGATTTTAGATTGAAAAGATAATAACTTAGAAAACTTTAACTTGTTATTTGTTTAAGTCTTGAGATGTTATTTAAGCGTGATGATGCCTTACTAGATTTATGATTTCAGACCTGTAAATGGTGTCAGTGATTAGAATATAAGATAGGATAATGAGATGAACGTGAATGAGAATTAAACCTATAGGGTTAATGTTAGTTTAACTAATCAGTATTTTGATTTCAATGGTATATGTAGGGTATTTGTTATAATTATGTAGCTTACGTACGAGGCAAGTTCCTAAACCTTATTTCTTTATGAAGAGCAAGATCTTTATCCTATCTTGTTTATTACTGTTATGCAAGTATCTAAATCTTACTTTTCACTAAGAAAATTTTCTAATCTTGAACTTGACATTGTTTGATTAAGATGGCTCAAGTTCTTTATTCTTATTGAGCAAGCTTATAATCATTGTTTCTTATTAATTCAAAGCTTGAGATGTTCTTTATTTCGAACGAGACTTTCTAATTCCTTTGAAAATGGTCTATTGAATATACAATGTTTTATTATACTATATATTGTTGTGATTTCATTCTTTTCTTAAACATTGTTACTCAATATCTAGTTATTGTATCGAACCTCGAATGGCTAGTGAACCTTTATTGAAATTAAACTCTAGAATTCTAGAACCATTGTTAAAGTTAATCCAAACTAAACTCTCTTTAGTGCGGAAATCCTAAGCTAAACTGAGATGAACAACCCTAATATAGGGGATTAAGTACGCGTTAGCGTTTAGATGTTTGTGCAAAATACATGGTACGAAGGGTTGATCCCCCTAAGTACGAAAGGAAAGGTCTGTATAGTCTAACGACTGTTGAAGGCTGAGGTAGAAATACTTAGTAACCTGGGACATAGTTCATGGTCTTAAAACCCTCAGATATAAATCTCGAACTTGATTTTTAATCTCGATTCGAAGAACGAGTTCTTTATTATTCAGTATTCAGTGCTTACTCTTATGTTATTGCTATTTTCATCGTTATATTGATGAGAAATTGTTTGCTCACTCTTGCATTTAACACTGCAGCTAAAGTTGAGAAAGTTGATGAGCCGTCTTCTAGTAAGGGCACGGGTAAGATGTCCAAATGATAAAGACTTGTTTGATTTTATTTGATAGATTCTATGTTATGATACTTATTTAATTATATGATGTATTCCGTACAATTATGTAATAGTTTAAGGTTAGACTACCTGGGATTTATTTTAAGTTGATGTAACCCTTTAATGGGGAGGATTATTGTTTAAGTTATTTAGGTTATGTCTTTATCCTTGATTATGGGTAGTTAGATGTAATTATTTTGGATAGTGAGCACCAAATCGTGTGGGAATGAAGTACCCAGATTTAGGGGTGTCACAAGTTGGTAAACTAGTCATGTCCAAATAATGCAACAAGGGTAAACTAGTCATTTGGCTTTTAAATTTAATGACATACATGTCAATTGTCAAGCTTTAGGTATGAACCTTAGGAAGTAACCTTTATGAAGATAGAAAACATAGTGGTGATAAACTCTTATCGAGTTTGAAGGAATGGATTAAGTTATTCATTAAATAAAAGACTTTATGTGCATATGTGTTGACAACTTATGTGCTTGCGAGTATTGAAGAGTGTCACGTAGTGAATAAACCTTAAGGTATTTTGTTGTCAAGATGTCTAATGCTGAAGGATCCAGTCAAGCTAGGGAGGAGATACCTCAGGTGTCTAGAAATGAGGAGCCCCGAGTTGTCCATGTTGTCCGAGAGCAGTTGATCCAGAGGGAGCCTTCTCTGTTGGTCGCTGATTAAGGACAAGGGAATGAGCCTGTGTCTGATCTTGAGGAGGAGGAGGACTCTGAGGAGATTGAGGTGGAGGATGAAGAAGAGGATCATGTGGAGTTTCCACCAAACTCCATTGCAGCTTGGATGTATGATGAATTATATGACCGTAATATAGAATTACAGGCGAAGGTTGAGGAGCTGAAGAAGCTAGCAGACATGCGTCAAGCTACGATAGAGCAGAAGGATGTGGAGATTCAGGATCTCGACATACATCTTGGAAACACAGAATGGAACCTAGTACACATAGAGAGTCATCAAGAGGAGCTATTGGCTTAGAATGAAAAGATGAAGACTGAAGTTGAGAAGCTAAAAGATAATTTAAAGGAGGAGTCAGTTAAGCGTGCGAGAGCAGAAGACGCTTGGATGAAGGCTACTCAGCATAAAGATCGTGTTGAAGACAAGGTTCAGACGAAGAAGGCCAAAATGAATGAAATGGATTATGTTTTTCATTCTGCGATTAATAGGGCCCAGGACCGAGTCTTTTATTACCCAGCTCAGTTTGAAGACTTGCCATGGTATATGATGGATCATAGAACAATGTTTTGTATCATGGAAGAAGAGCGTAGAGAAGCTTCTCGATGTCTTAATATGCCAAAATAGGAAGAGTAATAAGTTATGAGATTAAATATGTGTTAAATAAATTATATATCCCATATTTTGAGATAAATAATGGCGTAAGATGAGCATGTATCTTGAAACTTTTCAAGTTTAGGAAAGTTGATGTTGATAGCAAAGATGATATCATTACTATGTTTTGGAAGTTATGAATAAATAAGATATCAAAGTTTATTGAAATGTTATGTGTTAAGCTTTAATCTTAGAATGTTTAAGTTAAACCTTAAATATTTAAGAAATTGAGTGGTGATCTAATAAGAGTATATCTTAAACAGAAAATGCTTTCTAAAAGAAGACAACCATGCCAACAACCACCTCCTGAGGGGTCTACTAACAACAACAATAACGAGGTCAATGCTAACCCAGTTCAGAAGTTGGTGACCTTGTTAACAGGAGCACTTGTGAATTAATCGCAAGCTCAAGTCACGACTTTCAAGGACTTTAAAGCAGTTGGCTCGCCAGAGTTTTAAGGGTCTATGAATCCAGTTGAAGCCCAAACCTGGATCATGGAAATGGAGAAGGTTTTTGACATTTCCAGGGTCAATGAGGACCAAAAAACCGCTTTTGCAACGTTTATATTAAAATCTGAAGCTAGTTATTGGTGGCAGACGAATAAGGTTCGTGGGGGAGAAGGAATAATAGCGTGGGATAGGATCAAAGAAATGTTTTTCAAGATGTACTTTCTGACGAGTTTCCAGAACCATATGGAAGTTCAATTGTTAGAATTAAAGTAAGAAACCATTTCTGTGCCAGAGTATGCAGTGAAGTTTAATGAGTTAGCAAGGTTTGCTCCATACCAAGTCAATATAAATGAGCTTAAGATGAGAAGGTTTGAATTGGGGTTGAAGCCCTGGGTATATAGCAAGGTTTAAATGTTTCAGTTAAATACATTTTTAGCATTACTAGAAAAGGCAATTATAGCGAAAGGTAGAAGCGATGCCTTAACCAAGTATAATCAAGAACAAAAGAAGAAGAAGAATGAAAGTGAAAACAAGGCTGGTGGATGCAATAGTGGAAGTAACAACCAGAAGAGGATGTGGAATAAAAATCTAAATGCAGGAGGACAACAAGGAAGTTAGCAAAAGAAGAAGTTTAAAGCTTGTGCTACTTGTGGGAAAAATCACATTGGTGTATGTCTGAAGGGTAAGCGAGTGTGTTTTAATTGTGTCTAAATTTTTTTAGCCCAAAAAAGGGAGCTTGTTTCACTTGCAGGTCGAAGGATCATATGGCTCGTGATTGCCCTAGAAAGACAGCGAAAGGTGCAAGTAGAAGAAAGAAAAGCAACAGCGGTGGTACGTTGACTATCACTAGGCCAGTGTCATCAAACCGGCCTACTGTTAGAACTTTTAATATGACCGTACAAGATGTTGTGTAGTCAAAGGATGTGATGTCAGGTATCATTTCGATCAATGGTATTAATGCTTATGTGTTATTTGATTCGGGTGCTACTTCTTCATTTATTTTCGATGATTTTGCTAAGAACTTAGATTTGCTTCAGGAAGTATTAGATTTTCCTTTAAGCATAGAGATTGCGAATATGGAAGTTATTCCTGTTAGGTTTATATATAAGAATTGTAGGGTGGATGTGACGCCCCCAAAATAGGTATACACAACCCATTCTGAGTCACCAAATACATAGTACAGAAAACAACAACAACTTCATTATTACAATTGTCGTGCAAAATACGACAACACATATACTGTGAGTTTAAATACAAATATTATCTTCTAGACAATATCCACACTAAAATAAGTCCTCATTACAATTATTGATACACTATTTTACAAAATAGTGAGGACTGCTAAAACAACTAACTTGAAACATCACTCTACACCCCGACTAGTTCCCACTATATTCTCGCATCCTGAGAAGAAAAATGGAACAAAAAGGAAAAGGGTGAGCTCAACTAGCCCAGTAAAGAATATTATGACTAAGATAATGCAGAACAAATTATCGTTAGCCTTCAATAAACCAGATAAAATATAGTGGACAATAAGTTTTAGATCAATATTCGCAACGGAAATAACAATTCATTAGAAGAGTTAAGTAGAGAATAAAATCTACTATCTTTTATGATTTAAAAGTCCATCATCAATATTTTATTGTTGTAACATCAATCAATATATATCTTGAATCAAATATTCATCTTTACACTACAGGCCAAAGATATTCATTTGTATCACTAGTTGGTTATGTTCATCTCAACACCTGTCCATCTTTGCACCACGGCCAAAGATATTCATCAGGTAATCATTCATCTTTGCACTACAGGCCAAATATATTCAGTTATATCATCATTTAGGACTGAGGATGATGAAAAATACCTTAAAGAAAAATGAATCCAATGAGATAAAAGGACAAAGATTAGGGATTCGTACTTCGATTTATCCAAGTTCAAAAATAATCCATAATAATCAATTGTGGAGCAGAATTCAGAAATGAAGATCAAAACATGGATACAATCAAATATAGTAACCATAATAGACAACTTGGACAAAGAAAAGAAAATTTAATTTTTTGGTGAATAGTGTCGTCTTCATGAATAGTGACTGTGAAAGCCCCAAATCTGGGTCCTAAATCACCACGGATCTGGTGTACTATGTCTATAACTATTTGCGGAAGATATAAACATAAATTGTTTATACAATACACTTTACACAATACCCCAAGGTCGAAAACCTTCATTTAATACACAATTCGTTATCCTATCTGACATACAAAGATTTTATCATACATTACTGTTACCAATCTAACTGCACATGTAAACTAAAGCTGGAACTGTCTTTAACCTTTCCTTGTAACCAACGCATTCACTTTAATCTGCAATGTTTTATCATGATATAGTAAGGGTGAGCATGAAGGTTGCTCAGCAAGTTTAAATTTTATTTAAGTATATATCATGATTGAAAGAGTCTAAATAATGAGCTGGCTATAATTCAACAATATAATTATGAATTAGCACGAACAAATTTTTGACTGAACAAGTATTCAACATGAACAAATATATCTGGATCGAACGGTAATGAAGGTGATAAGCCTTTCATACCTGACTTATACATGCAATATGTATAGAGTACAATTCTATAATGGCAATCAACAATGATTAACCATAAGCATATCTGAATGAAACAACTCTAAGTAGAGTAAAGAAAAAACTCATTTATTTTAGTTGATTATCGTTACACATTTTAATAAGCTTTGTCTGAAGACCTAATATATAAATAATATCGATATACAAATTAGAATAATATCATCATAATATAATACTATTATATATATAGAGAGAGAGAGGGAATAACCTAAACACATATCACATAACCCTATCAGTCTACAACACACATAAGACTCAGTATCAAGTCAAACTATTGCAGTCTGAGTTGAACCCGACACAAATCTGACATCCTGACGGTCTAGTTGGACAAAACTCAAGTCTAAAATTATTAAGACTCGGTCTAAACTGGTTCACCGATATCTTAGATAATTTATTATTAGTCAAATTATTTTTCAAAGGCTTGTAATAATTTTTAAATAATTATTACCATTTATCATAATTTTTGAATCATTTATATCGTATTTTTATTATATAAATACCACATAATTCCTTAATCATTAATATTTTTTTAATATTAAATATTAATGAAAATCATAACATAATATTATAATATATTTATAATATTTCAAAGTATTTTAATACCTTAAAATCATATTTATATGATTTTTAAACACTTAAATCCATTATCCGATAATTGATTTTAATATTATAATATTAATATTTTTATGTCAAAATATCAAAAGTTATATTTTATAACTTATAAATATTTTCTAACCCTTAAATCATTTTTATATGATTTTTAAATCATTATTTCTAATTTTCTATAATTTATTTAATATATTCTTTAAATAAATCAATTACCATTAATAATAATATATTAATGATATTCATCACAAAATATCAAAAGTTATTAAAATAACTTAAAATGTTTTCTAACACCATAATATAATTTTTCATTAATTAAAACTATTTTTAAATAATTTATTTAATATTATAATTAAATACATTAAATACCTTTTATATTCCAAAAATATTAAATATTTTTGAAATATACACAAAATAATTAAAAACTAATTTTTGGACTTTAAAATATTTTTTAGAAATTTATTTTATACTTTTAATAATTAAAAACTATTTTTTTCTATTTATTTATTAAAAATAATTATTTTTCGTAATTAAGTGTCGCTAAAGGTATCATAGGCGACAAAACCTTCGCTAATCTATGATCTAAGTATTTTCTGGGTTTGTAGAAGTGTTAAAGTTGTAGTATAAGTGTAATACTACAACTACATACTAAGTTCATGATCATACAACAACATATTAGCAAGATCTGGGCTCCAGAAATCATTGTCAGAAGCTGTTCTTCATTTCTGGGTTTTCCAGAAATGAAGAACAGTTCGAGTTAGCTTCTTTAAATCCTTATATCTTGGGTTCTGTATTTATGATGTGTAATCTAATGGGTGAATCTTATAGAACACATGTCAGTCTAAATTTTTATTTCATCAGATCTTTATAACAACAAAACAATCGACAAATTAAGGCTAGTCAAACCACACTAGAAATTTCGGCTCTTGAAGGTTCTGGGTTTCCCAGAAACCTTCATAAGGCAAATCGGTCAACGTACTTTGACCTTACTTAATTTTGATACTGATCAAGATCTAAGTAAGATAATGGCTTTCATATATAGTATGCGTGACAGGCTACTAAGAACAACTAACAATTAACATGAAAAGATCTATGAGCCCTGACATTCGGTTGTCAGGCCATGTTTTAGGGTTCATAGATCAGTTCTAAAAACTTTATTTTTGGCTTCTAAATGTTATGGATCCATGATCCAACAACCCAGATCATTAAAAGACACCCTATAACACATATCTAGCCAACATATAACATCAAATCATGAGATCTCTATGATTAGGGTTTATACCTTCTTTGAGCTTTAATCTAAAATCTGATCATCATGATCTGTTCTTGGTGTTTTAAGGACTTGAATATGGACGGGTCCACATAACAATTTCGTGGCTAAGATGTTGAGAGAGTTTGATTAGATGTTGATGACCAAATAAGCTACTTTGTGACTTTTCTCTCTCTCAATCTATATATATTATAAATGTAATGAGTTGGCTGGCATTTAGATGGCTGATATGTTTGATATATTGCACATGGAGTGGTTAGAGTTGGTGAACAACTCACATTTGGCAAGATTTGCATGTTATGTCCAAATAATGCAACAAGCGTAAACTAGTCATTTGGCTTTTAAATTTAATGGCATACATGTCAATTGTCCAAAACCTTAGGGTTTAGGGTTTAACTCTTTAGATTTTAAAAATAAATTCTAGGATTTCCAAATTAGGTTTTCAAAATTAGAAAATTAGCATTTCTAAATTATAATTAGGATTCTATAAATATATTAAGATTTCCTAATCATGAACTTCAATCTTGCTGATTAGGATTATTATTTCCTAAGTAAAATTGCTAATTTAGCAATTAGGGTCGAAATTGTACATTAGGGTTTATAACCCAAGAATTAAGGTTCTAAATAGAAAAATAATCTTTCTAATTTAGAAATTAGGTTTTCTAATTAGATTAGGGTTTTCTAATTAGATTAAAGTTTTCTAAGTACTTATAACTTGAAAAATTAGGATTAATGTTTCCTAATTAAGATTAAGAATATTACACTTTCAATTAGGTTTTCCCTAATTATAAATTAGGCTTTCTAAACCATAAATTAGGGTTTTCTAAATCATTTTGGGTTATCCCTAATTAGGTTATCATCAATAACGTTTAAACCTTATACCAGCATTTGCATTCCCAAACTAGGGTTTTAATATACCGAATTAGGGTTTTAAATTCCCAGAACTGAACTTAGGGTTTCAGAACCGGTTTCTAGGGCTTCTTATCAGACGTTAAAGTTTTCTAACATAACATTGACATTTGACAATAAAATTAGGGTTTGACACTGATAAAATTCATCTGGTCAACCCTTGACCCTTAACCTCATTCTGTACACATACAATATCATATTCATAGAACATATTTACATATACACTTAATCCTGAATAATTCACCAAAATCCTTCACAGAATTTTGAAATCCTCAAAATTCCTTCCCAAAAATATAAAACCCATACACTTATATCCTTTCTAGGTCTATTATTTGACCTTAAATCCATCATTTAAGATTTTAATAAATTGTCTAATTTCTCGGGTTGTCACATTCACCCCTTCTTCTAAGAATTTCGTCTCCGAAATTCACCTTACACCTTACACCATACTGCTAACACCATTCACACATATCATCACATGCTACGCAATACACCACTCACAAGAGTAAAAAATTTCAAATTGTGCTGAGGAGTCATATAGACTATTTGTCTGTCATTTTTGCAACGGTTTTATGGAAATTCATCTGCAAACCGTCATAACTTATGGACATAAAGGGTGATTAGCCCGATATGCCCTGTACTGATCAAGTGTTGCTGGTCGGAACAATCTATTCCTCTTATCCGCCTTAGGCGCACAAAATTTCTTACCTCAGTCTTATTGGATTCCGCACCAAAATAATTTGGTTCGAGAAATTTCTTTCAATGAACACTTAGAGTTTTCATAAACATTAGTCTAGCTGAATTGAATAGCATAGACTCACATCAATAATTTAATTCACTCGAATTATTTAGGTTTAGCCAAACCCCGTTGGCAAATTAAATTTTTGAAAATATTTTTGAAAAATGACATCATGATGTTGTACTGTATTAACAGTCTGTTTGAGGATGATGTCATTATATGACTTTGTCATAAAACATCATACAATAGTGGAACAATGATTTTTAGATCGAATTCACACTAAGTATTCCTGTATTTATAACTCTATCACCTTTTAATCATCTCTGCACTAGGTTCCATGGTACATAAGTGATAAATAAAAATATATTTTGATATTTTAAATTATTTGCGTCTAGCCGAAATAAGTAGCATAGACTATACTTTAAACCGTTCCAAAAATGATTACGAGTCTACATATTTTTTTTAAAAGCTCATACTGCGTATTTAGCTTGATGTCAAAATTTCAAAGTCTAGCATAGCTAGGAGTTTTTGGAAAACTTATGTCTCCACTAATAATTATTTGCTTAACAATCTATCTGTTCCTATAATCCTCAGTTCTCCATTCACACACAACTATACCCAGTTCGTCAAACCACACTTATGAGTTCATAAACTTGCGACAATCATATGAGTTTAAGAACTTACCCTAGTTAGACCTTTGGCGTCCATTCGCTGAGGGGTTCATAAACATTTCATATAACTATGAGTCAAGAATGTCACATAAGTATGAGTTTTAAGAACTCGTACTTAACCCTATATTCTCTACTAATGACCTATCTATCTGTTATACACGTGAGAAATGAATCACCCTCTTAACAAGCATATAGAAAATAGCGTGACACAAACATTTCAATGATTATCAATGCCAGAAACTGAGTGGTTTTTACACCAAGTACAATTCAACTCCCATACGAAGAATCATACAACTCAGCTGCTGACAAGAGTCCTCAATTGAAATCCCCACCTAATCTTAAATCACTTCTCAATAAGAATTTCATTTAATCCGTATTCATAATCCTTTCCTGAATCTGTACCAATTCATAGTACAACAGTCACACAACAATCTTTACTGTAACTTTCCAATCATTAGATTGATTCTTTTCCCTGCTATGTCCTTATCAGATCTGTGACAACCCCAAATCCGGTACTCCATTCCCACAGAATTTGGTGTTCACTATCCAAAACATTACATCTAACTACTCATAATCAAAGGATAAAGACATAATTTAAATAACTTAAAGAATAATCTTTCCTATTAAAGGGTTACATCATCATCTCAAAATAATCCCAGGTAATCTAACCTTAAATTTATTACATCAGTTTCCGAAATACATCATAAATTAAAATAGTCTTGTATCATAAAACATTTAAATTAATTTCCATAAGCCTTCAACACTTGGACAGTTTGCCCTTTCCTTTGCTAGTGGATGGCTCATCAACTTTTTTCACTTTAGGTACAGTGTTAATTGCAAGAGTGAGCAAACTATTGCTCACTGATATAGGAAGTAGCAATAATAACAACATGAGAATGAACAACGAATGCTGAACAATAATGAACTAGTTCTACAAACCAAAATAGAAAACAAGTTCAAAATCAATATCTGAGGGTCTTAAGACCACGAACTATGTCTCAGGTATTTAGGTAATAATACCTCAACCTTAACAGTCATTAGACTATACAGATTCTTCTTAACGTACTTAGGGGATCAACCCTTTGTACCATGTATTGTGCACAAACATCTAAACGTTACACGTACAAAAATCCCCTATGTTAGGGTTGTTCGTCTCAGTTTTGAATTTAGAATTTCCGCACTAAAGAAAGTTTAGTTTGGATCTAGCTTATCAATGTTTCTAGAATTCTAGAACACTATTCAGTTTCCATCAATAAAGGTTTATTACAAGAATGTATAACTGAACAAGGCTATCAAAGTCAAAGATTGAATAACAACAATATATAATTGAGTAAACATGATATACATGCAAAGCGCTATAACCAAAAGAGTTAGAACAATCTCCTTTGAATCAATGTATTAGAATAATATATGCTTCGAATAATAATAAGGAAAGTAAAACTCGCTCGATGTAACGAATTAGGCTACAAGAGCTTGTACAAACATATTCAAGATAGATTAGGCTTGCTCAATTTTAAGAACTTATACAATAATAATATAGGAATGGAAACTTGCATTCAATATGAAAAGAATAAAGTTAAAAAAACATGCTCAATTGTAAGGAGATAAGGTTTAGAAACTTGCCTTGTTTGTAAGCTAAACAAGTGTAAAATAATCTCCAATTAGGGTTACCCTACATATATCATTGAAATCGCAATAACAATTAGTTGTATAAATATTAGCTTTAGGGTTTAAACCATCATTTAGGTCATAACCCTAACCTAGCACCTAACCATTTAGGTTAACATACTTAACGCCTCTGAAATCACACATTGATCAACATAGCTTAATCGTTCAACTCTAACTTTCGAAAACATCTCATTTGGTTTCATTTTATAGCTTATTTAAAGAAGTACTTAAAATCTTCACACTTTGAATTACAACACCATACAATATGTTATTATAGTCCACATTATGTTTTAATATTCCTAACATGCATGCTTAACCAATCATAAGTCCATTTACATGACCGCAAATAAAGCGTAAGTGATTGCCTCTGCTCGAGAACGCACGGCGGAGTATGACATCATCCCTTGCCTTGGTATAGGTGCAACTGTATACAAGATAATGTTGTCTTAGTTTACTAGGTAATATAAGCATGCAATATTAATACGCATGTAAAATCAAGCTAAGAAGCGACTCTTTATATACGACTAAAACCCAATTCAACCAAATTCTTATAGAAATCATGAAACCTAGCAACTAACACTTTGTGATAACATCTATAAACATTTGATACTACATAATAACAACATAAATACTCTATATATACAAATTTGAAGGATCAAAATCCTAGTTTTCCAAATTTCATCACATTTTACACTATTAGCGAATTCGATCACCATGAATTCGTTTCTTAATCAATTGACATTAGACACTGCAAGCAAGTGGTGAAATGGCCGAGAGCGGTAAGACCATTGACGATAAAGGGCTAAAATGGCTCGGATTTTGATGGGCTAAAAATGTAAGGCCGTGGCGTGGCGTTCTTGGGTTGGCCGGGTTTGCCCATGGCTTTTTTCCTTCTTTTTTTGGCAAAATCAGATCCGTGGGTGCGATCGATCATATATACATAATTAGTGCCTTAGCCAAAAACATGAATAGAAACCAAACAAGCGAGCCAAACAACCAAACAGGGCCATGCAGAATTACAATTCTTGTGCTCAACTTAGTACTATATTCGTGTCTTATATATACTCGAATATATATAGTGTGAACTGAATATAAGCCAGCCATGCAGTCATTTAATATTAGTCCAAAAATTAAAGCATACGTTGAAGGTCCAATCAAATTGGTTCCTTAGCATGATGGATTATTTGGTCTAAGAACATGGAAAACTTAGACTTGGAGTCCAAGTATCATGCCGCCACAATTAGTCAACTAGGCTTTAGTATATAAAGGTTATCAAATAATATAAACATTACACTAGATGCAATTGGTTCAATTAAATTTGTTTCTTAAGAATTAAGAATAATAATATATACAAAATTATTCAAACAGTCCTGGAATTAATACATATATATAAGCACTTCTAGACCAGCTAGTTCGCTCTTATTTTGATACATTATTCTATAAATTAGTTAATTTTTATAAGAGTTCTTTGTAAATAATTAACCCCTATTCTTGTTTGGAGGATCAGTTTGTGCTTTATTTTTAAGAATAGTAAAATTTAAATAAGAGTAAAGAAATAATATATTGAAGATTGCATTAAAAATAAATAGTTGTTGTATCTCAGTTGGTATGAACTCTTATTTATTTACCTACAAGTCTTGTGTTCAAGCCTCATAACCAACAAGTAGTAACATTTTATTTTTTTTAAAAAAAACAAAAATCACAGTCATGGACCGGACGGTAAGACCACCATGGTAGGGCCTTCACAGGCGGGCCAAAAGCAGGCGGGCCAAAAAGGCTAACTTTTAGTGGGCTAAAAAAAAAAGTAGCCCAAAGCCCAGCCCATGGCAGGCGAACCGGCCCGGCCCGCGGGCCTGGGCCATGTTTGCCATGTCTAATTGACATGATTTAAACTTCGTTGCTTTCGTTTCTTAACATACAAATGTGACGCCCCCAAAATAGGTCCATTCCATCCAACCCATTCTGAGTCGCCAAATACATGGTACAGAAATAACTACAACTTTATTATTACAACATATAAACTGTGAGTTTAAATACAGATATTGCCATCTAGACAATATCCACACACAAATAAATCCCCATCATAATTATTGATACATTATTTTACAAAATGGTGAGGACTACTAAACAACTCTCTAGAACCTTCATTCCATACCCCGACTAGTACTCGCTACATTCTCGCCTCCGAGAAGAAAAATGGAACAAAAAGGAAAAGGGTGAGCTCAACTAGCCCAAAGAAGAATATTATGACTAAGATAATATACAACAAATTATCGTTAGTCTTCAACAGGAAAAATCTAATAGAATACAATAGACAACAAGTTTTAAATCAATATTCATAGCAGTGAAATAATAATTCATTAGAAGAGTTAAGTAGAGAATGCAAACTACTATCTTCTATGTATGAATTTAAAAGTTCATCGTCTATCTTTTAGACACAGTAACATCAATCAATATATATATGGAATCAAATATTCATCTTTGCACTACTGAGCCAAAGATATTCATCGATTGGTCATGTTCATTTAAAACACTGTTCATCTTTGCACTACGGGCCAAAGATATTCATCAAAATCATTCATCTTTGCACTCACAGCCAAAGATATTCAATAATATCATCATTTAAGACCGAGGATGATGAAAAATATTTTTAAAGAACGAATCCGATTGAAACAAAATGACAAGGATTAAGGATTAAGGATTAGTACTTTGTTTTATCCATGTCCAAAAATACCTCAAAATAATCATAGTGGTGTAAAATTCAAGAATGATCAAAACATGGATACAATCAAAGCTAGTATCCGAATAGATATTTTGGACAAAAGGAAAATTTTCATTTTTTGATGAATAGTCTTGATTAAGTGAATAGTACCAGTATCACGTGAATAAGTGTCAGATATCGTGAATAGTAACCCTGAAACTAAAAGTTTCAAATTTGATTAAAAAGTTTAGATCAATACTTCGGCATAATGATATTAGAATAAATGATATCATTAAAAAAATAACATCCCTTACCTCGGAAAGACATTACTTCTAACTGGAATATTGGATATAGCCTATAACTTGAACTTGCACCGTATAACAATACTCAAAGTATACTCAAAATACTCACAAGAATACCCTCGATAATATAGAGAGAGAAAACTTCAATTTCTGGTGTGATTTTCAATTCTAACCTAAGCACCCTATTTATAGGAAAATGTTTAGAACACCAAAGTAAAAAAATTAATAAAATATTAATATATATAATTTTTATTACAAAGCACACTTATTTTGCTTCAAAACCTCAGCCACCAACCAGCCCACTACACAAGACTAACAACAAAAAAAAATGTTTTTCTAATTTTAAATATTTTAAACTTCCAGAAATCAATTATTTCGGAACTTCGGAACTTCAATAATTCATAATAAATAGCCCTTTTATCAGAAAATTCATATCTCGCGACTTTTTATAGGAAATTCAATTCTCTACAACTTTTCAGAAGAAAGTTTTTCCAAATTCCAAACACAAATTGACCGAAATCCACAAACGGGCGATTTTACAGGCTATAATCAAATTTCGGTCAATAATTGTGTCCACCAACACACAAAATATGTGTTAAACATATAATGCCACAAAAATACTCTTCCTCCTCATATACTCATATATCCCACATTCATTATAAAAATATCACCGTTAATATATTATTAAAATAATATATTTAAATGAATTATTTTATCAGAAAAAGATAAAATATTAATTTTCAACAATTGTCACATTAAAAATTTTCTCCATCTATATCCACATAAAATCAATATTTTCCTCATCATATAAATTAATAATTAATTATTCACAAATAATATTACAGAATCACAAGATCAACCAAAACCGTGTAGTTCCAGAAAGAGGGGATTTCAATAAGGATCTCTCCTATCAAAAGTGCTTGATTAGGTGACCAAACCTCTCCTTAAGACGTAACTTTCTAGACATTTCCAATAATGTTATCCAATAATATTATTCAGATAATATGAATTATTGCTCGATAATGGAAAATCTTTGTGTAATGACAATTTATTGAAACAACGGTAATATAAAATATCAATGCAAGAATTACTAAATCAATAAAATAAAATCTTTGAGCGAATAATTTATCGTAACAATTATCGAGTAGTGCCTTCTTACGTAAGAATCAATAATTGGTGCAACACCGCAGTGCTCTTTGTTCAACAACGCGTATTAGTGTGTTTTTAACCACGGGTATTCCAACAAGATACTTGTGAATAACTACTGTGTTATTTATAAACAACTTATATTTGTCGTTTTCTTCATCCAATCGCTTTCCAGTTATGGGGCCCATTAAAGATTGCTGGCAGTCGTGCACGAATATTCCCGAAGCGACGAATATTCCACGACCAAACGAATATTCCCGATAATAATGAATATTTTATAACCACTTGCTTATTCGAAATATTTGCGTATTTTACCCATAACTATCCACATTAATCAAATCAACCCTTACTATTTCAAAATAATAAATAGAGGAAAATAAATTTCATTTATTAATAATTTGGGGTCTTACAACAAACATATTCTAACTTCAATTTGTAGATTACAACACATATAAGGCACAAAATTTGGTACTTTCTAAGGCCATATCACATGAATATACACTAATATTTTAATTCCTTCCTCAAACCCAAATTTCATGCATTCAAAAATCAAATAATGCTCACATATAATGACAACAGATTCTACAATATAACCCACATCATATAACCACGTTAGAACCAACAATTCAATAAGATCGTTTACAGAGAACTAAAAATTAGAAAAACTAAATTTTAGAATTAAGGGTGAATTTTACCTAAATCCTTGACTGTTGAGAAGAAGAATGACAAGGAATTGCTTTCCCCCTTGAGACACCAACCTTCATAGCAAAATTATAGAGAGTTTTCTCCTACCAAGCTCTCTCCACACTGTTACTTCTCCTTCTCACTAAACCCTCTCTAAACTTAGCCTTAGGAAAAAAAATAGACGCGTATAAAACAAATTGGCTTCCACTAACCCACACACACTTCAGTTATAAAAATAAAAAGTTTGCATCAGTTGAATAAGCCAAAGGCCACAAGGCCTTGTTTGACTAAGCACATACTCCCAACTTGATTATTTTTATATTATTTATATTATATAGTTACTTTGTGTCACACTTTTAGTTAATTTAAATAATTTATAATAACAATAATTAATTATAATTATAATCTAATTATAATTAAACTCATAATTAATAAATAATTATATATCTAATTTAATTAATAAATTAAAAATATCACTTTATTTAATTTAATTATTTCCTTTAATATTAAGCAATTGATTTAATTTAATTATTTCCTTAAATGAAATTCATCAGATAAAATTATCATTATTCAATTTAATTAACATTAATTAATTTAGTTACCAAATTAATTCACCACAATTCATCAATTGTTTATTTTCCTCAATAAATAAATTATTTAAAATATTTATTTAATTCAATAAATATTTAAATTAAATTACAAATTTCTCGATCGTTACATCCTTCCCTCCTTGAAAGGATTCTGTTCCCAGAATCACAACTCGAAAAATTTATTCGTTACATTATTCCCTCCTTAACAAGATTCTGTCCTCAGAATTACTATACAAGATCAAGCAAATAACTGAGGATAATTCTTTATCATAACGCTTTCAAGTTCCCACATAGCTTCTTCAGCGTTGTGGTTCCTCCAGATTACCTTAACAGAAGGTATCACCTTATTCCTCAGTACTTGCTCTTTTCTGTCAATAATTTGAACAAGGACTTCTTCATATGACAAATCTTTCTCGAACTGCTAGGGCTCATATTCTATAACATATTTATAGTCAGGCTTATATGGCCTCAATACCGAGATATGAAAAACATTATGAATATGCTCCAACTCCGGAGGTAAAGCTACCTCATACGCCACTTCACCAACTCGTCGAAGCACTTCGAAAGGTCCTATAAACCTAAGGCTTAATTTCCCTTTCTTGCCAAATCAAATTTTCCCCTTTCAAGGAGACACTTTCAAGAAAACATAACTATCGACATCGAATTCCCGATTTTGTCAATGCTGATCGGCATATTTCTTCTGTCTATCTTGTGCTGCGATCAATCTCGCTCGAATGACCTTGATGATCTCGACAGTCTGTTGCACCAATTTTGGACCCAATAGCTGACGTTCACCTACCTCATCCCAAAGATAACTGAAGTTCTCGATTTTCCGTGAGATAACGCTTCATAAGGCGGCATGCCAATACTCGCATGATAACTATTATTATAAGCAAATTCTGCCAATGGCAAATGATTATCCCAATTTCCCTTGAAATCTATGATACACGCTTTGAACATATCTTCTAGTGTTTGGATGGTTCTCTCGCTCATCCATTTGTGCGAGGATGGTGAGTGCAGTGTGCTCATTCTCAATTTGTGTTCCCAAACATTCTTATAAGTTTTCCGGAAATTAGATGTGAAACGTGGATCTCTGTCATACAATGGACACAGTACACGTGGTGTCTTGACACAATTTCCTTCACGTACAGTTTTGCTAACTGATCTAGGGTAAACCTAATCTTGATTGGCAAAAAGTGTGCCGACTTTGTCAGACGATCGACAATCACCCAAATGGCATCATAACCTTCTTGGGTTGTTGGAAGACCTACCACAAAATCCATTGTGATATGTTCCCATTTCCATTCTGGTATCTCCAACGGTTGTAACAATCTGCTTGGCCTTTGATGTTCGGCTTTGACTTTCTGACACGTTAAACATTTTGCCATGCATTCAGCCACATCCCTCTTCATATTCAGCCACCAAAAACGATGTCTAAGATCCTGATACATCTTTGTACTCCCAGGGTGAATCGAATATCTTGAGTTGTGAGCTTCTCTCAGAATTTTCTCTTTAACCTCTGGTACTGGCGGAACCCAAATTCTCTCTTCAAATTGAAGCAACCCTTCTGAATCGATTTTGAATTTGTTTTCCTCACCTTCAGATATTCTCTGTTTTATCTTTTCGCAGTCTTCATCATGAAGTTGTGCATTTTTCACCTTATCCACCAACGTTGAACCGTTTCTCATCTGGAATAACTTTTCATCAGATTCTGTCGGATATTTGATTTCCAACTCCATCTTAGCCATTTTCGACACTAGCTTCTCCTGAGCAGTCAACAACATCAACTTCTCTCGTCCCTTCCTACTTAAGGCATCAGCAACAACATTCGCCTTTTCGGGATGATAGAAAATCTCACAGTCATAGTCTTTGATCAGCTCCAACCATCTTCTTTGTCTCATATTCAAATCTTTTTGTGTAAAGATATACTTCAGACTTTTATGGTCGGTATATATCTCACACCTCTCTCCATAAAGATAATGTCTCCAAATTTTTACAGCAAACACAACCGCCGCCAACTCTAAGTCATGAGTCAGATACCCTTTCTTGTAATCTTTCAACTGAAGTGATGCATACACAATAACTTTGCCATTCTACATAAGCACACAGCCTAGTCCTTTATACAATGTGTCACTATACACCACAAAATTCCCTGTATCATTAGGCAACGATAACACAGGTGCTGAACTCAAGCTCTTCTTCAATTCTTGAAAACTTTCCTCACACTTCTCTGTCCAAACAAACTTAACCGCCTTCCTAGTTAAATTCATCAACGGAGTCGTGATCTTGGAAAAGTCTTGAATAAAATGCCTATAGTAACCCACCAATCCTAAGAAACTCCTCACTTCTGAAGGTGTCTTTGGCTGATCCCAGTTTATTACAGCTTCAACCTTTGATGGATCTACCGAAATTCCGTCCTTATCAATAACGTGTCCGAGAAACTGTACACGTTCCAACCAAAATTCACATTTTGAGAACTTAGCGTACAACTTCCCTTTTCTCAACGTCTCCAACGTCAATCTCAAGTGTTCCACATGTTCCTCCTTGGTTTTGGAATATACCAATATGTCATCAATAAACACCACCACAAATTTATCTAAGAATGGTTTAAATGCCCTATTCATCAAGTCCATGAATGCTGTAGGTGCATTGGTTAAACCAAAAGACATAACCAGAAACTCGTAATGACCATACCGAAGTTACGAATAAAATCTTCTAGTAAATCCTATGGCTTCACCTTTAATCGATGATAACCACTTCTCAATTCTATTTTTGAGAAATATCTTGCTCCCTTCAACTGATCGAACAAGTCATCAATTCTAGGTAATGGATACTTATTTTTTATCGTGACCTTATCCAATTCTCGATAGTCAATGCAGAGCCGCATCGATCTGTCTTTCTTCTTAACAAACAACACCGGCGCTCCCCATGGTGAAACACTCGGCTGATTATATTTCTTGCCAAGCAATTCTTGCAATTGCACCATCAACTCCTTCATTTCTACTGGGGCCATTCTATATGGTTCTTTAGATATCAGAGCCGTTCCAGGTAGTAAATCAATCACTAACTCGATTTGTCGATCCGGAGGAAGACCCTGCAAATCGTCTGGAAATACGTCTGCAAAATCTCTTATAATCAGTATCTCTTCTAGCTTTACACTCTTCTTCTGTGTATCGACTATGTAGGCTAAGTATCCTACACATCCTTATCTCAACAACTTCTTGGCTTGCATCACCGTCAGACAACTTGCTTGTTGAGGTGACTTACTACCAAAGAACACAACCTTTGACGGAGTCATAAGGTTAACACACTTCCTATGGCAATCAATTACTGCTCCGTAATTGAATAACCAATCCATTCCCAGTATAACATCAAACTCACCAAGTCTAATTGGTATCAAATCTACCATCATCTCTTGACCCTTTATGACCACTCTACAATTCTTATATATAAATCTAACAGGAATCACTTCCCTATTCCCAATCATATACTTAAGGGAAATTCTAATTCTTCATGAGGCAAATCTAAGTTTTGAGCAAATTCATCGGATATAAATGAACAAGTAGTACCCGAATCAAATAATATATAAGCATTAATACCATTAATCAGAATGATACCTGACACCACATCCTTAGACTATACATCATCCTGCACGATCATATTGAAAGTCCTCGCAGTAGGTCGGCTTGACTGTGCTGGTCCAGTGATAGTCAATGCACCACCACCATTGTTGTTTCGTTTTCCACCACTTGCACTACCCGCTGGCTTCTTAGGGCAATCACGAGCCATATGATCTTTTGAATCGTAGGTAAAGAATGCTCCTTTCTTCGGACTAAAATAGTTCGGTGCAATATGTCCCTCCTGACCACAGTTGAAACACACTCGCTTTCCCTTCAAACATACTCCAGTATGGTTCTTTCCACACGTCGCACAAGCTTCAAACTTTTTCTTTTCTTGATTTCCCTTATGTCCTCCCGTAGTCGAATTCTCGCTCCACTTCCTCTTCTGACTGTTACTTCCAACATCACTTCCACCAACCTTATTTTCATTCGCATTCTTCCTCTTCTTTTGTTCTTGATTGTACTTGGTCAAGGCATCGCTTCCACCTTCCATGATAATTGTCTTTTCTAGTACAGCCGCAAATGTATTCAGCTGAAACATTGAAACCCTGCTATATAGCCAGGGTTTCAATCCTTGTTTGAACCTTCTCGCTTTACGCTCGTCGGTATTGACTTGGTAAGTGGCAAACCTTGCCAACTCGTTAAACTTCGCAGCATATTCTGGCACTGTCATTGTTCCTTGCTTCAACTCCAGAAATTTCACTTCCAACTGATTCTGAGAACTCGCTGGAAAGTACATTTTAAAGATCATCTCCTTAAATCTATCCCACGCTATCACTCCTTGTTCCCCACGAACCTTATTTGATTGCCACCAGTAGCTAGCTTCAGACTTCAGCATTAACGTTGTGAACGCAATCTTCTGATCCTCGTTAACTCTAGCAACGTCGAACACCTTATCCATTTCTATGATCCAGGTTTAGGCTTCCACTGGATTCATAGACCCTTAAAACTTTGGCGGTCCAACCGCTTTGAATTCCTTGAAGGTCGTGACTTGAGTTTGTGGTTGATTCGCAAGTGCACCCATCAACAGAGTTACCAACTGCTGAACCGGATTAGCGTTGGCCTCGTTATTATTATCCATAGACCCGTCAAGAGTTTCTTGATGACGTGGTTGTCTTCTTCTAGGAGGCATTTTCTGTTAACATATATGCTTATTAGTTCCTTGCTCAACTTCTTGGGTATTTAGAGTTTAACTTAAGCATTCCAAGATTAAAGCTATAACACATAACATTTCAAATAAACTTTGATATTTTATTCATTCATAACGTTTTAAAACATATTAAAGATAGCATAACAGCTATAAACATTCACTTTCCTGAACTAGACAAGTTTCAGGATTACATACTCATACTATCCCTTTATTTATCTCAAAATAAAGGATTTACAGTTTATTTACCCACATAATTAACCACATATTATTATCAATCTTATTCTATCTAGGCATATTAAGACGTCGTAAGGCTTCTCGGCGCTCTTCCTCCATGATACGATACGTTGTTCTACGATCCCTCACGAACCACGGTGAGTCTTCAAACTGAGGTGGGTAATAAAAGACTTGATCCTGGGCCCTATCAATCACAGAATTAAAAGTGTAATCCATATCTTTCATCTTGACCTTCTTCACTTAGACCTTAGCCTCTGCACGGTCTGCACGTTGAGTCTCCTTCATCCAAGCGTCCTCTACCCTTGTACGCTTAGTTGATTCCTCTTTGAAGTCATCTTTCAATTTCTCCATGTCAGTCCTTATCTTTTCGTTTACTACCAACAGGTCCTCATGCTGACCCTTAGTATGAACTAAGTCCCACTCTGTGTTTCCAAGTTTTGAGTCGAGTTCCTGAATCTCCGCATCTTTCTGCTCCATCGAAGCATGATGCATTACAACCATCTCCTTCAGCTCCTCAACCTCGTCCTGTAATTCTATATTACGATAAATCTGAGTGTCATACATTTTAGCTGATATGGAGTTTGGCGGAAACTCCTCAGGGTCCTCTTCCTCATTATCCTCCTCTATCTCCTCAGAACTATCCTCCTCGGGATTGGTCACAGGCTCATCCTCCTGGATCAACTGTTCCTGCACAACATGAATATCCCGGGGTTCATCATCTCTAGGTATCTGAGGTATTACTACCCTAGCTGGACTGGATCCTCCTTCATTAGACATCCTGACAACAAAATATTTTAAGTTTTACTTAACATTTTTGATACTCGCGAGCACATAAGTTATTTAACACATAACAAATAATGTCTTTTATTGTTTAGCTTCAATGGATACCTTAATCCATTTCTTACACTCGAAAAGAGTTGGACACCTCTATGTTTTCTGTTTCCTTAAAGGTTACTTCCTAAGGTTTCCCCCGCCTAAGGTTTATAACCTAAAGCTTTTATACCAACCTGTGACACCCCCAAATCTAGGTACTCCATTCCCACAGAATTTGGTTTTCACTGTCCAAAACATTACATCTAACTACCCATAATCAAAGGATAAAGACATAATTTAAATAACTTAAACAATAATCTTTCCCATTAAAGGGTTACATCATCATCTCAAAATAATCCCAGGTAATCTAACCTTAAATTTATTACATCAGTTTGCGGAATACATCATAAATTAAATTAGTCTTGTATCATAAAACATTTAAATTAATTTCCATAAGCCTTTAGTGAAAGTAGTATGCACACAAGCCAATCATGTTTGATGATAAAGCATATACTTTGTAACAATCTTATTCATTTATTAATAAAAAGTATTAATTTATTAAAGGCTTTTAATTATCTACATGATCTTTGTTTTATAATATGTGATAAACCCATAGTTTTAAGCAATGCTTTTAGAATAATGATGATGATCATTCTAATGAGATCTAAATTCTTAGAAAGCTTAAAACTAAAATAGTTCCCAATCATTGGATTACTAAATTGGGGATTAGTGAATTCGGATAGATTGGTACATCGTTGCTTGCTCATTGGATGAGGATGATTGATCTCATGATCATTTGTGTGGAGACACACTAAAGCAAGTATGTAGGTGTTTATTAGAGAATAAGTTCATTGAGCGTGGCTCACTAAGGAATACCTAATGGAGTTTTATTTACTGTCGATAGGAATTTCAGTAGTGATAGTAGTACAAGTAATCCTTGGACTTGAGATCATCATAGTATCTTGTGTATGATGAGTTATACTTTGACTTATTCCTTAAGACCCTTAGGGTATATCAAAGGGTATGCTTGGGTATAATAAGTTATACATGGAGATAATGTATGATCAATAAAGAATATACCACTTCTAATAAAAGAAGAGAAATGTCCTATGTGATTCGATAAATGACAACCCGGTAGTCCTTGTTAATGCGAATGAAATTAGAAAGGAGTTTCTAATTTGCATTATTTGAGTTGTGCATTTAAGAGTCGAAATACATATAATTAAATAAAATAAGACTTGATTAAGTAATTCCATGTCTTATATTTAATTGGGACATTGTATGGTGGAAGGATTGAATTGTGCACGGTAACTATTTACTCAAAGGTTCTTTAATGATTAATGTTGAAATCTATATTATACGGAAAGTCGTTGATCGCTTGGGAGGCTTATCTCTATTGTAGAATAAATATTATTTATTTAAATAAATTAATTGTTTAATTTATTTATTTAAATAAGATTAGAATTATTCTAATTGATTAATTCACAACCTAGGTTTAATATGGAGAACCTAAAGGGTCACACCATAAAAGGAAGAATAATTATTTAAGAAGTTAATGGCATAATCGTAATAATATGTTAAGTATATTTAATTTAATCTATGGTGATAGAATAAATTAAATAGCTTAATATTTATTATTTAATATTTTAGAAATATTAAATATAAATTAATAAGAGGAGTCTTATTAATATTATTACAATTATTATTATTTTTAATTTCTAAAAGAGTTTAGGAATTAATTTAATATAAGTACTCTCATTTATTCCTAATTGGATTAGGAAGGAAAATTAATTAAAGGAGTTTAATTAATTATCCCTAATAAGATTAGGGAGCTTAATTAATTAAGAGAATTTAATTAATTAAATAAAACCCAATTCCTTAATTGTTAAGGTGGGTTGCCCACATCTATAAATAAGAGGAGTCTTATTATGGGTGAAGTGGTTGTTGACTTTTACAACGACATAATTCCAATTTGTTGGAGAGTACCCTTTTCTATAGAGATAGAAAACTAGGGTTTGAGCCAAAAATACACCATCTTCTTGAATTCTTTATTTTTCCTTGGTGGATCACCTCTAGAGGCCAAACGCTTGGGTGGCTAATGTTGATCTAAGGAAGGAACCAAACCCGGTGGATTCAAGTTGAACGCGAAAAGGATTGGAGGTGAACTTGTACCTGAGGAAGCTCGATCTTCAAGGGTATGATTTTATTCTTTATCTTTTCGTTTAATTAATAATTATGCATAAAGGGTGATCCGGGTATATGGTTTGTAAATTTTTTTAAACTCTGATTTTTACACGCTTCCGCACTTTTATGCAATTTGATTGCGTTCTTGAATATTACAAACCTAACATTTAGCACTTGGACAATTTTCGCTTTCCTTTGCTAGTGGATGGCTCATCAACTTTTTTCACTTTAGCTGCAGTTTTAATTGCAAGAGTGAGCAAACAATTGCTCACTGATATAGGAAGTAGCAATAATAACAACATGAGAATGAACAACGAATGTTGAATAATAATGAACTTGTTCTACGAACCAAAATAGAAAACAAGTTCGAAATCAATATCTGAGGGTCTTAAGACCACGAACTATGTCTCAGGTATTTAGGTATTAATACCTCAACCTTAACGGTCATTAGACTATACATACTCTTCTTAACGTACTTAGGGGGATCAGCCCTTTGTACCATGTATTGTGCACAAACATCTAAACGTTTCACGTACAAAAATCCCCTATGTTAGGGTTGTTCGTCTCAGTTTTGAATTTAGAATTTCCTCACTAAAGAAAGTTTAGTTTGGAACTAGCTTATTAGTGTTTCTAGAATTTTAGAACACTATTTAGTTTCCATCAATAAAGGTTTAATACAAGAATGTATAACTGAACAAGGCTATCAAAGTCAAAGATTGAATAACAACAATATATAATTGAGTAAACATGATATACATGCAAAGCGCTATAACCAAAAGAGTTAGAACAATCTCCTTTGAATCAATGTATTAGAACAATATATGCTTCGAATAATAATAAGAAAAGTAAAACTCGCTCGATGTACGGAATTAGGCTACAAGAGCTTGTACAAACATATTCAAGATAGATTAGGCTTTCTCAATTTTAAGAACCTGTACAATAATAATATAGGAATGGAAACTTGCATTCAATATGAAAAGAATGAAGTTAAAAAAAACTTATTCAAATGTAAGGAGGTAAGGTTTAGAAACTTACCTTGTTTGTAAGCTATATAAGTGTAAAATAATCTCCAATTACCCTATATATATCTTTGAAATGGCAATAACAATTAGTTGTATGAATATTAGCTTTAAGGTTTAAACCATCATTTAGGTCATAACCCTAACCTAGCACCAAACCATTTAGGTTAACATACTTAACGCCTCTGAAATCATACATTGATCAACATAGCTTAATCGTGCAACTCTAACTTTCGAAAACATCTCATTTGGTTTCATTTTATAGCTTATTTAAAGAATTACTTAAAATCTTCACACTTTGAATTACAACACCATACAATCTGTTATTATAGTCCACATTATGTTTTAATATTCCTAACATGAATGCTTAACCAATCATAAGTCCATTACATGACGACTGTGAAAAGTGAAGTCATTGCTGGGCTCGAGAAGAACGCCTAAATTGTATTGCATACCTTGCCTTAGCAGCATAAAGGCGTAAGCCTTTCATTTACGGTAATAATGCAAGCATGCTATGCCACACACAGAACGTAAGCGTAGTAAGAACTCTTGTTACTACCATTTGAAACCCAATTCAACCCAATTCTTACAAAAATCATGAAACCTAGCAACTAACACTTTGTGATAACATCTATAAATATGTGATACTACATAATAACAACATAAATTCTCTATATATACAAATTTGAAGGATCAAAATCCTAGTTTTCTAAATTTCATCACATTTTACACTGTTAACGAATTCGATCACCATGAATTCGTTTCTTAATCAATTGACATGATTTAAACTTCGTTTCTTTCTTTTCTTAACATACAAACATATTCTAACTTCAATTTGCAGATTACAACACATATAAGCCACAAAATTTGGTACTTTCTAAGGCCATATCACATGAATATACACTGATATTTTAATTCCTTCCTCAAACCCAAATTTCATGCATTCGAAAATCAAATAATGCTCACATATAATGACAACATATTCTACAATATAACCCATATCATATAACCACGTTTGAAACAATAATTCAACAAAATCGTTTACCGTTAGAAAACGATTGGTCGGGGAATATTCGTTTTAACAGGGAATATTCGTACGACGACACAATCATTGGTGGACCCCATAATGGAAGTATTGTCGTAGTTAGAAAATGACCGAATTATCTTTTTATAAAAATAATGGCGGAAGTTTTACCGTTAAACTGTTGAACTACCCGGTAGTAAAAGTACTGAATCTGCTGCGTGGTTGCGTAGTAGCACACCGGTATTGATTATTAATGCTTACGTGAGAAGTCACCGGTTATACTCAATTATCACGCATCATATCTCTCATATTTTTGATTCAGTTATTGTCACAGTATCATCTGCATAATATGATATATTATTAAATCAATAATTGAGATGATAAAGTTATTCATATTATTAAATTTCAATATTTACAATGTCTAGAAGTTCTGTCAAGGAGAGGTTTGGTCATCTAATTGCGCGCCAATAAGGAGAAATCCTTATCGGAAAGCCCCCTCTTTCCTGGAAACGACCTGATTGTAAAATATTGTGAGTTATAATATTAATGATGAATAAGTTCGTGTTGATTATAGATGAATTTGATAGTTCCATTGTGTTGGGATTATTAGTGTTAGTGAAAATCGACATCTATTCCGATGATAATTGATGTTTGGGGGTTATATTGATAAATCGGGTAATTATTCGGATAAATGAGCAATTAATTGCTACTTATTCACATGCTTATATAACTATTTGTTCACATGTGTGTACTATTGAATCACATTCATGTACTATTAGGGGAGTTGGTGCAAGATTGATAATACTTGCATTTAAGTAAGTTAAAATGGAGGTATAGATGGAGGTACTATATTGTAATTCGTATTTTTCACATGATTATACTATTGAGTCACATGATTGAACTATTGATTCACATTATTTACTATTAGGGGAGGTGGTGCAAGTTTGATAATATTTGCAGGACTAAATTAAAAATGAAAGAAAAGTTGGAGGTATTGTACTGTAATATTTTGAGCTCCAAAATGTGCAATTATCGAAACTATATTTTACTATAAATAGAAGCTCATTCTTCTTTCATTTCTCACCAATTCACTAAAGCTATAGAGAAATTATTATAGAGAGAAATTATAGAGAGAAAGAAGAAGAGAAGTCTGCTACCTCACTATTCCAGTATTCAATTTTTCTAAGGTAAGGGGAATTATTTCTTTCATATTCATGAAGAGAGCTATTGTTATTCCATTCCTTATTATTACATTGGAATAACTTTGTATATCTGAAACCGCATACATGTCTTTGAAATTCTTTTTTATTAATCCATATTTTATTATTCTCGTTTCGGAATATCACGTGCGTGCGTTTACGCGTGACCTAGTTCCATTATTTATTATTACATTGGAATAACTCAGTGTATGCAAAGTACCGCATACATGGTAAAATTCTTACATTATTCTATTACTTATTATTCAAATAGAATATCGTATGCGTGCGTTTACGCACCACGAGTTCCATTATTTATTATTCATTTGAATAACTTTGTATATGCAAAGTACCGCATACATTGTGAAATTCTTCTGTTATTCCATTATTTATTATTCTATTGGAATATCCTGTCTATGCGTTTACGCATGACCTGGTTCCAATTTTTATTATTCTATTGGAATAACCTGTCTGTGCGGTCTATCGCATGCCTGGTGAATTCTTCTGTTATTTCATTCTTTATTATTCTGTTGGAATAACCTGTCTATGTGGATTACCACATGTATAGTGAATGATCCTTCGTATTCATTCCTTATTAAATTGTGGAAATGATCTGTCTACGTTGATTACCGCATGGCGGGCAAAAAATCCATTTGCAGTTTCATATATTCTTTTATACTCAGTTGATTAAAGTTTTGACTTCTATACTCCATGAAATTTATAGAATATCCTGGATATTTGTGCTTCATCTAGTATCTTTTCATGGAAATATTCTTTTGAGCATTCTTGAATTTTACTCTACAAAGTAGTATCATGTTGACAATTTGGACGTAATTGATTTCAGGATAAATTAACTTATAAATCTTTAAAATTTATTCTTGAACTTATTTTATTGAATTATTATGTCATTGTCATCATCCTCACACTTATATTGTGATGAAAGTCATCTTTGGCTTACGTTCATAGATGGACTTGGTATGATTATGACCAGGGATCATTCGATATAATCATGACTGTAATGTTATAAATGATGTGGTAAAAGTCCTCGATGGCTTTTGTAATGCATTGATGGGACGCTTTTGGTATGATTATGACCGTGGATTATTCGGTATAGTCATGACCATTGATGATTTAATGAATATACTTGGCTCATGATGCGAGGGATGATTAGATGATGTGGTTTATTTATTAGGCTGAGTCTCAGCGATAAAAATTGATGAAAACATTTTAAATCATAGAAGATAGTAGATATCATGCTCTACTTGACTCTTCTAATGGATTGCTTATTCCGCTGCAGTTAAACTTGATGCCTATTGTATTTTATCAGTTTAACATTGTTGAAGACTAATGATAATTTATTCTGCATTATCTTAGTCATAATATTTCTTACTGGGCTAGTTGAGCTCACCCTTTTTCTTTCGTTGTTCTCTTCAGGAAATGAGAACGTAGCCGAGAGTAGTCGGGGAACAGAGTGATGGTCCGAGATGGTGTATTAGTAGTCCTCACTATTCTATAAAATAGTCTGACAATAAATGTAATGAGAACTCTATTTGAGAGTGGATATTGTCTAGAAGGAAATATTCCTGTTTAAACTCTCAGCTATGTTTTGTCGTATATTACACAACGTTTGTATTTGTGTTCTGTACCATGTATTTGGCGACTCAAGATGGGTGATGAAAACCTATTTTGGGGGCGTCACAGTTGGTATCAAAGCTTAAGGATATGATCCCTGGCTGAGATGTGAGACAAGAACTAGGAGGGAAAGGCAGGGGAATTCCTTCGCTAGCATGACCTACCTAAGTTTATTTTGTATTTAATTGGTTGATCGAGTATATGGATAGTATGTGACATGTTAATTAACCCTTGTTTTGTGGCGGCATTTGAAAATAACATCCAAAATGTGGAGATAAGCAATGATGCACATGATGAGACCGTGGAGTCACCATGATTAATACCTAGGATAATGTGCAAGGGAAGATAATAATCTTTATGTAAACAATAACACCGATGAAATGGTGAACGATGGGATGGTCAGAGGCTTTATGCGATTCATGCAACATCAGGCGAGAGCGGCTCCTGCCCAAAATGCGGTGGAAACACCGACAACTCTGACCGCCACCGCTAAGCGATCAAGGAGCTGGGACCACCAGAGTTTTTTAGAGAGCCATAACCACTTAAGGTGGAGACGTGGATAAAGCAGATCAACAAGATATTTGATGTCTTGGGATGCTCCGAGGAGCAAAAGGTTCCCTTTGCCACCTTCATGTTGCGTGCGAGAGATGATTATTGGTGGGAATCATAAACGTACTCAACTCCGCCAGATTGAAGATGTCTTGGGAGAAGTTCCAAGAGCTGTTCAACGACAAGTACTTTCCTGAAAGTATTCATCACATGAAGGAGGTAGAGTCCATCAAGCTTGAGCAAAACAATATGACCGTGGCGCAGTACGAAACTAAGTTTGCCGAGTTGTCTCGATTTGCGTCCCACTTGGTTGATAATTGTGACGCCCCCAAAATAGGTATGCATCACCCATCTTGGGTCGCCAGATACATGGTACTGAATACAAATACAAACTAATTATACAACAGTTGTGTAAAATACGACAAAACATATGCTTTGAGTTTTAATACAAATATTGTCATCTAGACAATATCCACACTCAAAATAAGTCCTCAATACATTTATTAACACACTATTTCATAGAATAGTGAGGACTACTAATGTTATCCTCTGGACCATCACTCCGTTCCCCGACTAGTCCCTGCTACGTTCTCATTTCCTGAAGAGAACAGTGAAAGAAAGGGTGAGCTCAACTAGCCCAGTAAGAAATATTATGACTAAGATAATGCAGGATAAATTATCATTAGCCTTTAACAATGTTAAACTAATAAAATACAATAGACAACAACTTTAACTGTAGCGGAATAAGCAATCTATTAAAAGAGTCAAGTAGAGAATAAAATCTACTATCATTTATGATTTAAAAAGGTTTTTCATCACTTTTATCGCTGAGACTCAGCTTAATAAATAATCCACATCATCCCTACACTACGGCCAAGGATATTCATTAGTATCACGACCACAAATTATCTATGCACTACGGGCCAAGGATATTCGTGTATTCATCAATGATCATGATCATGCCAACAACTGTCCATCAATGCACTACGGGCCAATGAGGACTTTTACCACATCATTTGTAACATTACGGCCATGATTATACTTAATAATCCTCGGTCATAATCATACCAAGTCCATCTATGCACCTCTGAGCCACAAATGACTTTCAATAAAATATAAACATGAGGATGATGAAAATGATATAAGAATTCAATAAAACAAGTTCAAGAATTAATTTATCCAGGAACTAATAACGTCCAAATTGTCAACATGATACTTCTTTGTAGAGTAAAATTCAAGAATGCTTAGAAGAATATTTCCATGAAAAGATCTTTGGATGAAGCTTAAATATCAAGGATATTCCACTAATTTCATAGAGTATAGAAGTCAAAACTTTAACCAAATGAGTATAATAAAGAATGGAATAACAAAAGAAATCACCAGGCATGTGATAGACCGCACAGGCAGGTTATTCCAACAGAATAATAAATAACATAACTAGGTCCGGCAGAAATGTATGTATGAGCAGGATATTTCAATGTAATAATAAAGGCGGAACCAGTCCCGCCAGAAACGCATGCACGTGATATTCCAACAGAATAATAAAGGCGGAACCAAGTCCCGGCAGAAACGCATACGATCATGATATCCCAAATGTAATAATAAAGAATGGAATAATGGCAGAAATCACCATGCATGCGGTGCAAGATGTAGGCAAAGTTATTCCAAAAGAATAATAAATAACGGAAACCGGTTGGTGAAATTCGCGACCAAGCGGGATGTTCAACAGTAATAATAAAGAATGGAATAACAACGAAATCACCATGCATGCGATATCAGATGAGACAATGCAGTTATTCCAAAGCAGAATAATAAATAATGGAATAATAGAAGAATTTCACCAAGTATATAGGGTAGATGGCGTATAAAAGTTATTCCAATGAATAATAAATAATGGAATAATGTAAGTTCTCTTTATGAATATGAAAGAAATAATACCCTTACCTTATAAAGAAGAAAGCGGATATAGAATTAAGAAATAATGAAGGAATGAGCTTCTATTCATAGGAGAATGGATTGAATAGTAACTAATTCATGAACGGTCCAAATGGAATAGTTATGAATAAATGAATTAAATATGTTATGTGAAGTAAAAAAAGTGGAAAATAGGATTTTATGGCTTGTAAATCCTATAGAATGTATATGTAGATTTTTGATGAGGGTTTTGGTTATTGGTGATGAAATCTTATGAGTTTGACATTTTAGGATGATTAAATGCATTAACTAGTAAAGTGTAAACAATTAAAATAAATTGTTTATATGTTTAAGAAATGTTATTCTTTCAATATCATTATACCAAAATATTGGTATGAATTTTATTATGGAATTTCTACCTTTTTTTTTTCATGTCGGGGTTACTATTCATGAATTATTATTTATGAGTTACTATTCACGAGTTACTATTCACGGGGTACTATTCATGATAAAATTGGTTTTTTTTTCTGACCAAGTTATTGTTGATTTATGAATCTTACTCTTGAAATTAAATCCATGTTTAGATCATATTTTTTTTATTATCATATATAACATTTTTATAAACCTGGTGAAGAAATTTCTCTTTGACTTGAGTGTAAAGATGGGTAGATTATTTGTATAATCGTGACTATGGGTTCTCTTTGGCCAATAGTGCAAAGATGAATTGTTGACTAGTATGATCATGACCATTGAATTTATAATTGAATATCTTTAGCTTAAGTGCAAAGGTGAATTGATCAACATGGTTATGATTATTGTTCATATAAATTCTGAAATGATTATATATTTCTTTGAGATATTAATATCTTTGGCCCGTAGTGCAAAGATGACATGTTGTTGAATATCTTTGGCCTGTAGTGCAAAGATGAAGTGTTGATGAATATCTTTTGCCCGTAGTGCAAAGATGACATGTTGTTGAATATCTTTGGCCCGTAGTGCAAAGATGACATCTTGCTGAATATCTTTGGCATATAGTGCAAAAATGAACTGTTAATGAATATCTTTGGCCCGTAGTGCAAAGATGAACTTATTAGTATGATTATGAATGTGAAGGCGTGATTTGGTATAACCATGATCTTTGATGTTTCAGGTAAAGACAGGTGATGTAAATTATCTTCGTCCTGGATGAGAAAAGGAATTTGAAACCACAAATATGATTATGAGTTATTCATATGATTGTGGACAGGAACTGTTGATTGATGTTACATGGATAAAACATTGTTGGTGGACATTTAACATAAAGATGATAATAGACATTATGGTCTATTTGACTCTTTTAATGGATTGCTCATTCCGCTACAACTATGGTTAAAAAGTTTTATCATCTACCATATGTTTTAAATCTCTGATTTATTACTAATGAAGGCTATTGATAATTTAATTATCTTTAGTCATGATATTCTTTATCGAAGCTAGTTGTGCTCACCCTTTTGCTTTTACAATTCCTTTCGGTGTAATAAGAGTGTATGCATTTGGGTGGCGGGGATAACAGGGAATAGTGTGGTGGTCAAAGAGATCGTCAAAGTTTCTCAACACATTATAAAAGCGGCATGACATATAATATATAATTGTATTGATGACCTAAGTTGTGTGTGTCGTATATTATACGTCACTTAATAATTGATTTTGGTGAACAACAATAGGGTGAGGTGAACCCAACTTTGGAAGGGTGTTTTGCCACTATCATACAAGATGTCTAATGACCTACGAGTTATCATAAGACAGGGTTGTGCACATCCGCTTGCTGAGTATATCTATGAGCACTACCTATATGATCTTGGAGTTTATTTGAAATATAATTTTCATTTGGAGATAGTGGAGATAGTTATATGTCAAGAGAAGACTCACCATTGGAAAGAAGATGATAGCAATCTTCTCGTTTTTCTTTGAGGTCTATTAGGTCAACCAAGGATAATTTTCTGGACATATGATATCTATCATAACTTAGATTCATGGCCTCCCATGTATGAAGGTTTCCTTGAGCACTTCCCAAAGATTTTAATTTCTAAAATAGTTATTGATTGTACCTTTATTTAATGTATCAATGTGAGGTGTTGTCCATAGTTGGGACATGAGTCACAGTTGGTATTAAAACTCACAGTATATGTGTTGTTGTATTTTGCACGACAATTGTAGTAATAAAGTTGTAGTTATTTTACGTACCATGTATTTGGCGACTCGAGAATAGGTTGGATGGATTGGACCTATTTTGGGGCGTCACATTTGTATATCGAGCTTAGGGATATGATCTCTAGCGGAGATCAAGGATTAGAACTTGGAAGGAGAGATGAGTAATATCCTTCGCTAGTGTGCGTTCTACCTAAGTGAAATTTCTTACTTAATTTGACAAATTGTGATATGTTAATTAACCTTTGTTTTGAAGTTGTATTCTAGAATGATATCTGAAATACGAGGAGATGAGCAATGGAGAAATCACGAGGACGAGGAAGATGGAATCGAAATGAAAGCAAGGTATTCTCAACTCTTTGAAATACAAGTCACGTAAATTTTGGGGACGAAATTTCATAAGGAGGGAGATTGTAAGACCGATTTTATGAAATAAAAGTATTCATTTTTTCTTATAATTATTATTCGGTAAATGGTTAAATTGATAAAAGGTTAAAGTTAAGGGTGATATATGAAATTTTTCAAAATACGCAAGTGGTTATAAAATATTCATTTTTGTCGGGGAATATTCGTTTGGTCGTGGAATATTCTTGTTGTCGGGGAATATTAAATTTGACAGTATGACCATTTATGGGGCCCATAATGAGAATAAGCTGTCGGATGAAGAAATCGACAAGTTTGAGTTTTGATAAATAATTGGCGTAGTTGTTACCATTAACACTTTGTTGGAATTAAATTGGTTAAAATATAGTAATACGCGTGGTCTTACAAGAAGCTTTACGGTATTTGCATGATTTTGAATTATTGATCCTTACATAAGAAGGCACTACTCAATAATTGTTACAGTAATTACTGTTCAATATTCTATTTTATCGATTCAATAATTGCTGCGTTGATATTTTATATTATTGTTGTTTCAATAATTGTCACTGCACAGTATTTCCCATTATCAAATCAATAATTCATATTATTTGAATAATATTATTAGATAGAATTATTGGCAATGTCTAGAAAGTTCTGTCAAGGAGAGGTTTGGTCACCTAATTGCGCGTCAGTAAGGAGAAATCCTTATTGGAAAGCCCCCTCTTTCCTGGGAACTGCCTGGTTGTCATAATTGTGATTCTGTAATATTATTTGTAAATAATTAATTATTAATTTATATGAGAAGGAAATATTTATTTAATGTGGATATAAATGATGTATTTATTTATGTGGTTATAAATGAAGGAATTAATGTTGAGGTGTTTTATTAGTATTTTGTCGGATTGGAGGTATTAAAAACTCAAATCGGTGTTCTTAAAGCTTTATTGCGTGAGTTATAATTTTAATCCGACCATTGGATCGTTGTGATTTTTGGATATGTTATACATATATGAGTTGAGTATATGTCCACAAATTTTAAAACCGTTGAAAATCAACGTATGATTTGTTATGAATTTTAAAACATGTTGAAAATCGTCCGTTTATGGATTTCGGATATTTTCGGTTTGGAATTTTGAAAAACTTAAAGCTACAAAGTTGTAGAGAATTTGATTTCATGTGGAATGGACATAAAATTCGTATTTTTCTGATAAACGGGCTATTTTCTATGAATTATTGAAGTTTTAGAAAATAAAATGATTTTTATTAAAATTGGGTGGGACCCACTTTTTGGTTGGTGTAGTAAACATGTGCTAGAATTAATTTTCAAGTGTGATGGCTGCTTGATTTCTCAAATATGGCTGCGTAGGAGAAAGGAGAAAATAATAATATATTTTATTAATTTAGTGTCTTCTTGGCGTTCTAGCATTTTCCTATAAATAGGCGCTTAAGTTAGAATTGAAAATCACACCAGAAACAAGTTTTCTTTCTCTCTATATTGTCGAGCGTATTTTTGTGAGTATTTACATACTTGGAGAGTTGCTATTATTAAGGCAAGTTTCCTTGACTTTTCATCCGATATTCCAAATGTAAATCCGCTTCCTTTGAGGTAAGGGATTTTAAAGGTTGTTATGTTTTTCATGTTTAGTAATTTTTCCGACCTTCAAAAATTTGGAAATATTTGAAATGATAATTTGATGAGTTTTATTGATTGTGTCCAAAATGGAAATTTTTGGATGTATAGATTAGGAGTTATGAATTTTATGGGAAAATACTATTTTAAAAGTAAACGCTTATAACTCCTTGTGGTTAACTCCAAAATTGATGAAATTTTTATTGGGAGTACATGTATATAACAGAAGTATACTCTGTAAATTTTGGAATTTTTGGATAAAAGTACAATTTATGATAAATATCTAAATATTTGGCAGTTTTGGCCATATGAAGAATAGTAAATGAATTTTAAAAATTCTGAGAAAAATATATGTTCAATATGGGACTATATTCTGCTAAATCTCAGAAAAAAAATATTTTTGGAACTGATTTGAAATTTTTCATGAAAATGGACTAGTTATGAATAAATGAATTAAATATGTTATGTGAAGTAAAAAAAGTGGAAAATAGGATTTTATGGCTTGGAAATCCTATAGAAGGTATATGCAGATTTTTGATGAGGGTTTTGATTATTGGTGATGAAATCTTATGAGTTTGGCATTTTAGGATGATTAAATACATTAATTAGTAAAATGCAAATAATTAAAATAAATTATTTATATGTTTAAGAAATGTTATTCTTTCAATATCATTATACCGAAATATTGGTATGAATTTTATTATGGAATTTCTACCTTTTTTTTTCATGTCGAGGTAACTATTAATGAATTACTATTCATGAGTTACTATTCACGGGGTACTATTTATGATAAAATTGGTTTTTTTTTTCTGACCAAGTTATTGTTGATTTATGAATCTTATTCTTGAAATTAAATCCATGTCTAGTCCTTTATACGATGTGTCACTATACATAAGCACACAGCCTGGTCCTTTATACGATGTGTCACTATACACTACAAAATTCCCTGTATCATTAGGCAACGATAACACAGGTGCTGAACTCAAGCTCTTCTTCAATTCTTGAAAACTTTCCTCACACTTCTCTGTCCAAACAAACTTAACCGCCTTCCTAGTTAAATTCATCAACGGAGTCGTGATCTTGGAAAAGTCTTGAATAAAATGCCTATAGTAACCCACCAATCCTAAGAAACTCCTCACTTCTGAAGGTGTCTTGGTGATCGATTTATTCTGACTTGACCTTTGATGGATCTACTAGAAGTTTAGTCCTTATCAATAACGTGTTCGAGAAGCTGATACGTTCAACCAAAATTCACATTTTGAGAACTTAGCGTACAACTTCTCTTTTCTCAACGTCTCCGACGTCAATCTCAAGTGTTCCACATGTTCCTCCTTGGTTTTGGAATATACCAATATGTCATCAATAAACACCACCACAAATTTATCTAAGAATGGTTTAAATGCCCTATTCATCAAGTCCATGAATGCTGTAGGTGCATTGGTTAAACCAAAAGACATAACCAGAAACTCGTAATGACCATACCGAGTTCTGAATGCCATCTTCGGTAAATCCTATGGCTTCACCTTTAACCAATGATAACAACTTCTCAATTCTATTTTTGAGAAATATCTTGCTCCCTTTTGATCGATCGAACAGTCATCAATTCTAGGTAATGGATACTTATTTTTATCTTGACCTTATCTAATTCTCGATAGTCGATGCAGAAGCGCATCGATCCGTCTTTCTTCTTAACAAACAACAACCGGCGCCCCATGGTGAAACACTTTCGGTTGATTATATTTCTTGCCAAGCAATTCTTGCAATTGCACCATCAACTCCTTCATTTCTACTGGGGCCATTCTATATGGTTCTTTAGATATCAGAGCCGTTCCAGGTAGTAAATCAATCATGAACTCGATTTGTCGATCCGCAGGAAGACCCTGCAAATCGTCTGGAAATACGTCTGCAAAATCTCTTATAATTAGTATCTCTTCAATCTTCACACTCTTCTTCTGTGTATCGACTATGTAGGCTAAGTATCCTACACATTCTTATCTCAACAACTTCTTGGCTTGCATCACCGTCAGACAACTTGCTTGTTGAGGTGACTTGCTACCAAAGAACACAACCTTTGACGGAGTCATAAGGTTAACACACTTCCTATGGCAATCAATTACTGCTCCGTAATTGAATAACTAATCCATTCCCAGTATAACATCAAACTCACCAAGTCTAATTGGTATCAAATCTACCATCATCTTTTGACCCTTTATGACCACTCTACAATTCTTATATATAAATCTAACAGGAATCACTTCCCTATTCGCAATCCTATACTTAAGGGAAATTCTAATTCTTTATGAGGCAAATCTAAGTTTTGAGCAAATTCATCTGGATATAAATAAACTAGTAGCTTTTGAATCAAATAATATATAAGCATTAATACCATTAATCGGAATGATACGACACCACATCCTTAGATTATACATCATCCGCACGATCATATTGAAAGTCCTCGCAGATGGTTTCGGCTTGACCGGTTTGGTCGGTGATAGTCGATGCACCACCACCATTGTTGTTTCGTTTTCCACCACACCACTGCACTACCCCACCGGCTTCTTAGGGCAATCACGAGCCATGTGATCTTTTGAATCGTAGGTAAAGAATGCTCCTTTTTTCGGACTAAAATAGTTCGGTGCAATATGTCCCTCTTGACCACAGTTGAAACACACTCGCTTTCCCTTCAAACATACTCCAGTATGGTTCTTTCCACACGTCGCACAAGCTTCAAACTTTTTCTTTTGTTGATTTCCCTTATGTCCTCCCGTAGTCGAATTCTCGCTCCACTTCCTCTTCTGACTGTTACTTCCAACATTACTTCCACCAACCTTATTTTCATTCCCATTCTTCCTCTTCTTTTGTTCTTGATTGTACTTGGTCAAGGCATCACTTCCACCTTCCATGATAATTGCCTTTTCTAGTACAGCCGCAAATGTATTCAGCTGAAACATTGAAACCCTGCTATATAGCCAGGGTTTCAATCCTTGTTTGAACCTTCTCGCTTTACGCTCATCGGTATTGACTTGGTAAGTGGCAAACCTTGCCAACTCGTTAAACTTCGCAAGCATATTCTGGCACTGTCATTGTTCCTTGCTTCAACTCCAGAAATTTCACTTCCAACTGATTCTGAGAACTCGCTGGAAAGTACATTTCAAAGATCATCTCCTTAAATCTATCCCATGCTATCACTCCTTGTTCCCCACGAACCTTATTTGCTTGCCACCAGTAGCTAGCTTCGGACTTGACATGAACATTGTGAATGCGGTCTTACGATCCTCGTTAACTCTAGCAACGTCGAACACCTTCTCCATTTCTATGATCCGGTTTGGGCTTCCTTTGGATTCATAGACCCTTAAAACTTTGGCGGTCCAACCGCTTTGAATTCTTGAAGGTCGTGACTTGAGTTTGTGGTTGATTCGCAGCAGTGCACCCATCAGCGAGTTACCAATCGCTGAAGCCGGATTAGCGTTGGCCTCGTTATTATTATCCATAGACCCCTCAAGAGTTTCTTGATGACGTGGTTGTCTTCTTCTAGGAGGCATTTTCTGTTAACATATATGCTTATTAGTTCCTTGCTCAACTTCTTGGGTATTTAGAGTTTAACTTAAGCATTCCAAGATTAAAGCTATAACACATAACATTCTAAATAAACTTTGATATTTTATTCATTCATAACGTTTCAAAACATATTAAAGATAGCATAACAGCTATAAACATTCACTTTCCTGAACTAGACAAGTTTCAGGATTACATACTCATACTATCCCTTTATTTATCTCAAAATAAGGGATTTACAGCTTTATTACCCACATAATTAACCACATATTATTATCAATCTTATTCTATCTAGGCATATTAAGGCGTCGTAAGGCTTCTCGGCGCTCTTCCTCCATGATACGACACGTTGTTCTACGATCCCTCACGAACCACGGTGAGAGTCTTCAAACCGAGGTGGGTAATAAAAGACTTTATCTCGGCCCTATCAATCGCGGTAATTAAAAGCGTAATCCATCTCTTTCATCTTGACCTTCTTCACTTAGACCTTAGCCTCCTGCACGGTCGCACGTTGAGTCGCCTTCATCCAAACGTCCTCTACCCTTGCACGCACTTTAGTCGATTCCTCTTTGAAGTCATCTTTCAATTTCTCCATGTTAGTCTGATCTTTTCGTTTACTACCAACAGAGTCCTCATCTTTGACCCTTAGTATGAACTAAGTCCCACTCTGTGTTTCCATGTTTTGAGTCGAGTTCCTGAATCTCCGCATCTTTCTGCTCCATCGAAGCATGATGCATTACAACCATCTCCTTCAGCTCCTCAACCTCGTCCTGTAATTCTATATTACGATAAATGCAGTGTCATACATTTTAGGCGATATGGAGTTTGGCGGAAACTCCTCGGGGTCCTCTTCCTCATTATCCTCCTCTATCTCCTCGAGAACTATCCTCCTCGGGATTGGTCATGAGCTCATCCTCTGGATCAATTGTTCTGCACAACATGAATATCCGGGGTTCATCATCTCTAGGTATCTGAGGTATTACTTCCCTAGCTGGACTGGATCCTCCTTCATTAGACATCATGACAACAAAATATTTTAAGTTTTACTTAACATTTTTGATACTCGCGAGCACATAAGTTATTTAACACATAACACATAATGTCTTTTATTGTTTAGCTTCAATGGATACCTTAATCCATTTCTTAAACTCGATAAGAGTTGGACACCTCTATGTTTTCTGTTTCCTTAAAGGTTACTTCCTAAGGGTTCCCCCGCCTAAGGTTTATAACCTAAAGCTTTTATACCAACCTGTGACACCCCCAAATCCAGGTACTCCATTCCCACAGAATTTGGTTTTCACTGTCCAAAACATTACATCTAACTACCCATAATCAAAGGATAAAGACATAATTTAAATAACTTAAATAATAATCTTTCCCATTAAAGGGTTACATCATCATCTCAAAATAATCCCAGGTAATCTAACCTTAAATTTATTACATCAGTTTGCGGAATACATCATAAATTAAAATAGTCTTGTATCATAAAACATTTAAATTAATTTCCATAAGCCTTTAGCACTTGGACAGTTTTCCCTTTCCTCTGCTAGTGGATGGCTCATCAACTTTTTTTCACTTTAGCATAGTTTTAATTGTAAGAGTGAGCAAACAATTGCTCACTGATAATGGAAGTAGCAATAATAACAACATGAGAATGAACAACGAATGTTGAATAATAATGAACTTGTTCTATGAACCAAAATAGAAAACAAGTTCGAAATCAATATCTGAGGGTCTTAAGACCACGAACTATGTCTCAGGTATTTAGGTATTAATACCTCAACCTTAACGGTCATTAGACTATACAAACTCTTCTTAACGTACTTAGGGGGATCAGCCCTTTGTACCATGTATTGTGCACAAACATCTAAACGTTTCACGTACAAAAATCGCCTATGTTAGGGTTGTTCGTCTCAGTTTTGAATTTAGAATTTCCTCACTAAAGAAAGTTTAGTTTGGAACTAGCTTATTAGTGTTTCTAGAATTTTAGAACACTATTCAGTTTCCATCAATAAAGGTTTAATACAAGAATGTATAACTGAACAAGGCTATCAAAGTCAAAGATTGAATAACAACAATATATAATTGAGTAAACATGATATACATGCAAAGCGCTATAACCAAAAGAGTTAGAACAATCTCCTTTGAATCAATGTATTAGAACAATATATGCTTCGAATAATAATAAGGAAAGTAAAACTCGCTCGATGTAACGAATTAGGCTACAAGAGCTTGTACAAACATATTCAAGATAGATTAGGCTTGCTCAATTTTTAGAACCTGTACAATAATAATATAGGAATGGAAACTTGCATTCAATATGAAAAGAATGAAGTTAAAAAAAACTTATTCAAATGTAAGGAGGTAAGGTTTAGAAACTTGCCTTGTTTGTAAGCTACATAAGTGTAAAATAATCTCCAATTACCCTATATATATCTTTGAAATGGCAATAACAATTAGTTGTATGAATATTAGCTTTAAGGTTTAAACCATCATTTAGGTCATAACCCTAACCTAGCACCTAACCATTTAGGTTAACATACTTAACGCCTCTGAAATCATACATTGATCAACATAGCTTAATAATGCAACTCTAACTTTCGAAAACATCTCATTTGGTTTCATTTTATAGCTTATTTAAAGAATTACTTAAAATCTTCACACTTTGAATTACAACACCATACAATCTGTTATTATAGTCCACATTATGTTTTAATATTCCTAACATGCATGCTTAACAAATCATAAGTCCATTACACATGACTGTGAATAAAGTGAAGTCATTACTCGGGCTCGAGGCACGCGCAGCAATTGCGTTGTACCTTGCCTTGGCATAAGAAGTAGCTACTTCGATTTCACAGTTTGTGTCAAGACAAACAGTGTGCACACACGCATGTAAACTGCGATAGCAACTCACATTACAGTTTGAAACCCAATTCAACCCAATTCTTACAGAAATCATGAAACCTAGCAACTAACACTTTGTGATAACATCTATAAACATGTGATACTACATAATAACAACATAAATTCTCTATATATACAAATTTGAAGGATCAAAATCCTAATTTTCCAAATTTCATCACATTTTACACTGTTAACGAATTCGATCACCATGAATTCGTTTCTTAATCAATTGACATGATTTAAACTTCGTTTCTTTCTTTTCTTAACATACAAACATATTCTAACTTCAATTTGCAGATTACAACACATATAAGCCACAAAATTTGGTACTTTCTAAGGCCATATCACATGAATATACACTGATATTTTAATTCCTTCCTCAAACCCAAATTTCATGCATTCGGAAATCAAATAATGCTCACATATAATGACAACAGATTCTACAATATAACCCATATCATATAACCACGTTTGAAACAATAATTCAACAAAATCGTTTCATCGTTAGAAAGCGATTGGTGGGAGAATATTCGTTTTAACGGGGAAATATTCGTCTGACGACCACAATCATTGGTGGACCCCATAATGGAAGTATTGTCGTAGTTAGAAAATAATAGAATTATCTTTTTATAAAAATAATGGCGGAAGTTTTACCGTTAAACCGTTGAACTACCGGTAGTAAAAAAATCTGAATCTGGCGTGGTTGCGCATAGTAGTAATACCTGTATTGATTATTGATGCTTACGTGAGAAGTCACTCGGTTATACTCAATTATTCACGCATCATATCTCTCATATTTTTGATTGATTATTGTCACGATTATCATCGCATAATATGATATATTATTAAATCAATAATTGAGATGATAAAGTTATTCATATTATTAAATTTCAATATTTACAATGTCTAGAAGTTACATCGAGGAGAGGTTTGGTCATCTAATTGTGCGCTTGATAAGGAGAAATCCTTATCGGAAAGCCCCTCTTTTCGGAAAGCGACACGGTTGTAAAATATTGTGAGTTATAATATTAATGATGAATAAGTTCGTGTTGATTATAGATGAATTTGATAGTTCCATTGTGTTGGGATTATTAGTGTTAGTGAAAATCGACATCTATTCCGATGATAATTGATGTCTGGGGGTTATATTGATAAATCGGGTAATTATTCGGATAAATGAGCAATTAATTGCTACTTATTCACATGCTTATATAACTATTTGTTCACATGTGTGTACTATTGAATCACATTCATGTACTATTAGGGGAGTTGGTGCAAGATTGATAATACTTGCACGACTAAGTTAAAAATGGAGGTATAGATGGAGGTACTATATTGTAATTCGTATTTTTCACATGATTATACTATTGAGTCACATGATTGAACTATTGATTCACATTATTTACTATTAGGGGAGGTGGTGCAAGTTTGATAATATTTGCAGGACTAAATTAAAAATGAAAGAAAAGTTGGAGGTATTGTACTGTAATATTTCGAGCTCCAAAATGTGTAATTATCGAAACTATATTTTACTATAAATAGAAGCTCATTCTTCTTTCATTTCTCACCAATTCACTAAAGCTATAGAGAAATTATTATAGAGAGAAATTATAGAGAGAAAGAAGAAGAGAAGTCTGCTACCTCACTATTCCAGTATTCAATTTTTCTAAGGTAAGGGGAATTATTTCTTTCATATCCATGAAGAGAGCTATTGTTATTCCATTCCTTATTATTCTGTTGGAATAACCTGTATATGCGAAGTACCGCATACATGCTGAAATTCTTCTATTAATCCATATTTTATTATTCTGTCGGAATATCCTGTCTGTGCGTTTACGCATTACCTAGTTCCATTATTTATTATTCTGTTGGAATAACCTGTATATGCAAAGTACCGCATACATGGTAAAATTCTTCTGTTATTCTATTACTTATTATTCAGTCAGAATATCATGTCTGTGCGTTTACGCATGACCAGGTTCCATTATTTATTATTCTGTTGGAATAACCTGTATATGCAAAGTACCGCATACATTGTGAAATTCTTCTGTTATTCCATTATTTATTATTCTATTGGAATATCCTGTCTATGCGTTTACGCATGACCTGGTTCCAATTTTTATTATTCTATTGGAATAACACGTGCATGCGGATTCTATCGCATGCCTGGTGAATTCTTCTGTTATTTCATTCTTTATTATTCTGTTGGAATAACCTGTCTATGTGGATTACCACATGTATAGTGAATGATCCTTCGTATTCATTCCTTATTAAATTATGGAAATGATCTGTCTACGTTGATTACCGCATGGCGGGCAAAAAATCCATTTGCAGTTTCATATATTCTTTTATACTCAGTTGATTAAAGTTTTGACTTCTATACTCCATGAAATTTGTAGAATATCCTGGATATTTGTGCTTCATCTAGTATCTTTTCATGGAAATATTCTTTTGAGCATTCTTGAATTTTACTCTACAAAGTAGTATCATGTTGACAATTTGGACGTAATTGATTTCAGGATAAATTAACTTATAAATCTTTAAAATTTATTCTTGAACTTGTTTTATTGAATTATTATGTCATTGTCATCATCCTCACACTTATATTGTGATGAAAGTCATCTTTGGCTTACGTTCATAGATGGACTTGGTATGATTATGACCAGGGATCATTCGATATAATCATGACCTGTAATGTTATAAATGATGTGGTAAAAGTCCTCAGTGGCCTGTAATGCATTGATGGACAGTTTTGGTATGATTATGACCAGGGATTATTCGGTATAGTCATGACCATTGATGATTTAATGAATATACTTGGCTCGCAGTGCAGGGATGATTAGATGATGTGGTTTATTTATTAGGCTGAGTCTCAGCGATAAAAATTGATGAAAACATTTTAAATCATAGAAGATAGTAGATATCATGCTCTACTTGACTCTTCTAATGGATTGCTTATTCATTGCAGATTAAACTTGATGCCTATTGTATTTTATCGGTTTAACATTGTTGAAGACTAATGATAATTTATTCGCATTATCTTAGTCATAATATTTCTTCTTGGGCTAGTTGAGCTCACCTTTTTCTTTCGTTGTTCTCTTGAGAAATGAGAACGTGGTAGAGAGTAGTCGGGGAGCAGTGATGGTCCAGAGATGGTGTATTAGTAGTCCTCACTATTCTATAAAATAGTCTGACAATAAATGTAATGAGAACTCTATTTGAGAGTGGATATTGTCTAGAAGGAAATATTCCTGTTTAAACTCTCAGCTATGTTTTGTCGTATATTACACAACGTTTGTATTTGTGTTCTGTACCATGTATTTGGCGACTCAAGATGGGTGATGAAAACCTATTTTGGGGGCGTCACAGTTGGTATCAAAGCTTAAGGATATGATCCCTGGCTGAGATGTGAGACAAGAACTAGGAGGGGAAAGACGGGGAATTCCTTCGCTAGCATGACCTACCTAAGTTTATTTTGTATTTAATTGGTTGATCAGAGTATATGGATAGTATGTGACATGTTAATTAACCCTTGTTTTGTGGCAGCATTTGAAAATAACATCCAAAAATGTGGAGATAAGCAATGATGCACATGAGACCGTGGAGTCACCACAGATTAATACCCAGGATAATGTGCAACAGGAAGATAATAATCTTTATGTAAACAATAACACCGATGAAATGTTGAACGATGGGATGGTCAGAGGCTTTATGCGATTCATGCAACATCAGGCGAGAGCGGCTCCTGTCCAAAATGCAGGTGGAAACACTGACAACTCTCGGACTGTCACCGCTAAGCAGTTCAAGGAGCTGGGACCACCAGAGTTTTTTAGAGAGCCATAACCACTTAAGGTGGAGACGTGGATAAAGCAGATTAACAAGATATTTGATGTCTTGGGATGCTCCGAGGAGCAAAAGGTTCCCTTTGCCACCTTCATGTTGCGTGCAGAGGCAGATTATTGGTGGGAATCTGTAAAACGTACTCAACCTGCCGCACTGAAGATGTCTTGGGAGAAGTTCAAGAGTCATTCAACGACAAGTACTTTCACGAAAGTATTCATCACATGAAGGAGGTAGAGTCCATCAAGCTTGAGCAAAACAATATGGCCAAGTGGCTTGATGACGAAACTAAGTTTGCCGAGTTGTCTCGATTTGCGTCCCACTTGGTTGATAATTGTGGACGCCCCAAAATAGGTATACATCACCCATCTTGGGTCGCCAGGATACATGGTAATGCGAATACAAATACAAACTAATTATACAACGGTTTGTGTAAAATACGACAAAACATATGCTGTGAGTTTTAATACAAATATTGTCATCTAGACAATATCCACACTCAAAATAAGTCCTCAATACATTTATTAACACACTATTTCATAGAATAGTGAGGACTACTAATGTTATCCTCTGGACCATCACTCCGTTCCCTGACTAGTCCCTGCTACGTTCTCATTTCCTGAAGAGAACAGTGAAAGAAAGGGTGAGCTCAACTAGCCCAGTAAGAAATATTATGACTAAGATAATGCAGGATAAATTATCATTAGCCTTTAACAATGTTAAACTAATAAAATACAATAGACAACAACTTTAACTGTAGCGGAATAAGCAATCTATTAAAAGAGTCAAGTAGAGAATAAAATCTACTATCCTTTATGATTTAAAAAGGTTTTTCATCACTTTTATCACGAGACTCGACAATAAATAATCCACATCATCCCTACACTACGGCCGAGGATATTCATTAGTATCACGACCACAAATTATCTATGCACTACGGGCCGAGGATATTCGTGTATTCATCAATGATCATGATCATGCCAACAAACATCCATCAATGCACTACGGCCAATGAGGACTTTTACCACATCATTTGTAACATTACGGTCATGATTATACCGAATAATCCCTGGTCATAATCATACCAAGTCCATCTATGCACTACAGGCCACAAATGACTTTCAATAAAATATAAACATGAGGATGATGAAAATGATATAAGAATTCAATAAAACAAGTTCAAGAATTAATTTATCCAGGAACTAATAACGTCCAAATTGTCAACATGATACTTCTTTGTAGAGTAAAATTCAAGAATGCTTAGAAGAATATTTCCATGAAAAGATACTGGATGAAGCGCAAATATCAAGGATATTCCACTAATTTCATAGAGTATAGAAGTCAAAACTTTAACCAAATGAGTATAATAAAGAATGGAATAACAAAAGAAATCACCAGGCATGTGATAGGCCTTTGACAGCAGCGAGTTATTCCAATGAATAATAAATAACATAACTAGGTCCCACAGTAAAGCGTATAGAGCAGGATATTTCAACGAGAATAATAAAGAGCGGAACCGGTCCGGCAGTAAAACGCGCTTGACGAGGATATTCAGCGAGAATAATAAAGACGGAACCAAGTCCGGCGTAAAAGAAACGCATGATCATGATATCCCAGCGAATAATAAAGAATGGAATAACGAGAAATCACCATGCATGCGGATTGCGATGTAAACAGTTATTCCAAAAGAATAATAAATAACGGAACCGTGTTCAAGGCGAAATTTCGCACCAAGCGGGATGTTCGAAACGAGAATAATAAAGAATGGAATAACAACAGAAATCACCATGCATGCGATACTTCGCATAGACAGGTTATTCCAGCAGAATAATAAATAATGGAATAATAGAAGAATTTCACCAAGTATAGGGTAGACCGCGTATACAGGTTATTCCAACAGAATAATAAATAATGGAATAACAGAAGTTCTCTTTATGAATATGAAAGAAATAATACCCCTTACCTTATAAAGAAGAAACTGGATATAGAATTAAGAAATAATGAAGGAATGAGCTTCTATTCATAGGAGAATGGATTGAATAGTAACTAATCATGAACGGTCCAAATGGAATAGTTATGAATAAATGAATTAAATATGTTATGTGAAGTAAGAAAAGTGGAAAATAGGATTTTATGGCTTGTAAATCCTATAGAATGTATATGTAGATTTTTGATGAGGGTTTTGGTTATTGGTGATGAAATCTTATGAGTTTGACATTTTAGGATGATTAAATGCATTAACTAGTAAAGTGTAAACAATTAAAATAAATTGTTTATATGTTTAAGAAATGTTATTCTTTCAATATCATTATACCAAAATATTGGTATGAATTTTATTATGGAATTTCTACCTTTTTTTTTTTCATGTGGAGTTCTTATTCATGAATTATTATTTATGAGTTACTATTCACGAGTTACTATTCACGGGGTACTATTCATGATAAAATTGGTTTTTTTTTCTGACCAAGTTATTGTTGATTTATGAATCTTACTCTTGAAATTAAATCCATGTTTAGATCATATTTTTTTTATTATCATATATAACATTTTTATAAACCTGGTGAAGAAATTTCTCTTTGACTTGAGTGTAAAGATGGGTAGATTATTTGTATAATCGTGACTATGGGTTCTCTTTGGCCAATAGTGCAAAGATGAATTGTTGACTAGTATGATCATGACCATTGAATTTATAATTGAATATCTTTAGCTTAAGTGCAAAGGTGAATTGATCAACATGGTTATGATTATTGTTCATATAAATTCTGAAATGATTATATATTTCTTTGAGATATTAATATCTTTGGCCCGTAGTGCAAAGATGACATGTTGTTGAATATCTTTGGCCTGTAGTGCAAAGATGAAGTGTTGATGAATATCTTTTGCCCGTAGTGCAAAGATGATATGTTGTTGAATATCTTTGGCCCGAAGTGCAAAGATGACATCTTGCTGAATATCTTTGGCATGTAGTGCAAAAATGAACTGTTAATGAATATCTTTGGCCCGTAGTGCAAAGATGAACTTATTAGTATGATTATGAATAGGATCTGTGATTTGGTATAACCATGATCTTTGATGTTTCAGGTAAAGACAGGTGATGTAAATTATCTTCGTCCTGGATGAGAAAAGATATTTGAAACCACAAATATGATTATGAGTTATTCATATGATTGTGGTCAGGAACTGTTGATTGATGTTACATGGATAAAACATTGTTGGTGGACATTTAACATAGAGATGATAATAGACATTATGGTCTATTTGACTCTTTTAATGGATTGCTCGTTCCGCTACAACTATGGTTAAAAAGTTTTATCATCTACCATATGTTTTAAATCTCTGATTTATTACTAATGAAGGCTATTGATAATTTAATTATCTTTAGTCATGATATTCTTTACTGAGCTAGTTGTGCTCACCCTTTTGCTTTACAATTCCTTTCAGGTAATAAGAGTGTAGCTGGGTCGAGCGGGGATAACAGGGGAATAGTGTGGTGGTCCGAGACTGTCAAAGTTTCTCAACACATTATAAAACGGCATGACATATAATATATAATTGTATTGAGGACCTAAGTTGTGTGTGTCGTATATTATACGTCACTTAATAATTGATTTTGGTGAACAACAATAGGGTGAGGTGAACCCAACTTTGGAAGGGTGTTTTGCCACTATCATACAAGATGTCTAATGACCTACAAGTTATCATAAGACAGGGTTGTGCACATCCGCTTGCTGAGTATATCTATGAGCACTACCTATATGATCTTGGAGTTTATTTGAAATATAATTTTCATTTGGAGATAGTGGAGATAGTTATATGTCAAGAGAAGACTCACCATTGGAAAGAAGATGATAGCAATCTTCTCGTTTTTCTTTGAGGTCTATTGGGTCAACCAAGGATAATTTTCTGGATATATGATATCTATCATAACTTAGATTCATGGCCTCCCATGTATGAAGGTTTCCTTGAGCACTTCCCAAATATTTTAATTTCTAAAATAGTTATTGATTGTACCTTTATTTAATGTATCAATGTGAGGTGTTGTCCATAGTTGGGACATGAGTCACAGTTGGTATTAAAACTCACAGTATATGTGTTGTTGTATTTTGCACGATAATTGTAGTAATAAAGTTGTAGTTATTTTCTGTACCATGTATTTGGCGACTCAGAATAGGTTGGATGGATTGGACCTATTTTGGGGGCGTCACATTTGGTATCAGAGCTTAGGGATATGATCTCTAGCGGAGATCCGGGATTAGAACTTGGAAGGGAGAGATGAGTAATATCCTTCGCTAGTGTGCGTTCTACCTAAGCTGAAATTTCTTACTTAATTTGACAAATTGTGATATGTTAATTAACCTTTGTTTTGAAGTTGTATTCTAGAATGATATCTGAAATACAGGAGATGAGCAATGGAGAAATCACGAGGACAGGGAAGATGGAATCTGAAATGAAAGCAAGGTATTCTCAACTCTTTGAAATACCAAGTACGTAAATTTCGGGGACGAAATTTCATAAGGAGGGGAGATTGTAAGACCCCGGATTTTATGAAATAAAAGTATTCATTTTTTTCTTATAATTATTATTCAGTAAATGGTTAAATTGATAAAAGGTTAAAGTTAAGGGTGATATATGAAATTTTTCAAAATACGCAAGTGGTTATAAAATATTCATTTTTGTCGGGGAATATTCGTTTGGTCGTGGAATATTCTTGTTGTCGGGGAATATTAAATGCGACAGTAGCGACCATTTATTTGGGCCCCCTATAACGAATAAGCTGTCGGATGAAGAAATCGACAAGTTTGAGTTTTGATAAATAACGGCGTAGTTGTTACCATTAACACTGTTGGAATAATTGGTTAAAATATAGTAATATGCGTGGTTGCACAGTTGCTTTACGGTATTATGCGATATTTTTGAATTATTGATCCTTACATAAGAAGGCACTACTCAATAATTGTTACAGTAATTACTGTTCAATATTCTATTTTATCGATTCAATAATTCTTTGCGTTGATATTTTATATTATTGTTGTTTCAATAATTGTCCTTCGCATTTGATTTCCCATTATCAAATCAATAATTCATATTATTTGAATAATATTATTAGATAGAATTATTGGCAATGTCTAGAAAGTTACATCAAGGAGAGGTTTGGTCACCTAATTAATGGCGCCAAGATGAGGAGAAATCCTTATTGGAAAGCCCCCTCTTTCCTGGGAACTGCCTGGTTGTCATAATTGTGATTCTGTAATATTATTTGTAAATAATTAATTATTAATTTATATGAGAAGGAAATATTTATTTAATGTGGATATAAATGATGTATTTATTTATGTGGTTATAAATGAAGGAATTAATGTTGAGGTGTTTTATTAGTATTTTGTCGGATTGGAGGTATTAAAAACTCAAATCGGTGTTCTTAAAGCTTTATTGCGTGAGTTATAATTTTAATCCGACCATTGGATCGTTGTGATTTTTGGATATGTTATACATATATGAGTTGAGTATATGTCCACAAATTTTAAACCGTTGAAAATCAACGTATGATTTGTTATGAATTTTAAAACATGTTGAAAATCGTCCGTTTATGGATTTCGGATATTTTCGGTTTGGAATTTTGAAAAACTTAAAGCTACAAAGTTGTAGAGAATTTGATTTCATGTGGAATGAACATAAAATTCGTATTTTTCTGATAAACGGGCTATTTTCTATGAATTATTGAAGTTTTAGAAAATAAAATGATTTTTATTAAAATTGGGTGGGACCCACTTTTTGGTTGGTGTAGTAAACATGTGCTAGAATTAATTTTCAAGTGTGATGGCTACTGATTTCTCAAATATGGCTGCGTAGGAGAAAGGAGAAAATAATAATATATTTTATTAATTTAGTGTCCTTCGGCGTTCTAGCATTTTCCTATAAATAGGCGCTTAAGTTAGAATTGAAAATCACACCAGAAACAAGTTTTCTTTCTCTCTATATTGTCGAGCGTATTTTTGTGAGTATTTACATACTTGGAGAGTTGCTATTCGGTGCAAGTTTCCTTCGGCTTTTCATCCGATATTCCAGTCAGAAATACTGCTCCTTTGAGGTAAGGGATTTTAAAGGTTGTTATGTTTTTCATGTTTCGTAATTTTTCCGACCTTCAAAAATTCTGGAAATATTTGAAATGATAATTTGATGAGTTTTATTGATTGTGTCCAAAAATGGAAATTTTTGGATTTATAGATTAGGAGTTATGAATTTTATGGGAAAATACTATTTTAAAAGTAAACGCTTATAACTCCTTGTGGTTAACTCCAAAATTGATGAAATTTTTATTGGGAGTACATGTATATAACAGAAGTATACTCTGTAAATTTTGGAATTTTTGGATAAAAGTACAATTTATGATAAATGTCTAAATATTTGGCAGTTTTGGCCATATGAAGAATAGTAAATGAATTTTAAAAATTCTGAGAAAAATATATGTTCAATATGGGACTATATTTCGCTAAATCTCGGAAAAAAATATTTTTGAACCGATTTGAAATTTTTCATGAAAATGGACTATTTATGAATAAATGAATTAAATATGTTATGTGAAGTAAAAAAAGTGGAAAATAGGATTTTATGGCTTGGAAATCCTATAGAAGGTATATGCAGATTTTTGATGAGGTTTTGATTATTGGTGATGAAATCTTATGAGTTTGGCATTTAGGATGATTAAATACATTAATTAGTAAAATGTAAATAATTAAAATAAATTATTTATATGTTTAAGAAATGTTATTCTTTCAATATCATTATACCGAAATATTGGTATGAATTTTATTATGGAATTTCTACCTTTTTTTCATGTCGAGGTAACTATTAATGAATTACTATTCATGAGTTACTATTCACGGGGTACTATTTATGATAAAATTGGTTTTTTTTTTCTGACCAAGTTATTGTTGATTTATGAATCTTATTCTTGAAATTAAATCCATGTCTAGTCCTTTATACGATGTGTCACTATACATAAGCACACAGCCTGGTCCTTTATACGATGTGTCACTATACACTACAAAATTCCCTGTATCATTAGGCAACGATAACACAGGTGCTGAACTCAAGCTCTTCTTCAATTCTTGAAAACTTTCCTCACACTTCTCTGTCCAAACAAAGTTAACCGCCTTCCTAGTTAAATTCATCAACGGAGTCGTGATCTTGGAAAAGTCTTGAATAAAATGCCTATAGTAACCCACCAATCCTAAGAAAACTCCTCACTTCTGAAGGTGTCTTCGGCTGATCCCAGTTTATTACAGCTTCAACCTTTGATGGATCTACCGAAGTTCCGTCCTTATCAATAACGTGTTCGAGAAACTGTACACGTTCCAACCAAAATTCACATTTTGAGAACTTAGCGTACAACTTCTCTTTTCTCAACGTCTCCAACGTCAATCTCAAGTGTTCCACATGTTCCTCCTTGGTTTTGGAATATACCAATATGTCATCAATAAACACCACCACAAATTTATCTAAGAATGGTTTAAATGCCCTATTCATCAAGTCCATGAATGCTGTAGGTGCATTGGTTAAACCAAAAGACATAACCAGAAACTCGTAATGACCATACCGAGTTCTGAATGCCGTCTTCGGTAAATCCTATGGCTTCACCTTTAACCGATGATAACCACTTCTCAATTCTATTTTTGAGAAATATCTTGCTCCCTTCAACTGATCGAACAGGTCATCAATTCTAGGTAATGGATACTTATTTTTTATCTTGACCTTATCCAATTCTCGATAGTCAATGCAGAGCCGCATCGATCCGTCTTTCTTCTTAACAAACAACACCGGCGCTCCCCATGGTGAAACACTCGGTTGATTATATTTCTTGCCAAGCAATTCTTGCAATTGCACCATCAACTCCTTCATTTCTACTGGGGCCATTCTATATGGTTCTTTAGATATCAGAGCCGTTCCAGGTAGTAAATCAATCATGAACTCGATTTGTCGATCCGGAGGAAGACCCTGCAAATCGTTGGAAATACGTCTGCAAAATCTCTTATAATCAGTATCTCTTCAATCTTCACACTCTTCTTCTGTGTATCGACTATGTAGGCTAAGTATCCTACACATCCTTATCTCAACAACTTCTTGGCTTGCATCACCGTCAGACAACTTGCTTGTTGAGGTGACTTGCTACCAAAGAACACAACCTTTGACGGAGTCATAAGGTTAACACACTTCCTATGGCAATCAATTACTGCTCCGTAATTGAATAACCAATCCATTCCCAGTATAACATCAAACTCACCAAGTCTAATTGGTATCAAATCTACCATCATCTTTTGACCCTTTATGACCACTCTACAATTCTTATATATAAATCTAACAGGAATCACTTCCCTATTCGCAATCCTATACTTAAGGGAAATTCTAATTCTTTATGAGGCAAATCTAAGTTTTGAGCAAATTCATCGGATATAAATAAACAAGTAGCACCCGAATCAAATAATATATAAGCATTAATACCATTAATCGGAATGATACCTGACACCACATCCTTAGATTATACATCATCCTGCACGATCATATTGAAAGTCCTCGCAGTAGGTCGGCTTGACTGTGCTGGTCCAGTGATAGTCAATGCACCACCACCATTGTTGTTTCGTTTTCCACCAATTGCACTACCCGCTGGCTTCTTAGGGCAATCACGAGCCATGTGATCTTTTGAATCGTAGGTAAAGAATGCTCCTTTTTTCGGACTAAAATAGTTCGGTGCAATATGTCCCTCTTGACCACAGTTGAAACACACTCGCTTTCCCTTCAAACATACTCCAGTATGGTTCTTTCCACACGTCGCACAAGCTTCAAACTTTTTCTTTTGTTGATTTCCCTTATGTCCTCCCGTAGTCGAATTCTCGCTCCACTTCCTCTTCTGACTGTTACTTCCAACATTACTTCCACCAACCTTATTTTCATTCCCATTCTTCCTCTTCTTTTGTTCTTGATTGTACTTGGTCAAGGCATCACTTCCACCTTCCATGATAATTGCCTTTTCTAGTACAGCCGCAAATGTATTCAGCTGAAACATTGAAACCCTGCTATATAGCCAGGGTTTCAATCCTTGTTTGAACCTTCTCGCTTTACGCTCATCGGTATTGACTTGGTAAGTGGCAAACCTTGCCAACTCGTTAAACTTCGCAGCATATTCTGGCACTGTCATTGTTCCTTGCTTCAACTCCAGAAATTTCACTTCCAACTGATTCTGAGAACTCGCTGGAAAGTACATTTCAAAGATCATCTCCTTAAATCTATCCCATGCTATCACTCCTTGTTCCCCACGAACCTTATTTGCTTGCCACCAGTAGCTAGCTTCAGACTTCAGCATGAACATTGTGAACGCAGTCTTCTGATCCTCGTTAACTCTAGCAACGTCGAACACCTTCTCCATTTCTATGATCCAGGTTTGGGCTTCCACTGGATTCATAGACCCTTAAAACTTTGGCGGTCCAACCGCTTTGAATTCCTTGAAGGTCGTGACTTGAGTTTGTGGTTGATTCGCAAGTGCACCCATCAATGAGTTACCAGCTCTTTGAGCCGGATTAGCGTTGGCCTCGTTATTATTATCCATGTAGACCCTCAAGAGTTTCTTGATGACGTGGTTGTCTTCTTCTAGGAGGCATTTTCTGTTAACATATATGCTTATTAGTTCCTTGCTCAACTTCTTGGGTATTTAGAGTTTAACTTAAGCATTCCAAGATTAAAGCTATAACACATAACATTCTAAATAAACTTTGATATTTTATTCATTCATAACGTTTCAAAACATATTAAAGATAGCATAACAGCTATAAACATTCACTTTCCTGAACTAGACAAGTTTCAGGATTACATACTCATACTATCCCTTTATTTATCTCAAAATAAGGGATTTACAGTTTATTTACCCACATAATTAACCACATATTATTATCAATCTTATTCTATCTAGGCATATTAAGACGTCGTAAGGCTTCTCGGCGCTCTTCCTCCATGATACGATACGTTGTTCTACGATCCCTCACGAACCACGGTGAGAGTCTTCAAACTGAGGTGGGTAATAAAAGACTTTATCCTGGGCCCTATCAATCGCAGAATTAAAAGCGTAATCCATCTCTTTCATCTTGACCTTCTTCACTTAGACCTTAGCCTCTGCACGGTCTGCACGTTGAGTCGCCTTCATCCAAACGTCCTCTACCCTTGCACGCTTAGCTGATTCCTCTTTGAAGTCATCTTTCAATTTCTCCATGTTAGTCCTTATCTTTTCGTTTACTACCAACAGGTCCTCATGCTGACCCTTAGTATGAACTAAGTCCCACTCTGTGTTTCCATGTTTTGAGTCGAGTTCCTGAATCTCCGCAACTTTCTGCTCCATCGAAGCATGATGCATTACAACCATCTCCTTCAGCTCCTCAACCTCGTCCTGTAATTCTATATTACGATCGTACAGAGTGTCATACATTTTAGCTGATATGGAGTTTGGCGGAAACTCCTCAGGGTCCTCTTCCTCATTATCCTCCTCTATCTCCTCAGAACTATCCTCCTCGGGATTGGTCACAGGCTCATCCTCCTGGATCAACTGTTCCTGCACAACATGAATATCCCGGGGTTCATCATCTCTAGGTATCTGAGGTATTACTTCCCTAGCTGGACTGGATCCTCCTTCATTAGACATCATGACAACAAAATATTTTAAGTTTTACTTAACATTTTTGATACTCGCGAGCACATAAGTTATTTAACACATAACACATAATGTCTTTTATTGTTTAGCTTCAATGGATACCTTAATCCATTTCTTAAACTCGATAAGAGTTGGACACCTCTATGTTTTCTGTTTCCTTAAAGGTTACTTCCTAAGGGTTCCCCCGCCTAAGGTTTATAACCTAAAGCTTTTATACCAACCTGTGACACCCCCAAATCCAGGTACTCCATTCCCACAGAATTTGGTTTTCACTGTCCAAAACATTACATCTAACTACCCATAATCAAAGGATAAAGACATAATCATAATTTAAATAACTTAAATAATAATCTTTCCCATTAAAGGGTTACATCATCATCTCAAAATAATCCCAGGTAATCTAACCTTAAATTTATTACATCAGTTTGCGGAATACATCATAAATTAAAATAGTCTTGTATCATAAAACATTTAAATTAATTTCCATAAGCCTTTAGCACTTGGACAGTTTTCCCTTTCCTCTGCTAGTGGATGGCTCATCAACTTTTTTCACTTTAGCTGCAGTTTTAATTGTAAGAGTGAGCAAACAATTGCTCACTGATAATGGAAGTAGCAATAATAACAACATGAGAATGAACAACGAATGTTGAATAATAATGAACTTGTTCTACGAACCAAAATAGAAAACAAGTTCGAAATCAATATCTAAGGGTCTTAAGACCACGAACTATGTCTCAGGTATTTAGGTATTAATACCTCAACCTTAACGGTCATTAGACTATACAAACTCTTCTTAACGTACTTAGGGGGATCAGCCCTTTGTACCATGTATTGTGCACAAACATCTAAACGTTTCACGTACAAAAATCGCCTATGTTAGGGTTGTTCGTCTCAGTTTTGAATTTAGAATTTCCTTACTAAAGAAAGTTTAGTTTGGAACTAGCTTATTAGTGTTTCTAGAATTTTAGAACACTATTCAGTTTCCATCAATAAAGGTTTAATACAAGAATGTATAACTGAACAAGGCTATCAAAGTCAAAGATTGAATAACAACAATATATAATTGAGTAAACATTATATACATGCAAAGCGCTATAACCAAAAGAGTTAGAACAATCTCCTTTGAATCAATGTATTAGAACAATATATGCTTCGAATAATAATAAGGAAAGTAAAACTCGCTCGATGTAACGAATTAGGCTACAAGAGCTTGTACAAACATATTCAAGATAGATTAGGCTTGCTCAATTTTAAGAACCTGTACAATAATAATATAGGAATGGAAACTTGCATTCAATATGAAAAGAATGAAGTTAAAAAAAACTTATTCAAATGTAAGGAGGTAAGGTTTAGAAACATGCCTTGTTTGTAAGCTACATAAGTGTAAAATAATCTCCAATTACCCTATATATATCTTTGAAATGGCAATAACAATTAGTTGTATGAATATTAGCTTTAAGGTTTAAACCATCATTTAGGTCATAACCACAACCTAGCACCTAACCATTTAGGTTAACATACTTAACGCCTCCTCGAAATCATACATTGATCAACATAGCTTAATAATGCAACTCTAACTTTCGAAAACATCTCATTTGGTTTCATTTTATAGCTTATTTAAAGAATTACTTAAAATCTTCACACTTTGAATTACAACACCATACAATACATTATTATAGTCCACATTATGTTTTAATATTCCTAACATGCATGCTTAACAAATCATAAGTCCATTACATGATGACTGCAAATAGGTGGAAGTCATTGCACGGGCTCGAGAACACGGCAGAAATTGCGTTGTACCTTGCCTTGGCATAGGCGTGGCTATTGCTTGAGTTTCACTTTGGTAATAATGCAAAGCAATTTATGCCACACATGTAAAAGCTGCAGATGTAACTACTATTACAGTGAAACCCAATTCAACCCAATTCTTACGAAATCATGAAACCTAGCAACTAACACTTTGTGATAACATCTATAAACATGTGATACTACATAATAACAACATAAATTCTCTATATATACAAATTTGAAGGATCAAAATCCTAATTTTCCAAATTTCATCACATTTTTTACTTGCATTATTGAATTGATCACCATGAATTCGTTTCTTAATCAATTGACATGATTTAAACTTCGTTTCTTTCTTTTCTTAACATACAAACATATTCTAACTTCAATTTGCAGATTACAACACATATAAGCCACAAAATTTGGTACTTTCTAAGGCCATATCACATGAATATACACTGATATTTTAATTCCTTCCTCAAACCCAAATTTCATGCATTCGGAAATCAAATAATGCTCACATATAATGACAACAGATTCTACAATATAACCCATATCATATAACCACGTTTGAAACAATAATTCAACAAAATCGTTTACCGTTAGAAAACGATTGGTCGGGGAATATTCGTTTTAACAGGGAATATTCGTACGACGACACAATCATTGGTGGACCCCATAATGGAAGTATTGTCGTAGTTAGAAAATGACCGAATTATCTTTTTATAAAAATAATGGCGGAAGTTTTACCGTTAAACTGTTGAACTACCCGGTAGTAAAAAGAATGATGTCTGGCGTAGTTGCGTAGTACTAGCGGTATTGATTATTGATGCTTACGTGAGAAGTCACTCAGTTATACTCAATTATTGCTGCATCATATCTCTCATATTTTTGATTCAGTTATTGTCACAGTATCATCTGCATAATATGATATATTATTAAATCAATAATTGAGATGATAAAGTTATTCATATTATTAAATTTCAATATTTACAATGTCTAGAAGTTACATCGAGGAGAGGTTTGGTCATCTAATTGCGGCGCCAATAAGGAGAAATCCTTATCGGAAAGCCCCCTCTTTCTTGGAAACGACCTGGTTGTAAAATATTGTGAGTTATAATATTAATGATGAATAAGTTCGTGTTGATTATAGATGAATTTGATAGTTCCATTGTGTTGGGATTATTAGTGTTAGTGAAAAATCGACATCTATTATTAGATGATAATTGATGTTTGGGGTTATATTGATAAATCGGGTAATAATTCGGATAAATGAGCAATTAATTGCTACTTATTCACATGCTTATATAACTATTTGTTCACATGTGTGTACTATTGAATCACATTCATGTACTATTAGGGGAGTTGGTGCAAGATTGATAATACTTGCATGACTAAGTTAAAAATGGAGGTATAGATGGAGGTACTATATTGTAATTCGTATTTTTCACATGATTATACTATTGAGTCACATGATTGAACTATTGATTCACATTATTTACTATTAGGGGAGGTGGTGCAAGTTTGATAATATTTGCAGGACTAAATTAAAAATGAAAGAAAAGTTGGAGGTATTGTACTGTAATATTTCGAGCTCCAAAATGTGCAATTATCGAAACTATATTTTACTATAAATAGAAGCTCATTCTTCTTTCATTTCTCACCAATTCACTAAAGCTATAGAGAAATTATTATAGAGAGAAATTATAGAGAGAAAGAAGAAGAGAAGTCTGCTACCTCACTATTCCAGTATCCAATTTTTCTAAGGTAAAGGGAATTATTTCTTTCATATTCATGAAGAGAGCTATTGTTATTCCATTCCTTATTATTCTGTTGGAATAACCTGTATATGCGAAGTACCGCATACATGCTGAAATTCATCTATTAATCCATATTTTATTATTCAGCGGAATATATCACATGCATGCGTACGCGTGACCTAGTTCCATTATTTATTATTACATTGGAATAACTTTGTATATCTGCAAAGTGCCGCATACATGGTAAAATTCTTCTGTTATTCTATTACTTATTATTCAGTCAGAATATCCTGTCTGTGCGTTTACGCATGACCAGGTTCCATTATTTATTATTCTATTGGAATAACCTGTATATGCAAAGTACCGCATACATTGTGAAATTCTTCTGTTATTCCATTATTTATTATTCTATTGGAATATCCTGTCTATGCGTTTACGCATGACCTGGTTCCAATTTTTATTATTCTATTGGAATAACACATGCATGCGATCTATCGCATGCACGGTGAATTCTTACATTATTTCATTCTTTATTATTATGTTGGAATAACACATACATGTGGATTACCACATGCATAGTGAATGATCCTTCGTATTCATTCCTTATTAAATTGTGGAAATGATGCATCACGTTGATTCTGCATGGCGTGCAAAAAATCCATTTGCGATTTCTTATATTCTTTTATACTTAGTTGATTAAAGTTTTGACTTCTATACTCCATGAAATTTGTAGAATATCCTGGATATTTGCGCTTCATCTAGTATCTTTTCATGGAAATATTCTTTTGAGCATTCTTGAATTTTACTCTACAAAGTAGTATCATGTTGACAATTTGGACGTAATTGATTTCAGGATAAATTAACTTATAAATCTTTAAAATTTATTCTTGAACTTGTTTTATTGAATTATTATGTCATTGTCATCATCCTCACGCTTATATTGTGATGAAAGTCATCTTTGGCTTACGTGCATAGATGGACTTGGTATGATTATGACCAGGGATCATTCGATATAATCATGACCTGTAATGTTATAAATGATGTGGTAAAAGTCCTCAGTGGCCTGTAATGCATTGATGGACAGTTTTTGGTATGATTATGACCAGGGATTATTCGGTATAGTCAATGACCATTGATGATTTAATGAATATCCTTGGCTCGCAGTGCAGGGATGATTAGATGATGTGGTTTATTTATTAGGCTGAGTCTCACCGATAAAAATTGATGAAAACATTTTAAATCATAGAAGATAGTAGATATCATGCTCTACTTGACTCTTCTAATGGATTGCTTATTCCGCTGCAGTTAAACTTGATGTCTATTGTATTTTATCAGTTTAACATTGTTGAAGACTAATGATAATTTATTCTGCATTATCTTAGTCATAATATTTCTTCTTTGGGCTAGTTGAGCTCACCCTTTTGCTTTCGTTGTTCTCTTGAGGAAATGAGAAGCGTGGCGAGAGTAGTCGGGAAAGCAGTGATGGTCGAGAGATGGTGTATTAGTAGTCCTCACTATTCTATAAAATAGTGTTACAATAAATGTAATGAGGACTCTATTTGAGAGTGGATATTGTCTAGAAGGAAATATTCCTGTTTAAACTCTCAGCTATGTTTTGTCGTATATTACACAACGTTTGTATTTGTATTCTGTACCATGTATTTGGCGACTCAAGATGGGTGATGAAAACCTATTTTGGGGGCGTCACAGTTGGTATCAAAGCTTAAGGATATGATCCCTGGATGAGATGTTAGACAAGAACTAGGAGGGGAAAGACGGGGAATTCCTTCGCTAGCATGACCTACCTAAGTTTATTTTGTATTTAATTGGTTGATCAGAGTATATGGATAGTATGTGACATGTTAATTAACCCTTGTTTTGTGGCAGCATTTGAAAATAGCATCCGAAAATGTGGAGATAAGCAATGATGCACATGAGACCGTGGAGTCACCACAGATTAATACCCAGGATAATGTGCAACAGGAAGATAATAATCTTTATGTAAACAATAACACCGATGAAATGGTGAACGATGGGATGGTCAGAGGCTTTATGCAATTTATGCAACATCAAGCGAGAGCGGCTCCTGTCCAAAATGCAGGTGGAAACACTGACAACTCTCGGACGGTCACCGCTAAGCAGTTCAAGGAGCTGGGACCACCAGAGTTTTTTTGAGAGCCATAACCACTTAAGGTGGAGACGTGGATAAAGCAGATCAACAAGATATTTGATGTCTTGGGATGCTCCGAGGAGCAAAAGGTTCCCTTTGCTACCTTCATGTTGCGTGCAGAGGCAGATTACTGGTGGGAATCTGTAAAACGTACTCAACCTGCCGCACTGAAGATGTCTTGGGAGAAGTTCCAAGAGCTGTTCAACGACAAGTACTTTCCTGAAAGTATTCATCACATGAAGGAGGTAGAGTCCATCAAGCTTGAGCAAAACAATATGACCGTGGCGCAGTACGAAACTAAGTTTGCCGAGTTGTCTCGATTTGCGTCCCACTTGGTTGATAATTGTGACGCCCCCAAAATAGGTATGCATCACCCATCTTGGGTCGCCAGATACATGGTACTGAATACAAATACAAACTAATTATACAACAGTCGTGTAAAATACGACAAAACATATGCTGTGAGTTTTAATACAAATATTATCATCTAGACAATATCCACACTCAAAATAAGTCCTCAATACATTTATTAACACACTATTTCATAGAATAGTGAGGACTACTAATGCTATCCTCTGGACCATCACTCCCGTCCCTGACTAGGTCCCGCTACGTTCTCATTTCTGAAGAGAACAGTGAAAGAAAGGGTGAGCTCAACTAGCCCAGTAAGAAATATTATGACTAAGATAATGCAGGATAAATTATCATTAGCCTTTAACAATGTTAAACTGATAAAATACAATAGACAACAACTTTAACTGTAGCGGAATAAGCAATCCATTAAAAGAGTCAAGTAGAGAATAAAATCTACTATCCTTTATGATTTAAAAGGTTTTCATCACTTTTATATCGCCGAGACTCAATAAATAATCCACATCATCCCCACAGACTACTGACCGAGGATATTCATTAGTATCACGACCACAAATTATCCATGCACTACGGCCGAGGATATTCGTGTATTCATCAATGATCATGATCATGCCAACAACTGTCCATCAATGCACTACGGGTCAATGAGGACTTTTACCACATCATTTGTAACATTACGGTCATGATTATACCGAATAATCCCTGGTCATAATCATACCAAGTCCATCTATTCACTACATGCCACAAATGACTTTCAATAAAATATAAACATGAGGATGATGACAATGATATAAGAATTCAATAAAACAAGTTCAAGAATTAATTTATCCGAGAACTAATAACGCCCAAATTGTCAACATGATACTTCTTTGTAGAGTAAAATTCAAGAATGCTTAGAAGAATATTTCCATGAAAGAGATCTTTGGATGAAGCGCAAATATCAAGGATATTCCACTAATTTCATAGAGTATAGAAGTCAAAACTTTAACCAACTGAGTATAATAAAGAATGGAATAACAAAAGAAATCACCAGGCATGTGATAGACCGCACGGGCAGGTTATTCCAACAGAATAATAAATAACATAACTAGGTCCGGCGTAAAATGCATAGATAGGATATTCCAACAGAATAATAAAGACGAAACCAGGTCCGGCGTAAAACACACAGACAGGATATTCCAACAGAATAATAAAGACGGAACCAAGTCCGGCATAAAACGCACAGTCATGATATCCCAACAGAATAATAAAGAATGGAATAACAGCAAAAATCACCATGCATGCGGTGCCGCGCCATGAGCGAGTTATTCAATGTAATAATAAATAATGGAACCGGTGAGGTGAAATTACGCGCAAGCGAGGATGTTCAAAACAGAATAATAAAGAATGGAATAACAACAGAAATCACCATGCATGCAGATTTGATGATAGTAAAAGTTATTCAATGAGAATAATAAATAATGGAATAATGAAGAATTTCACCAAGTATAGGGTAGATCAGGCGATACTGAGTTATTCCAACAGAATAATAAATAATGGAATAACAGAAGTTCTCTTCATGAATATGAAAGAAATAATACCCCTTATCTTATAAAGAAGAAACTGGATATAGAAGTAAGAAATAATGAAGGAATGAGCTTTTATTCATAGGAGAATGGATTGAATAGTAACTAATTCATGAACGGTCCAAATGGAATAGTTATGAATAAATAAATTAAATATGTTATGTGAAGTAAGAAAAGTGGAAAATAGGATTTTATGGCTTGTAAATCCTATAGAATGTATATGTAGATTTTTGATGAGGGTTTTGGTTATTGGTGATGAAATCTTATGAGTTTGACGTTTTAGGATGATTAAATGCATTAATTAGTAAAGTGTAAACAATTAAAATAAATTGTTTATATGTTTAAGAAATGTTATTCTTTCAATATCATTATACCGAAATATTGGTATGAATTTTATTATGGAATTTCTACCTTTTTTTTCATGTCGGGGTTACTATTCATGAATTACTATTTATGAGTTACTATTCACGAGTTACTATTCACGGGGTACTATTCACGATAAAATTGGTTTTTTTTTTCTGACCAAGTTATTGTTGATTTATGAATCTTACTCTTGAAATTAAATCCATGTTTAGATCATATTTTTTTTATTATCATATATAACATTTTTATAAACCTGGTGAAGAAATTTCTCTTTGACTTGAGTGTAAAGATGGGTAGATTATTTGTATAATCGTGACTATGGGTTCTCTTTGGCCAATAGTGCAAAGATGAATTGTTGACTAGTATGATCATGACCATTGAATTTATAATTGAATATCTTTAGCTTAAGTGCAAAGGTGAATTGATCAACATGGTTATGATTATTGTTCATATAAATTCAGAAATGATTATATATTTCTTTGAGATATTAATATCTTTGGCCAGTAGTGCAAAGATGACATGTTGTTGAATATCTTTGGCTTTGTAGTGCAAAGATGAAGTGTTGATGAATATCTTTTTTGCAGTAGTGCAAAGATGACATGTTGTTGAATATCTTTGCCCGTAGTGCAAAAGATGACATGTCTTAAATATCTTTGGCATGTAGTGCAAAAATGAACTGTTAATGAATATCTTTGGCCCGTAGTTCAAAGATGAACTTATTAGTATGATTATGAACAGGAACTGTGATTTGGTATAACCATGATCTTTGATGTTTCAGGTAAAGACAGGTGATGTAAATTATCTTCGTCCTGGATGAGAAAAGGAATTTGAAACCACAAATATGATTATGAGTTATTCATATGATTATGGACAGGAACTGTTGATTGATGTTACATGGATAAAACATTGTTGGTGGACTTTTAACATAGAGATGATAATAGACATTATGGTCTATTTGACTCTTTTAATGGATTGCTCGTTCCGCTAGAACTATGGTTGAAAAGTTTTATCATCTACCATATGTTCTAAATCTCTGATTTATTACTAATGAAGGCTATTGATAATTTAATTATCTTTAGTCATGATATTCTTTACTGAGCTAGTTGTGCTCACCCTTTTGCTTTACAATTCCTTTCGTGTAATAAGAGTGTATTTGGGTCGGCGGGGATATGAGGGAATAGTGTGGTGGTCCGAGATCTTGTCAAAGTTTCTCAACACATTATAAAAGCGGCATGACATATAATATATAATTGTATTGAGGACCTAAGTTGTGTGTGTCGTATATTATACGTCACTTAATAATTGATTTTGGTGAACAACAATAGGGTGAGGTGAACCCAACTTTGGAAGGGTGTTTTGCCACTATTATACAAGATGTCTAATGACCTACGAGTTATCATAAGACAGGGTTGTGCACATCCACTTGCTGAGTATATGTACGAGCACTACCTATATGATCTTGGAGTTTATTTGAAATATAATTTTCATTTGGAGATAGTGGAGATAGTTATATGTCAAGAGAAGACTCACCATTGGAAAGAAGATGATAGTAATCTTCTCGTTTTTCTTTAAGGTCTATTGGGTCAACCAAGGATAATTTTCTGGACATATGATATCTATCAAAACTTAGATTCATGGCCTCCCATGTATGAAGGTTTCCTTGAGCACTTCCCAAAGATTTTAATTTCTAAAATAGTTATTGATTGTACCTTTATTTAATGTATCAATGTGAGGTGTTGTCCATAGTTGGGACATGAGTCACGATTGGTATTAAAACTCATGAGATATGTGTTGTTGTATTTTGCACGATAATTGTAGTAATAAAGTTGTAGTTATTTTACGTACCATGTATTTGGCGACTCGAATAGGTTGGATGGATTGGACCTATTTTGGGGCGTCACATTAATATCGAGCTTAGGATATGATCTCTAGCGGAGATCCGGGATTAGAACTTGGAAGGGAGAGATGAGTAATATCCTTCGCTAGTGTGCGTTCTACCTAAGCTGAAATTTCTTACTTAAGTTGACAAATTGTGATATGTTAATTAACCTTTGTTTTGAAGTTGTATTCTAGAATGATATCTGAAATACAGGAGATGAGCAATGGAGAAATCACGAGGACAGGGAAGATGGAATTTGAAATGAAAGCAAGGTATTCTCAACTCTTTGAAATACCAAGTACGTAAATTTCGGGGACGAAATTTCATAAGGAGGGGAGATTGTAAGACCCAACTCTTTGAGCATGAAGGTTGCCCAACAAGTTTAAATTTTATTTAAGGATATATCATGATTGAAAGAGTCTGAATAATGAGCTGGCTATAATTCAACAATATAATTGTGAATTAACATGAATAAATTTTTGACTGAACAAGTATTCAACATGAACAAATATATCTAGACCGAACGGTAATGAAGGTGATCAGCCTTTCATACCTGACTTATACATGCAATATATACAGAGTACAATTCTACAATGGCAATTAGCAATGATTAACCATAAGCATATCTGAATTAAACAACTCTAAGTAGAGTTAAGAAAAACTTAGTTGTTTTGTTGATTATTGTTACACATTTTAATAAGCTTTGTCTGAAGACCTAATATATAAATAATATCGATATACAAATTAGAATAATATCATCACAATATAATAATATTATATATATATAGAGAGAGAGAATAACCTAAACACATAGCACATAACCCTATCAGTCTACAACACACAAAAGACTCAGTATCAAGTCAAACTATTACAGTCTGAGTTGAACCCGACACTAATCTATCATCCTGACGGTCTAATCGGACAAAACTCGAGTCTAAAATTATTAAGACTCGGTCTAAACTGGTTCACCGATATCTTAGATAATTTATTATCAGTCAAATTATTTTTCAAAGGCTCGTAATAATTTTCAAATAATTATTACCATTTATCATAATTTTTGAATCATTTATATCGTATTTATATTATATAAATACCACATAATTCCTTAATCATTAATATTTATTTAATATTAAATATTAATTAAAATCATAACATAATATTATAATATATTTTAATATTTCAAAGTATTTTTAATACCTTAAAATCATATTTATATGATTTTTAAACACTTCAATCCATTATCCGATAATTGGTTTTAATATTAAAATATTAATATTTTCATGTCAAAATATCAAAAGTTATATTTTATAACATAAAAATATTTTTCTAACCCTTTAATCATTTTTATATGATTTTTAAATCATTATTTCTAATTTTCTATAATTTATTTAATATATTCATTAAATAAATCAATTACCATTAATATTAATATATTAATGACATTCATCATAAAATATCAAAAGTTATTAAAAATAACTTAAAATGTTTTCTAACAACATAATATAATTTTTCATGATTTTTCATGAATTAAAACTATTTTTAAATAATTTATTTAATATTATAATTAAATAAATTAAATACCTTTTATATTCCTAAAATATTAAATATTTTTGAAATATACACAAAATAATTAAAAACTAATTTTTGGACTTTAAAATATTTTTTAGAAATTTATTTTGAATTTTTAATAATTAAAACCATTTTTTCTATTTATTTATTAAAAATAATTAATTTTCATAATTAAGTGTCGCTAAAGGTACTATAGGTGACAAAACCTTCGCTAATGGTGTTCTTGGGTTGTTCTTCAACAAACCCAGAAACTCATGTCAGACACCTAGATTCCATGTTTGACCAGTATTTAATCTATGATCTAAGTATTTTTTGGGCTTGCAGAAGAGTTAAAGTTGTAGTATAAGTGTAATACTACAACTACATACTAAGTTCATGATCATACAACAACATATCAGCAAGATTTGGGCTCCTAAAATCATTGTCAAAAGTTGTTCTTCATTTCTAGGTTTTCCAGAAATGATGAACAGTTCGAGTTTGCTTCTTTAAATCCTTATATCTTGGGTTCTGTATTTGTGTTGTGTAATCTAATGGGTGAATCTTTTAGAACACATGTCAGTGTAAATTTTTATTTCATCAGATCTTTATAAGAACAAAACAATCGACAAATTAAGGTTGGTCAAACCACACTAGAAATTTCAGCTCTTGAAGGTTCTGGGTTTCCCTGAAACCTTCATAAGGCGAATCGGTCAACATACTTTGACTTTACTTAATTTCGATATTGATCAAGATCTAAGTAAGATAATGGCTTTCATATGTAGTATGTGTGACAGGCTACTAAGAACAACTAACAACATGACCCAAATAACAAATCACAACAAGATCTAACGCCTGCAAAAGGCTTGTCAGAGGTTACTGGAATTCTGCGCTGCCTAAAATTCTAGATTTCATGGCCGGTCAATGACCTTTGACTATTTATAACTTTCAATCTACACATGATCTGGACTTGATTCAAGTTCTAGATCAAAGTCCTTACAACATACTACAAGTACAAACTCTTAAAACACATAAACAATTAACAGGAAAGGATCTATGAGCCCTGACATTCGGCTGTCAGGCCATGTTTTAGGGTTCATAGATCAGTTCTAAAATCTTTATTTTTGGCTTCTAGATGTTATGGATCTATGATCCAACAACCCAGATCATTAAAAGGCACCCTATAACACATATCTAGCCAACATATAACATCAAATCATGAGATTTCTAGGATTAGGGTTTATACCTTCTTTGAGCTTTGATCTAAAATCTGATCATCATGATCTGTTCTTGGTGTTTTAAGGACTTGAATATGGAATGGTCCACTTAACAATTTCGTGGCTATGATGTTGGGAGAGTCTGGTTAGAGGTTGATGACCAAATAAGCTACTTTATGACTTTTCTCTCTCTCCATCTATATATATTATAAATATAATGAGTTGGTTGGCATTTACATGGCTGATATGTTTGATATATTGCACATGGAGTGGTTAGAGTTGGTGAACAACTCACACTTGGCAAGATTTGCAAGTTATGTCCAAATAATGCAACAAGGATAAACTAGTCATTTGGCTTTTAAATTTAATGGCATACATGTCAATTGTCCAAACCCTTAGGGTTTAGGGTTTAACTCTTTAAGTTTTAAAAATAAATTCTAGGATTTCCAAATTAGGTTTTCAAAATTAGAAAATTAGCATATCTAAATTATAATTAGGATTCTATAAATATTTTAAGATTTCCTAATCATGAACTTCAATCTTTCTAATTAGGATTATTATTTTCTAATTAAAATTGCTAATTTAGCAATTAGGGTCGAAATTGTACATTAGGGTTTATAACCCAATAATTAGGGTTCTAAATAGAAAAATAATCTTTCTAATTTAGAAATTATGTTTCCTAATTAGATTAGGGTTTTCTAATTACTTATGACTTGAAAAATTAGGATTAATATTTCCTAATTAACATTAAGATTATTACACTATCAATCAGGTTTTTCCTAATTATAAATTAGGGTTTTTAAACTAGAAATTAGGGTTTTCTAAATTATTTAGGGTTATCCCTAAGTAGGTTATCATTAATAACGTTTAAACCTTATACCAGCATTTGCATTCCCAAACTAGGATTTTAATATACCGAATTAGGGTTTTAAATTCCCAGAACTGAACTTAGGGTTTCAAAACCGGTTTCTAGGGCTTCTTATCAGACGTTAGGTTTTTCTAACAGAACATTGACATTCAACAATAAAATTAGGGTTTGACTATGATAAAATTTATCTGGTCAACCCTTGACCCTTAACCCCATTCTGTACACATACAATATCATATTCACATATACACTTAATCCTGAATAATTCACCAAAATCCTTCACAGAATTTTGAAATCCTCAAAATTCCTTTCCAAAAATATCAAACGCATACACTTATTTTCTGTCTAGGTCTATTATTTGACCTTAAATCCATTATTTAAGATTTTAATAAATTGTCTAATTTCTCGGGTTGTCACAGTGCCGTATACGTGAATAGTGCCATATACCTGAATAGTAACCCCGACACAAAAAGGTAGAAATTCCATAAAAAATCATACTTCATGAATACTCGTGAATAGTACCGTATTCGTGAGTAATGTTGTTTATGTGAATAGTGCCGTATACGTGAATAGTAACCTCGACATGATCAGGTAAAAATTTCATAATAAAATTTATACTAATATTTTGGTATAATGATATTGGAAGAAATAACATCATTTACGAAAAAAATAACATCCATTACCTCAAAAGAACAATACTTCTGGCTGAAATATAGGATATAGTGTTGAAGAAAACTTGCACTGCTTATCAACTCTCAAAGTATCTAAATACTCACAAAAATACACTCGATATTATAGAGAAAGAAACTTCTGATTCTGGTGTGATTTTCATTTCTAAACTAAGCATCCTATTTTTAGGAGAATGGAAGGGTACTATTTAGAATATTTCACGGACCAATAGTTTTAGGAATTCATGGGCTGCTACCTGCTGATCATCAGACGCCCAACTTTCAAATTATTCAAATAAAACAACTTATGTCATTATCACTTTTCCACCACCACCATTTTTCACCACACACACACACACACACACTCACACACACACAAGCACACACACATGTTTTCAAATTCCACCCACCCCACATTTCATCCAATATGTGAGCTCACCTATATATATATATATATATATATATATATATATATATATATATATATATATATATATATATATATAATACTAATCTCCCTCCATTCTGCATTTTCTCCCCACCCCATTTTCATTTTTCATTCCACATGTGGGCCCCACCCCACATGTCACTTTCACACACACACACACACACACACACACACACATATATATATATATATATATATATATATATATATATATTATGACGCCCCCAAAATAGGTATACATCACCCATCTTGAGTCGCCGGATACATGGTACAAAATCAAATACAAACTTAATTATACAACTGTCGTGTACAATACAACAAAACATAACTGAGAGTTTAAAGCAGAATATTGCCTTCTAGACAATATCCACTCTCAATGGAGTCCTCATTACAATTATTATCACACTATTTCACAGAATAGTGAGGACTACTAAAGCCATTTATCCTGGACCATCACTCCATTCCCCAACTCGTCCCAACTATATTCTCATTTCAAGAGAACAATGAAAGAAGGGTGAGCTCAACTAGCCTAAGTAAGAAATATTATGACTAAGATAATGAAGAATAAATTATCCTTAGCCTTCAACAAAGATAACAACTAATAGAATACAATAGACAACAAGTTTTAGATCAACAACTGCAGCGGAAATAAGCAATCCATTAGAAGAGTCAAGTAGAGCATAAAATCTACTATCTTCTATGATTTAAAAAGTTTTTCATCAAATTTATCACTGAGACTCATCTTAATAAATAAAATCGAATCATCCCTGCACCACGGCTAAGGATATTCATGTAATCATCAATGGTCATGATTATACCGAATAATCCCTGGTCATAATCATACCAACAACTGTCCATCAATGAACTACAGGCCAATGAGGACTTTTCCCACATCATCTATAACATTACGGGTCATAATTATAACGAATTATCCCTGGTCATAATCATACAAATAAATAGTTCATCTATGCACATAAGACAAAAATACTCATCAATTAATAGTTCATCTTTGCACGTAAGCCAAAGATATATACAATTGTAAAACCAATAATCAATAGTCCATCTTTGCACGTAAGCCAGAGATATACAACTGTAAAACCAATAATCAACAGTCCATCTTTCCACGTAAGCCAAAGATACTCCACTATAAAACCAATAATCAACAGTCCATCTTTGCACGTGAGCCAAAGATGACTTTCATCATAATATAAGCATGAGGATGATGACAATGATATAAGCATTAATCAAATGAAATCAAGGATAAATATTAAAGACTTTAAATTTATCCAGAGTTTTAAAAATATCCAAATTGTCAACATGATATTGCTTTGTGGAGTAAAATTCAAGAATAATATTCATGTACCAAAAATAATTTGGACAGAAAAGAAATATATTTTCGGGTAAATAGTACCCCGCAATAGTACCCTGTGAATAGTACTTCAGGAATAGTACCTTGTGAATAGTACCCCGATATGAAAAGTACCCCAAATACCCGAGTGAATAATATTCAGATAAATAGTAATTTGGGTGAATAGTAACCCGTGAATAGTAACTCGTGAATAGTACTTTGACACGAAAAGTACCCCAAATACTCGAGTGAATAATATTTGGGTGAATAGTAATTTGGGTGAATAGTAACCCGTGAATAGTAACTCGTAAAAAAAATACCAAAGAAAATGATATTCCATGGCGACTATAAAAGAATTGATATCTCATACGAGTATAATAGAATATACGAAATCGCAAATGGATTTTCACTAAATCACGGTAATCCACGAGATGCATCATTTCCACAATTTAATAAAGAATGAATACAAAGGATTATTCACCATACTGCGGTAATCCACATGACAAAGTTATTCCAATGTAATAATAAAGAATGGAATAATGAGAATAATTCACTAGGCATGCAATAGACCGCACAGACAGGTTATTCCCAACAGAATAATAAAGAATGGAACCAGTTCTTGCGTAATCCGCACAGACAGGATATTCCAACAGAATAATAAAGAATGGAACAAGGTCATGCGTAATCCGTAAAGATAGGATATTCCAATAGAATAATAATGAATGGAATAACAATAGAATTCACCAGGTATGCGATAGACTGCACATACAGGTTATTCCAACAGAATAATAAAGAATGGAATAACAGAAGAATTTCACCATGTATGCGGTACTTCGCATAGACAAATTATTCCAACATAATAATAGAGAATGGAATAACAACCCTTATGAGTATTGAAAGAAAATAACTCTCTTCATGAATACGAAAGAATAATACCCCTTACCTCAAAAGAAGACTGGATATTGGAATAGTGAGGTAGCAGACTTCTCTTCTTCTTTCTCTATAATTTCTCTCTATAATAATTGCTCTATAGCTTTAGTGAATTGGTGAGAAATGAAGGAAGAATGAGCTTCTATTTATTGGAAAATATAGTTTCGATAATTGTACATTTTGGGGCTCGAAATATTACAGTATAATACCTTCGTCTTTTTCTTCATTATTAATTTAGTCCTACAATTATTATCAAACTTGCACCACCTCCCCTAATAGTAAATCATGTGAATCAATAGTTCTAGACATGTGAAAATACGAATTACAGTATAGTACCTCCATCTATACCTCCATTTTTAACTTAGTCATGCAAGTATTATCAATCTTGCACCAACTCCCCTAATAGTAATGAATGTGAATTAATAGTACACACATGTGAATAAATAGTTATAATCATGTGAATTAATAGTTCTAGACATGTGAAAATATGAATTACAGTATAGTACCTCCATCTATACCTCCATTTTTAACTTAGTCATCCAAGTATTATCAATCTTGCACCAACTCCCCTAATAGTAAATGAATGTGAATCAATAGTACACATATCTGAACAAATAGTTATAATCATGTGAATTAATAGCAATTAATTGCTCATTTATTCGGTTAATTACCCGATTGGTCAATATAACCTCCAGACATCAATTATTATCGAAAGAAATGTCGATTTCCACTAACACTAATAATACCAACACAATGGAACTATTAAATTTATCTTTAATCAACACGAACTTACTCATCATTAATTTTATAACTCATAATATTTAACAACCAGGTCGTTCCTAGGAAAGATGGGGCTTTCTGATAAGGATTTCTCCTTATTGACGCGCAATTAGGTGACCAAACCTCTGTTTGTCAGAACTTCAAGACATTGTCAATATTGCAAATAATAATATGAATAACTTTGATGTGACGCCCCCAAAATAGGTCCATTCCATCCAATCCATTCTGAGTCGCCAAATACATGGTACAGAAATAACTACAACTTTACTATTACAACATATAAACTGTGAGTTTAAATACAGATATTGCAATCTAGACAATATCCACACGCAAATAAATCCCCATCATAATTATTGATACATTATTTTACAAAAATGGTGAGGACTACTAAACAACTCTCTCTAGAACCTTCATTCCATACCCGACTAAGTACTCGCTACATTCTCGCCTCCCGAGAAGAAAAATGGAACAACAAGGAAAAGGGTGAGCTCAACTAGCCCAAAGTAAAGAATATTATGACTAAGTTAATATACAACAAATTATCGTTAGTCTTCAACAGGAAAAATCTAATAGAATACAATAGACAACAAATTTTAAATCAATATTCAATGAAATAATAATTCATTAGAAGAGTTAAGTAGAGAATGCAAACTACTATCTTCTATATATGAATTTAAAAGTTCATAGTCGATATTTTATCCCTGTAACATCAATCAATATACATACGGAATCAAATATTCATCTTTGCACTCTGTGCCAAAGATATTCATCGATTGGTCATGTTCATCTAAACACACATTCATCTTTGCACTACTACCAAAGATATTCTTCAGAAATCATTCATCTTTACACTATGTGCCAAAGATATTCAATAATATCATCATTTAAGATCAAGATGATGAAAATATTTTTAAAGAAGCGAATCCGGTGAAACAAAATGACAAGGATTAAGGATTAAGGATTCGTACTTTGTTTTATCCACGTCAAAAATACCTCAAAAATAATCATAGGGTGTAAAATTCAAGAATGATCAAAACATGGATACAATCAAAGCTAGTATCCGTAATAGATATTTTAGGCTAAAAGAAAAATTTTCATTTTTCTATTGAATAGTGCCATATTCGTGAATATAGGTCAGATATCGTGAATAGTGCCGATATCGTGAATAGTAACTCGACACCAAAAGATAGAAATTCACAAAAAAACATCTTCACGCTTTCATGAATAGTACTCGTGAATAGTAACTCGTGAATAGTAATCGTGAATAGTAACTCATGAATAGTAAATCGTGAATAGTAACTCATGAATAGTAACCCGACATGAAAAAGTTCCAAATTTGATAAAAAGTTTCAACCAATATTTCAGCATAATGATATTGAAGAAATAATATCATTTGAGAAGAAAATAACATCCCTTACCTCGAAAGATAGTACTTTTAGTTCAAACACCGGATATAGGCTATGACTTGAACTCGCACCGTATAACAATACTCAAAGTATACTCAAAATACTCATAAGAATATGCTCGATAATATAGAGAGAAAACTTCATTTACGGTGTGATTTTCAATTCTAACCTAAGCACTCATTTATAGGAAAATGCTTAGAACACCAAAGCAGAAAATTGAATATAATATTAATATAATTATACAAATTTTCCTTAGCCCACCTTTTGGTCAAAAACACCAGCCACACATGTTAAATGAGGTTCACAAACTCACCAAAAATGTTTTTCTCAAAATAATTAATTAAAACTCCCAAAAATCAATTATTTTGAAACTCCGAAACTTCAATAATTCATAATAAATAGCCCTTTTATCAGACAATTTGAATCTCATGAGTTTTTATAGGAAATTCAATTTCTACAACTTTACAGGAGAAGAAAGTTTTTCCAAATTCCAAATGAAATTGACCGAAATCCACAAACGGGCGATTTTACAATTGCTATAATCAAATTTCTATTCAATAATTGTGTCCACCAACACACAAAACATGTGTTAAACATTTAATGCCACAAAATACTCTTCCTCCTCATATACTCATATATCCCACATTCATTAAAAAAAATATCATCGTTAATATATTATTAAAATAATATATTTAAATAAATTATTTTATCAGAAAAAGATAAAATATTAATTTTCAACAATTGTCACATTAAAAATTTTCTCCATCTATATCCTCATAAAATTAATATTTTCCTCATCATATAAATCAATAATTAATTATTCATAAATAATATTACAGAATCACATTATTGACAACCAGGCAGTTCCCAGGATAGAGGGGGCTTTCCAATAAGGATCTCTCCTTATTGGCGCACAATTAGATGACCAAACCTCTCCTTAGACAGAACTTTCTAGACATTGTCAATAATGTTATCTAATAATATTATTCAGATAATATGAATTATTGCTCCGATAATGGAAAATACGGTGTAATGACAATTATTGATACAACAACAATATAAAATGTCAACGTAGCAATTATTGAATCAATAAAATAAAATACTGAACAGTAATTAGTGTAACCATTATTGAGTAATGCCTTCAATAATTGGTGCAATACTGGTGTGCTTGCTCTTCGCAACAACGCGTAGACATCGTGTTTTAACCATAAGGGTATTCCAACGTTGTTAATTCAGAATAACTACGCCGTTATTTTTAAACCACTTATATTTGTCATTTTTTCATCCAATCGCTTTCAGTTATGGGCCCACACATGGTTTGTCTTGTCCGCATTTAATATTCCCCGACAAAGATTTAATATTCCACGACCAAACGAATATTCCCCGACAACAATGAATATTTTATAACCACTTGCTTATTTTGAAGTATTTGCGTATTTTACCCCTAACTATCCACATTAATCAAATCAACCCTTACTATTTCAAAATAATAAATAGAGAAAATTAAATTTCATTAATAATAAGTTGGGGTCTTACAACCTCCCCTCCTTATGAAATTTCGTCCTCGAAATTAACGACGCACTGGTGTTTCAAAAGGTGAGGATACCTCGCTTTCATTTCCGCTTTCCAATTCCCGTGTCATTTCCTCTATAGCATGATTCCTCCACAAAACTTTAACTTGTGATATGACCTTTCTGGCGTAGGATATGCTCCTTCCTATCCAAGATCTTGACAATGTACCTCCTCATACGTTAAGTCTTGGCTATCTCGTCCTGGTTCTAACTCTATAACGTGGTTGGGTCTTTCACATATTTACAAAGTACAGATATGTGAAACACATTATGAACAAGAGACATACTCGGAGGTAACGCGAGTCTATAGGCTACATTTCCTACTCGATCAAGAATTTGAAATGGACCAATAAATCGTGGATTGAGCTTTCCTCTCTTCCCAAATCTTGTAACTCCCTTCCATGGAGCAACTCATAACAATACATGATCCCTACACTAAAATCCACGTCCTTTCGATGAAGATCCGCATAACTCTTTTTGTCGATCTTGTGCCATTTGTATACGTTGTCGAATCATTTGGATCTTTTCAGTAGTCATACGCATCAAACTCGGTCCCAACAAAGTTGTTGCTTCACCCACCTCGTCCCCAACATATACCGGAGAGCGACACTTTCGTCCATATAATGCTTCAAATGGAGCCACACCTATACTTGCTCGATAAGCTGTTGTTGTAGGAGAATTCCACCAATGGTAAATACTTATCCTAACCGCCTTGAAGTCTAGGACAGAGTCTTAATAAATCTTCAAGAGTTTGAATAGTCCTTTCTGATTGTCCGTCCGTTTGAGGATGGTATGCCGAACTGAATCGTAAATCCGTGCCCATAGCTTTTTGTAAGCTAACCCAAAATCTTGAAGTGAATCTTGGGTCACGATCCGAAACTATGGATACAGGCATGCCATGCAACCTCACAATCTCATTCACGTACATACTAGCAAGACGTTCAAGTGAATAAGTCTCCCGTATCGGCAAGAAATGAGCAGACTTGGTTAATCTATCAACAATAACCCAAATAGCATTGATGCCACGAGAAACCGTAGGAAGACCCGTGAATGTAAATCCATGGTAATGTGTTCCCACTTCCATTTCGGAATCTCAAGTGGTTGCAACGGACCCTTAGGTACCAGATGCTCCGCCTTTACACTTTGACAAGTTAAACACATTGAGATAAACTTTGCAATCTCTCTCTTCATATTGTTCCACCAAAATGTATGTCGAAGATCACGATACATTTTAGTACTTCCAGGATGGATTGCAAATGGTGTATTGTGTGCCTACATCATAATCTTGTACTTCAAATCGAGTCGTTAGGAACACAAAGTCTAGAGTGGACTCAAGTATTCCTTCTTCATCAATTCTCGCTCCTAATAGCTCCTTCTTGTACTTTCTTCTTCATATGCATCACTCTCGGGTCGGTGGCTTGAGCAACCTTAACTTTTTCTATTAAAGTTGGCTCTGTCGATACTTGACATCATCGCACTCGTTCTCGCAGATATGATCTTATACTCAACGCGTTACCTACCACATTCGCTTTTCAGGATGGTATAGTCGTAACATGTCTTTCAAACGAGTCTCTTTTGAGTTCTTCAAGCTCTTCCCACATTCTTCGCTCCATTCAATTTTGTATCTCTACGAGTCATTTGCGTTAGTGGAATAGCGATTCGAGAATATCCTTCAACGAATCTCCGATAATAACCAACTAAGCCTGAAAGCTACGTATTTCGATTACCGACTTAGGTTGTTCTCAACCGTGACTCATATCCCAACCTTGGATAGACGTTACAATGACACCTATCGGTTTACTATCGACGAATATGGCGTCCCCTACGGAGAGTCCGGCGGTGCATTCCGTAAAGGAAGTCACCAGATAAAGGCTCAGTACCAAATTTATAGTTGAATTTTAACTCCTCGAAGTTCAATAGAGCCATTCGATATGAGATTTTAGAAATGAGTTTTGTACCGGGTTCAAAGTCGATACAATATTTAATATCAGGTTTTGGGAGTAAACCAAGAAATTCTTCAATAAATACGTCAGGAAAAATTAATAACAACAGGAATATTATTCAAATCTGACGTGTCTTTATTCAAATCCATAACATGGACTAAGAAAACTTGACATCCGTAATAAACGAATGACTTCATGGCTTGATATGAAAATGTTTGACTACAATGGTTTGATTGATTGAATTCGAATAACAGGTTGCTTAGGAATATGAAAACTAACAACCTTACGAAAGTAATCAATTTCGGCATGATGAGTAGTTAACCTTAAAATCACATCAAAAGCAAATATCTCTATAGAAATAAGGTTAATGGTAATGTGATAGTGCCAACTGAATCAAGCAAGATTTTTAAACAACGGATGTAATGAAAGTTTCTCCTAACTGAGTCTCCATAAATAGGTCAAAGTCTAATTTCTCCGTAGTCAAGTTCAAACGTTGAGCGCAAGCAAAGAGAGATAAAAGAATGGGTAGAACCAGGCTTATCTAGTAAGGTATAAACTTCGCAAGAATTTATAATTAACTAACCTGATGCTAACTTCGTTCGGGTTCCTCGCATTTTTGACCGATCACGACAAACGCTCTTCCAAGAACCGTTGACTTTGACTTTTACGGGACATCCTTTTGAGTCACCATTTCATTGGATCTGGTTTCGATATCGCATAATCTCGAGCGATATGTCCTTCTTTTCCACAATTATAGCATACCTTAAACTGTTGTAGGCGGTTTGGGCTAATATGTCCCTCTTTCCGCATTTGTAACATACGACCGATGGTCTTTCCTCCTTGGAACCGGCCATTCTTTGGCGCCGACGTCTTCACATGGTCGTTGTTGAATCTCCTCTTTTAAAATCTCCTCCCGACTCGCTTCTATTTTCATGGCCACGATTACCACCAGAGTGGTTACCGCTTTGTCGTATTCTTCTTTCTCCATTGGTTATCGTTATTTTGTTGACTACTATCTTCTAGATGATCCTGGTTATGGTCCCTCGGTTGAACGTATTTCGTTATCTCGCTCTAACAACCGAGCCTCGTTGACAACATCTGAATAGAGAAAATTTATGAGAAATGAGATATCGACGATGTCGGGTTTCAAAACCTCGTAAACATTCGCGCCATAATCGTTCCTCATTCTCCACCAAATGAGGTGCAAACCTATATAATCTCTTGCTGAACTTCGCCTCGTCTTTGGGACACCGCCATGTTATTCTGCTCCGATCTAATAAACTCCACTTCCTCCATATACCGAATACTTTCGTGGAAGTACTTGTCATTGAACTATTTCTGAAATGTCTACCATGACATCGCCGAGTGCTGTTGGATGGGTACGCTTCACGTGATTCCCACGAAGAATCGCCTCGCACCACGGAACATAAAAGTAGCGAATGGAACTTTCGTTCCTCCGCATCCCAAGACATCGAATATCTTGGTAATTTGCTTGACCCATGTTTCCATGGCATGATCGGATCGGCTTTCCTTAAATTTCGGTGGTCCCAACTCTTTGAATCGCTTGGTTGTGACAACCCGTGAATTGCTATCATTTCCTCCTCAGATTTTGAACACGAAGTCTCCTAAATCTCGATTTTGCATGAACCGCAAAAGCTTCTAAACATCCCATCGTTCATCATCTCGCTTTCGGTGGTGTTGTTCACAGGAGGAACATTGCCACTGCTGTTACATTCTCCTCGTTGGTGAGTACAAAGCGCTCCACTGGCCTCATTTCCATTGTTAATATTCTTAGTCGACATTCTCAATCATCGCCATAAAACAAGGGTTAATTAAGGAAATCAATATATCACATAATATCCTTATATCTCGACCAACTAAAAAAAATAAGCTTAGGTAGGACACACTAGCGAAGGATTTACTCGTCTCTCCCTCCTAGTTCTATTCCCCGATCTCCGCCAGAGATCATATCCCTAAGCTCGATATTAATCATGACGCCCCCAAAATAGGTATACATCACCTATTCGAAGTCGCCAAATACATGGGTATGTAAATAACTACAACTTTATTATTACAACATATAAATCGTGAGTTTAAATACGAGATATTGCTATCTAGACAATATCCACACGCAAATAAATCCCCATCACAATTATTGATACATTATTTTACAAAATGGTGAGGACTACTAAACAACTCTCTCTAGAACCTTCATTCCATACCCGACTAGTACTTTCGCTACATTCTCGCCTCCCGAGAAGAAAAATGGAACAACAAGGAAAAGGGTGAGCTCAACTAGCCCCAAGAAAGAATATTATGACTAAGATAATATACAACAAATTATCGTTAGTCTTCAACAGGAAAAATCTAATAGAATACAATAGACAACAAATTTTAAATCAATATTCGCAGCGGAAATAATAATTCATTAGAAGAGTTAAGTAGAGAATGCAAACTACTATATCCTATATATGAATTTAAAAGTTCATCGTTGATATTTTTTCCCTGTAACATCAATCAATATACATCTGGAATCAAATATTCATCTTTGCACTACAGGCCAAAGATATTCATCAGTTGGTCATGTTCATCTAGACACCTGTTCATCTTTGCACTACTACCAAAGATATTCTTCAGAAATCATTCATCTTTTGCACTACTGTGCCAAAGATATTCAATAATATCATCATTTAAGATCAAGATGATGAAAATATTTTTAAAGAAGCGAATCCAGTGAAACAAAATGACAAGGATTAAGGATTAAGGATTCGTACTTTGTTTTATCCACGTCCAAAAATACCTCAAAAATAATCATAGGGTGTAAAATTCAAGAATCAAAACATGGATACAATCAAAGCTAGTATCCAGAATAGATATTTTGGACGAACAGAAAAATTTTCATTTTTCGGTGAATAAGGTCGTGATTCGTGAATAGGACGATATCGTGAATAGTAACTCCGACACCAAAAGATAGAAATTCCACAAAAAACATCTTCACGCTTCATGAATAGTACTCGTGAATAGTAACTCGTGAATAGTAACTCGTGAATAGTAACTCATGAATAGTAACTCGTGAATAGTAACTCATGAATAGTAACCCCGACATGAAAAAGTTTCCAAATTTGATAAAAAGTTCCAACCAATATTTCAGCATAATGATATTGAAGAAATAATATCATTTGAGAAGAAAATAACATCCCTTACCTCAAAAGACAGTACTTCTAGTTAAAACACCGGATATAGGCTATGACTTGATCTCGCACCGTATAGAAATACTCAAAGTATACTCAAAATACTCACAAGAATACGCTCGATAATATAGAGAGAGAAAACTTCAGTTTCTGGTGTGATTTTCAATTCTAACCTAAGCACCTATTTATAGGAAAATGCTTAGAACACCAAAGCGAGAAAATTGAATATAATATTAATATAATTATACAAATTTTCCTTAGCCCACCTTTTGGTCAAAAACACCAGCCACACATGTTAAATGAGGTTCACAAACTCACCAAAAATGTTTTCTCAAAATAATTAATTAAAACTCCCAAAAATCAATTATTTTGAACTCGAAACTTCAATAATTCATAATAAATAGCCCTTTTATCGTAAAAATTTGAATCTCACGAGTTTTTATAGGAAATTCATTTTCTACAACTTTCTGTAAGAAAGTTTTTCCAAATTCCAAATGTAAATTGAATGAAATCCACAAACGGGCGATTTTACAGGATATAATCAAATTTCCGTCAATAATTGTGTCCACCAACACACAAAACATGTGTTAAACATTTAATGCCACAAAAATACTCTTCCTCCTCATATACTCATATATCCCACATTCATTGTAAAAATATCATCGTTAATATAATATTAAAATAATATATTTAAATGAATTATTTTATCAGAAAAAGATAAAATATTAATTTTCAACAATTGTCACATTAAAAATTTTCTCCATCTATATCCTCATAAAATTAATATTTTCCTCATCATATAAATCAATAATTAATTATTCATAAATAATATTACAGAATCACATTATTGACAACCAGGCAGTTCCCAAGATAGAGGGGGTTTTCCAATAAGGATCTCTTCTTACTGGCGTGCAATTAGATGACCAAACCTCTCCTTAGACAGAACTTTCTAGACATTGTCAATAATGTTATCTAATAATATTATTCAGATAATATGAATTATTGCTCCGATAATGGAAAATACGGATGTAATGACAATTATTGAAACAACAAAGAATATAAAATGTCAACGTAGCAATTATTGAATCAATAAAATAAAATATTTAACAAGAATTATCAGTAACCATTATTGAGAAGTGCCTTCAATAATTGGTGCAATACTGGTGTGCTACATGCTGCAACAACGCCAGTATTCGTGTTTTAACCAACGGGTATTCCAACAAAGTGTTAACAGTAATAACTACGCCAATTATTTTTAAACCACTTATATTTGTCGTTTTCTTCATCCAATCGCTTTCCATTATGGGGCCCCCACACATGGTCATTTGCCGTCGCACAAATATTCCCGACAAAGATTTAATATTCCATGACCAAACGAATATTCCCCGACAACAATGAATATTTTATAACCACTTGCTTATTTTAAAGTATTTGCGTATTTTACCCCTAACTATCCACATTAATCAAATCAACCCTTACTATTTCAAAATAATAAATAGAGAAAATTAAATTTCATTAATAATAAGTTGGGGTCTTACATTTGACGTCTCAATTATTTATTTAATGATATAACATATTATACAAATGATACTGTGACAATAATTGAATCAATAATATGAGAGATATGATGCATCAATTACTGTAGCAATAATTGAGTATAAGCGAGTGACTTCTTACGTAAGCATTAATAATCAATACCGTGCTACTACGCAACCATGCCAGTATTATTATACTTTTATTACCCGGGTAGTTCAACAGTTTTAACGGTAACACTTTCGCCATTATTTTTATAAAAAGATAATTCGTCATTTTCTAACTACGATAATACTTCCATTTGTGGGTTACACTAATGATTGTGCCGTCCGCATTTGATTTCCCCAAACAAAAAGAATATTCCCCACCAAACTAATATTTTATAACAACTTGCATACTTTGCAAAAAATTTCATATATCACCCTTAACTTTAACCTTTTATCAATTTAACCATTTACAAAATAATAATAATTATAAGAAAATTGAATACTTTCATTTCATAAAATTTAGGGTCTTACAATCTCCCCTCCTTATGAAATTTTGCCCTCGACATTTACGTACGTACCTGGTATGCCGAAGAGGTGAGGATACCTTGACTTCATTTCAGATTCTAACTCTTGAGGTATAACCTTTGAGTGTCGAATATGATCCTTATTATCCAAGATTTTAACATGTATCTCCTCATACGTTAAATCTTCAACTATCTCGTCTAGTTCCGATTCAATAATGTGGTTCGGGTCGTCCACATAATTACATAACATCGATACGTAAAAAAAAATGTTATGAACACGCGACATACATGGCAGTAAAGCGAGTCTATATGCCACAGTTCCTACTCGATCGAGGATTTCAAATGGTCCAAATAAATCGAGGGTTGAGATAACGCCTTCTTGAACCTTCTTCTTCACATTCATCAGATTTGGGTGTGTAGCTTGAGCAGCTTTAACTTTATCGATTAAAGTCGATTCTACTCGTATATTCATTATCTTCACGTAGGTTCGTATATTCGCACTTGTAAATGCATACGATCTTCTACTCAACGCGTCAGCTACCACGTTCGGTCTTCCACGATGATATTGAATGGTATAGTCGTAATCTTCAATAGCTCGAGCCAACGTCTTTGGCGCATGATACGTTCATTTTGGGTGAAGAAATACTTGAGGGTTTTAGAAATGGGTTTTGTACTGAGGTCAATACAAAATTCAATTTCACGCTCTAGGGTTAGGCTAAGAAGTCTTTGAGAATACGTCAGGAAATTTATTAACGATAGAAATATCATTTAAAAATTGTGACTCTCATCCAAGACTTGGATAGCACATGAAATGAAGGTTTCTCCTAATGGAGTTTCAACCAATAAGTCCAAGTCTAATTTCTCCGGAGTCAAATTTAAACGTTGAGCGCAAGAAAGAGAGATAAAAGAATGGGTAGAACCGGTATCTAATAAGGTATAGACTTCGCAAGAATTTATAATTAACTAACCCGTGCTAACTTCGTTCGAGTTACTTATTTTTTAAGAAGTCAGAAAAATGCTCTTCCTGAAACCACCGACTTTGTTTTGTCCGTATCCGCCTTTGGTGCCACCGTCCTAGCTGGACTTAACTTTGGTGCACGACAAAATCAGGCTAGGTGACCTTCTTTTCCACAATTATAACATGCTTTGGACTGCATCGTGCAGCTTGGACTGATATGTCCCTCCCCTTCGCATTTGAAGCATACAATTCGTGGTCCTTCTCCTTCCTTGAAAATGGGTGTTGGTGCTGCTGTCTTTCCATCGTTGTTGAACCTTCTCTTCTTAAAATTTTGACTCCTATTATCTTCGCCATGATTGCCACCGAAGTTGTTACCATTCTAGGCATGATAATTTCCCCCAAGGTGGTTATCATTGTTCCGATGGCCGTTGCCACCGGTATGATTATTATCGTGTTGTTGGTCATTACCTTTTGGTTGTGCTGACTCATTATCGCGCTCCAATAACTGAGCCTTATTCACAACATCTAAATATAAACAAAGTTTGTGAGAAATGAGGTATTGACGTATTTCGGTTTCAAACCTCTTAGAAACATTCGCGTCATTCGCTCCTCATTATCAACCAAGTGGGACGCAAACCAAGATAACTCGACAAACTTTGCTTCGTACTGCGCCACGGTCATATTGTTTTGCTCAAGCTTGATGAACTCAACCTCCTTCATGTGACGACACTACAAGAAAAAAGCCTATCTGCGACCAATAATATCAGCGACCGCTGTATTTGGTCGCGGATAATTGTACTAGCGACCGCTATCTGCGACCACTATGGATTCTAGTCGCTAGGTAAGTTCAGCGACCGCATGCGGTCGCTGATTGGTCGCCACTATGATTTTCCCTCCTAAAATTTTGGTGTGAAACCCTGGCGCGGTTTCTTTTGCGACTACTCTCTCATCGTGATCACCTTTGGCGCTAACACGTCTACGTTATTAAAAATCATGATCGCATGCGATCGCAGATGGCAATCGCGGATGTATTTCAATAAACGAAGTCGGTTCATCACTCTTGATCCGCAATGTAAAAAAAAAAAGAGGAGAAAGAAGAGGAGAAGAGGAGAAGGGGAGAAGAGAAGAGGAGAAGAGGGAAAGCCGCCATTGGCCGCCACCATCATCACCACCACACATGTACCGCCGACGCCACCATTACTCGCTGCCGCCGCCACCATCACCACCATCACAGTTTCATTTAATTTGTTATTGACAATATTTCATCACAAAGTTTCATAAGAAATCATATATATATATATATATATGATATATTTCATCATGAGTTTCATAAGAAATCACAAATAATGTCAATCATTTCTTTTATTATCATTAAGATTACATTTAAACATTGAAAGACGGATTTTTATTCCACAATTTATGATATACTGAGGTGTGGTGCTACCATCCAATTAAAAGCTTAATAATAAATAAAGCCACTTAGTTGATTAGTGTATAATTGAGTATTATAAACTCTTTTATATGACTCATACGCACTTGTAGTATACACAACTCTTAGAAATAAAAATAAATTTTAACCGAACTCCCATGGATATTGGAAAAAATTGAGTCTGCAAATATGCATGTCCTTGAAATATTTGGACACAAAAATTCACACAGGGAGTAGATGGTAACTTGACTTTGGTTTTTGGTGTCAAAATTGACAGTGCTGTTGACAAAGTTGAGTTTATTTATTTACGTTAGGATCATGTTCTGGTCGAAGTCCGTTAGAGTATCTCCATTAGATGACTATTACGTGGATTATATTTAGTTCATATGACATTAACAGATATCTTTTAGTTTTCAATTCCTCTAATAGATGGACTATTATGTGGATTATAATATAAAAAGATTAAAATAATTAATGAATTCAAAAAATCTCATTTTCCTTCTTCTTCTTCTTCTTCAGTCATCTCTCCCATTTAAATATATTAAAATTATAGTCCACCAACTCTTGTTCTTTGATATAGTCTTTGTGTCTCAAATCGGAAAATTTGATAGACTATATTTAATCTATCTGTTGAAGCAAGATCTGTATTCCTAAATTAAATATAATCTAAAATTTATGCACGTCAACAGTGCGAGAGATGCTCACACCCCTTCAATCTGATTTCCCCTTCGATTTAAAAAAAAAACCATGTCGATATACCGAAATTTGAAGATTTAATAGAAATTTTTAAGTCACACGAAGATTTAATAGATCATTCTAGGGCCATTGAAAATTACTTATATTATATATTATAGTTAGTATCAATAAAGATCTCACCATTCCACAAAAGGAGTTGCGTTTGTTAAATATTTTTGTTTAAAGAAATCTCCTTTCTTTTAATAATAGTACTATACAATGATATATATATATATATATATATATATATATATATATATCTTATGTATTTATATACATTGAATAATTCAGTATTTAATATAAACATAAATTTAAATAAATTGTTGTTGATATTGCTGAAATTGGGACAATTTTTGGGCTTCTTATTGTTTTTACTAATATTGGATTCTCCTAAATTGTGCCTTGAATTATAGTTGTGCACATTCTGTTTTGTGTGTTGGGATTATATTTTTCTTTGAAATTGTCAAGTATGCATGCCTCGTGCGTGTGGATAGTCCATATTATAGGGAGACTCATTAATTTTTTTCATATATAAGTCAAATGGCCATATAACTTGAACATGAGTATAACATAAAACATAACTAGAATTAAGTTTATCCATAATTCAATCAAGAAGAAGGTTCAAAGAAGTTTTTCCATAATTCACAATGAGAAGATAAAGAAAATGACACACTATTAATATGTATGCTATAAGTATGATTTAGCTTAGAATAGAAAGAAAATGAAAAGTACAAACACAAACACAAGCACCATAACTTCAATCACACTATTAATGAGTTGTTTCTAAAATATCCATACTTGTCTAAATCTTCATATATAAGTCAAATGGCCATATATGCATTCGTGTATATGTGATGGCAATGAGTATATGTGATGTTTTTTGTTGTGTTCAGATATGGACCCTCGAATCATATATAGGAATGCTTAAAGACCATATCTGTTCTATTGTAGACTGTTAGGGATTTGTGTGACTAGTGTTGTTAGATAGTGAGGAGTACATACATTGCCTATAGATAACATGTAAAAATGGTTCCCTAAGTTAGTTAAGGTCTACATGGTGTGTTGTGCAAATTCTTGCTTAAAAATCATTGAAAATAAGCTTTATAGAACAATGAACACTAAAATAGTGAATCACCATACCTGGACCCCATACACAAGTTTCAATAGTCATAATAGGACATAAGAAAGCTACACAAACTAAAGGAACCAAGCCCAAGCCATTTTGAGCATGAGACTTGTTAAAAATCACATTTTAAAGCCAAAAATAAACTTTTTTGGACAATTCATAGTACCTAACCTTAAAGGACTATTATGAGAAGATATAAAGTTGCTCATACATGCTAGTAATGATTCCCAAACATGGTCATTAATAAAGCCAACAAGAAAACCAATTTAAGCTCTCTTTTCAAGCCTAAAGTGAGCTTTGATAAGTCAAAATGAGTTAGATGATTAAATAAAGTTTGGTGATGCTAAAAGTAACCTTAAGTAACTTAAATATACACGCCTAGACTATCCTAGTGGCCTAGACTATCCTATCCTATTGTCCTTTTGTTTACATACAATTACATATCCTGATGTTCTCTATATCCCTGACATGTTTATGTACCTTTCATTTATAACTTATACTAACATCCTAAATTTTTATTTATAGATGTCTTCGAACTGCAAAGACGAAAGCGCTGGGTTGGGTTTGGGGCCCTAATCATGTGCCGAAGGCCCCGACTAATCCGGATGATCGCATTCTTATACAGATCCGTCCTCCTCCAGATAGCACGTAAGTTAAACATCGTGTATATATATATATATATATATATAAGGGTTTTAATATAAATTATTGTATATTGTAGTGATTTTCAAGATAGTAAAATTGTGAAGTGCATTTCACAATTATAAGCTTCTGAAATCGGCTCACGCCAAATGATTACATGGGTAAAGCACACCTCTCGCCCATAAGGATGCAAAAATTTAATTTCGTGTATATTTTTTATCACCGATAGATAATACATAGTTAATCAAATAATATTGCTTAGTAATATAACAGCTTTTAATATTATTATTGTTATTTTATTTGCGTAAACGATATAGATGGGACGATTTACGTGCATCGCTTATTCAGACACTATTTCGTAGAAGTGCTACTGCATTTAACTAAAGATAATTTGAACAAGGAACGACAAAAAGCCTCGCACAATGCCGAGATTGACCATCCAGATGTGGTGAGCAAGATATGCATTTGAGCATAGCCCACGTGGAAAGACATACCCTATATGGGTGCAGATGTGTGACCCGATGGAAAGTCGAGAGTCGGGTCAAGAGGCGAAGATCGCCTCGTAACAGATCCTCAGTGTATCGACTACGAGAAGGCAAAAAGGCACGACGGCTATAGAAGATATCACAACCGCAACACATTCTCGCTGAGAATACGTATGTTATGTTTATATCATCTTTTGTAGCTAAAATATCATATGTTTACATAATAATATGAGGAAATGAACTATAGGAGTCTCGATTCTCAAGGTCAACCTATCAATTGGTTGGGATGTATGTGGCCACCGCGATGGTCTACCCGAACCTATTCAGATAAGCGGTAATAAGTTCACTTTATCCTAATATGTTGTTTATAAATTGTAACGACCTTCTTTAGTATTTTTTTTATTTATTTTAACTATTTAATTGTTCATCTTGACGACAGACACTTATAAGGGCTTAATGAACGAGCGCTATCCTCGAAGGCACCCCGCGTCCATCGATTGATCAAGAATTATGGGAGAGGCGCCCATCGTGAAGAAAAAATTATGTCAAAGGCCAAGGACAAAGACGACGCCTCGACCATCAAAGTACGCAGTACTACGCCACCAGTCTACCACACATACCATCAAAGTTATCCGACCCTATCATACTCCTCGCCGATGTGAGAGCGATCTATCAGATCGTGATCTTCTTCAGATACTAAAGGGTATCTCGCAAATCTCCGAGTCCCCGATGAGTCAAGTGAGGGCGTGGTGCGTAGCGGAAGCAGGAGCAGTGAGCAAGAAAAGACAACAACAGAGCGGTATATATATATCGCTTATTGTTTAGCTACATTGTCTTATATGTTTATAGTCTCCGAGTCAATGTCTTACTTATATGTAACATATATGTTTTATTACTTTGATAATTACAGATCCTAATTTGGATGATCCATGAAGAGCGCTTAGATTTATTTTTTTAGATTTTTAAAGCCTTGTACTCTTTTAGATTCATTCTTCGACAATTGTATTAGTTTATATGGATGTTTACGATATATCGATTATATTATGTTGGATGAATGTTTTGTATTGTATTGGATGAATGTTTTTGTATTGTATTGGATGGATGTTAATATGGATGCTTGTATATATATATATATATATATATATATATATATATATATATATATATATATAATCGTGTTGGGATTGAAAGCAGTACAAAGCAAAAGTTATTTTGGGAAATCAATAAAATAGGCAAAAATTTTTAAAAAAAAATCATCGATCGCTTGACTTCTTTGAATCTAGCGACCGCTGCGGTCGTTATTATCGATCGACACGCAGGTGACACGTCACGCATGACAAATGACTCAAAGATAAGTCATAATAGCGACCAGACGGCCGCTAATTGCGCCGCTAATAATTCTTGGTCGCTATTGTTGGTCGCCGATGTCCTTCCAATGACCGGATTATCTCATGACTTCAGACGTTGACCGGACACGGTCAGTAGATAGCCATCTCATGAATCGTGTATGCGTCATCGCCGATATCTTGATCACACGATAAGTTTTTATGTCAGAAAAGCGAATACTTTCAGGAAAGTACTTGTCGTTGAACAATTCTTGGAACTTCTCCCAAGACATCTTTAGTGCGGCAGGTTAAGTACACTTTACAAATTCCCACCAGTAATCTGCCTTTGCTCGCAACATAAAGGTGGCAAAGGGAACCTTTTACTCCTCGGAACATCCTAAGACATCAAATATCTTGGTGATATGCTTTATCCATGTCTCCGCTTTAAGTGGTTCTGGCTCTCCCAAAAACTCCGGTGGTCCCAACTCCTTGAACTGCTTAGCAGTGACCATCCGAGAGTTGCCAGTGTTTCCACCTGCATTTTGAACAGGAGTCTCTCTCGCCTGATATTGCATGAATTTCATAAAGCCTCTGAACATCTCATCGCTCATCATCTAATCGGTGTTGTTATTTACCTGAGGATTATTGTCTTCCTGTTGCACATTATCCTGGGTATTGATCGTTGGTGACTCAATGGTCTCATGTACTTAATTGCTAATCTCAAAATTTTCAGAAGCAATTTTCAAACACTGTCACAAAACAAGGGTTAATTGACATATCACATATTGTCCCTATACTCTGACCGACCAATTAAATACTAAATAAACTTAGGTAGGTAATACTAGCGAAGGAATTCCCCGTCTCTCCCCTCCTAGTTCTTGTCTCACATCTCAGCCAGGGATCATATCCCTAAGCTTTGATACCAACTGTGACGCCCCCAAAACAGGTATACATCACCCATTTTAAGTTGCCAGATACATGGTACAAAATAAAATACAAACTTAATTATACAACTGTCGTGTACAATATGACAAAACATAGCTGAGAGTTTAAACCAGAATATTACCTTCTAGACAATATCCACTTTCAATGGAGTCCTCATTACAATTATTATCACACTATTTCACAGAATAGTGAGGACTACTAAAGCCATTTATCCTGGACCATCACTCCATTCCCTGACTCGTCCCAGCTATATTCTCATTTCCTGAAGAGAACAATGAAAGAAAGGGTGAGCTCAACTAGCCCAGTAAGAAATATTATGACTAAGATAATGCAAAATAAATTATCCTTAGCCTTCAACAATATAACAACTGATAGAATACAATAGACAACAAGTTTTAGATCAACAACTGCAGCGGAAATAAGCAATCCATTAGAAGAGTCAAGTAGAGCATAAAATCTACTATATTCTATGATTTAAAAAAGGTTTTCATCAACTTTTATTTGAGACTCAAACTTAATAAATAAAATCGAATCATCCCTGCACCACGACCAAGGATATTCATGTAGTCATAAATGGTCATGATTATACCAAATAATCCTTGGTCATAATCATACCAACAACTGTCCATCAATGAACTACAGGCTAATGAGGACTTTTACCACATCATCTATAACATTACGGGTCATAATTATTCCGAATGATCCCTGGTCATAATCATACCAATAAACAGTTCATCTATGCACATAAGACAAAGATACTCATCAATCAATAGTTCATCTTTGCACGTAAGCCAAAGATATACAACTGTAAAACCAATAATCAATAGTCCATCTTTGCACGTAAGCCAAAGATATACAACTGTAAAACCAATAATCAACAGTCCATCTTTGTACGTAAGCCAAAGATATTCCACTGTAAAACCAATAATCAACAGTCCATCTTTGCACGTGAGCCAAAGATATACAATTGTAAAACCAATAATTAACAGTCCATCTTTTCACGTGAGCCTAAGATGACTTTCATCATAATATAAGGATGATGATGATGACAATGATATAAACATTAATCAAACGAAATCAAGGATAAATATTAAAGACTTTAAATTTATCCAGAGTTTTAAAAATATCCAAATTGTCAACATGATACTTCTTTGTGGAGTAAAATTCAAGAATAATATTCATGTACCAAAAATAATTTGGACAGAAAAGAAATATATTTTCGGGTAAATAGTACCCCGTAATAGTACTCTATGAATAGTACTTCAGGAATAGTACATCGTGAAAAGTACCCCGACATGAAATGTACCCCAAATATCCGAGTGAATAATATTTGGGTGAATAATAATTTGGGTGAATAGTAACCCGTGAATAGTAACTCATGAATAGTACTCTGGCACGAAAAGTATCCCAAATACCCGAGTGAATAATATTCAGGTGAATAGTAATTTGGGTGAATAATAACCCGTGAATAGTAACTCGTAAAAAAATACCAAAGAAAATGATATTCCATGACGAGTATAAAAGAAATGATATCTCATACGAATATACAAAACTACAAATGGATTTTTACCCGCCATGCGGTAATCCACGTAGACAAATCATTTCCACAATTTAATAAAGAATGAATACGAAGGATCATTCACCATGCCTGCGGTAATCCACATAGACAGGTTATTCCAACAAAATAATAAAGAATGGAATAATAGAAGAATTCACTGTGCATGCGCGATAATCGCATGCATGAGTTATTCCCAATAGAATAATAAAGAATAGAACCATGTCATGCGTAATCCGCACAGATAGGATATTCTAACAGAATAATAAATAATGGAACCAGGTCATACGTAATCCGCACAGACAAGATATTCTAACAGAATAATAAAGAATGGAATAACAACAGAATTCACCAGGCATGCGATAGACCACACAGACAGGTTATTCCAACAAAATAATAAAGAATGAAATTATAGAAGAATTTCACCATGTATGCATACTTCGCATAGACAGGTTATTTCAACATAATAATAAATAATGGAATAACAACCCTTACGAGTATTGAAAAAATAATTCTCTTCATGAATACGAAAGAATAATACCCCTTACCTCAAAATAAGACTGAATACTAGAATAGTGAGGTAGCAGACTTCTCCTCTTCTTTCTCTATAATTTCTCTCTATAATAATTGCTCTATAGCTTTAGTGAATTGGTGAGAAATGAAGGAAGATTGAGCTTCTATTTATAGGAAAATATAGTTTCGATAATTGCACGTTTTGGGGCTCGAAATATTACAGTATAATACCTTCCTCTTTTACTTCATTTTTAATTTAGTCCTGTAAGTATTATCAAACTTGCACCACCTCCCCAAATAGTAAATCATGTGAATCAATAGTAAATCATGTGAATCAATAGTTCTAGACCTGTGAAAATATGAATTACAGTATAGTACCTCCATCTATACCTCCATTTTTAACTTAGTCATACAAGTATTATCAATCTTGCACTAACTCCCCTAATAGTAACTGAATGTGAATCAATAGTACACACATATGAACAATTAGTTATAATCATGTGAATTAACAGCAATTAATTTCTCATTTATCCGGTTAATTACCCGATTAGTCAATATAACCTCCAGACATCAATTATTGTCGAAATAAATGTCGATTTCCACTAACACTAATAATCCCAACACAATGGAACTATCAATTTCATCTTTAATTAACACGAACTTACTCATCATTAATATTATAACTCACAATATTTAACAACCAGGTCGTTCCCAGGAAAAAGGGGGCTTTCCGATAAGTATTTCTCCTTATTGGCGCACAATTAGGTGACGTAACCTCTCAGTGTCAGAACTTCTAGACATTGTCAATATTACAAATAATAATATGTATGAGACCCCGAATTTTATGAAATAAAAGTATTCAAATTTTCTATTTTGGTAAATGGTTAAATTGATAAAAGGTTAAAGTTAAGGGTGATATGTGTAAATTTTTCAAAGTATGCAAGTTGTTATAAAATATTCGTTTGGTCGGGGAATATTCTTTTTCTTGGGGAATATCCGTAGGACGGCACAATCATTAGTGGACCCCACAATGGAAGTATCGTCGTAGTAAAAAATGACCGAATTATCTTTTTATAAAAATAACAACAAAAGTGTTACCGTTAAAACTGTTGAACTACCCGGTAGTAAAAAAGTACGAATACTGGCTGTGGTTGCATAAGAGTACTACCAGTATTGATTATTGATGCTTACATGAGAAGTCACTTAGTTATACTTAATTATTGCTACAGTAATTGATGCATCATATCTCCCATATTATCGATTCAATTATTTTCATAGTATCATCTGTATAATATGTTATATTATTAAATCAATAATTGAGACGACAAAGTTATTCATATTATTATTTGCAATATTGACAATGTCTAGAAGTTCTGTTAAGGAGAGGTTAGATAATAATTGATGTCTGGAGGTTATATTGACCAACCGGGTAATTAACCGGATAAATGAGCAATTAATTATTATTGATTCACATGATTATAACTATTTGTTCACATGTGTGTACTATTGATTCACATTCATTTACTATTAGGGGAGTTGGTGCAAGATTGATAATACTTGCATGACTAAGTTAAAAATGGAGGTATACATGGAGGTACTATACTATAATTAATTTTTTCACATGTTTAGAACTATTGATTCACATGATTTACTATTAGGAGAGCTGGTGCAAGTTTGATAATACTTGCAGGACTAAATTAAAAATGAAAGAAAAGTTGAAGGTATTGTACTATAATATTTCGAGCCCCAAAATGTGCAATTATTGAAACTATATTTTCCTATAAATAGAAACTCATTCTTCCTTCATTTCTCACCAATTCACTAAGTCTCACAAGAGCAATTATTATAGAGAGAAATTATAGAGAGAAAGAAGAAGAGAAGTTTGCTACCTCACTATTCCAAAGATCCAAATTTCTTTTCGAGGTAAGGGTATTATTCTTTCGTATTCATGAAGAGAGTTATTTTCTTCAATACTGACGGTTGTTATTCCATTCTTTAATATTATGTTGAATAACTGCCATGCTGGCACCGCATACATGGTGAAATTCTTTTGTTATTTCATTCTTTATTATCAGTGTTGGAATAACCCGTCTGCAAGGCGGCTCATCGCATGCCCGTGAATTCTCGTTGTTATTCCATTATTTATTATTTCGCTTGAATATCCTATCTCGTGTGGATTATGCATGACCTAGTTCCGCTTTTTATTATTCATTGGAATATCCCGTCTGCATGCGGATTACGCACGACCTGGTTCCATTCTTTATTATTCTATTAGAATAACCTGCTTGAAAGGATTCATCACATGCCTAGTGAATTTCGGGCCGTTATTCCATTCTTTATTATTTCGTTGAATAACTCATTTCACGCGATCACCGCATTTACGGTGAATTCTTCGTTATTTCATTCTTTATTATTTCGTTGAATAACCTGCCTATGTGGATTACCGCATGCATGCATGGTGAATGATCCTTCGTATTTATTCTTTATTAAATTGTAGAAATGATCTGTCTACGAGGATTATCGCATGGTGGGTGAAAATCCATTTACAGTTTTGTATATTCTATTATACTCGTCTGAGGTATCATTTCTTTTGTACTCGTCATGAAATATCACTTTCTTTGGTATTTTTATTTTACGAGTTACTATTCACTCTAGTATTATTCACTCGGGTATTTGAGGCACTTTTTATGTCGGAGTACTATTCACAAGTTACTATTCACTGGTTACTATTCACCCAATTACTATTCACCTGAATATTATTCACTCGGGTATTTGGAGTACTTTTCATGTCGGGGTACTATTCCCGAAGTACTATTCACGGGGTACTATTTACCTAAAAAATATATTCTTTTCTGTTCAAATTATTTTTGGTACATGAATATTATTCTTGAATTTTGCTCTACAAAGAAGTATCATGTTGACAATTTGGATATCTTTAAACTCTGGATACATTTAAAGTCTTTAATATTTATCCTTGATTTTGTTTGATTTGATTTCGGTTGATTATTGTTTATATCATTGTCATCATCCTTATGCTTATATTGTGATGAAAGTCATCTTTGGCTTACGTGCATACATGGACTTGGTATGATTATGACCAGGGACTATTCGGTATAATCATGACCTTAATGTGACAAATGATGTGGTAAAAGTCCTCATTGGCCTGTAGTTCATTGATGGATAGTTGTTGGTATGATTATGACCAGGGATTATTCGGTATAATCATAACCATTGATGATTACATGAATATCCTTGGCCGTGGTGCAGGGATGATTTGATTTTATTTATTGTCGAGTCTCAAATGATAAAGTTGATGAAAAACTTTTAAATCATAGAAGATAGTAGATTTTATGCTCTACTTGACTCTTCTAATGGATTGCTTATTTCTACTGCAGTTGTTAATCTCAAACTTGTTATCTATTGTATTCTATCAGTTGTTATAATATTGAAGGCTAATGATAATTTATTCTGCATTATCGTAGTCATAATATTTCTTACTGGGCTAGTTAAGCTCACCCTTTCTTTCATTGTTCTCTTCAGAAATGAGAATATAGATGGGACTAGCCTGGGGAATGGAGTGATGGTCCGGGATAAATGGCTTTAGTAGTCCTCACTATTCTACGGAATAATGTGATAATAATTGTAATGAGGACACCATTGAGTGTGGATATTGTCTAGATGACAATATTCTTATTTAAACTCTCAGCTATGTTTTGTCGTATTTTACACGATTGTTATATAATTAAGTTATATTTGAATTTATGTACCATATATTTGGCGACTCAAGATGGGTGATGTATACCTGTTTTGGGGGTGTCACAATATGAATAACTTTGTCGTCTCAATTATTGATTTAATGATATAACATATTATACAGATGATACTGTGACAATAATTGAATCAATAATATGAGAGATATGATGCAACAATTACTGTAGCAATAATTGAGTATAACTGAGTGACTTCTTACATAAGCATAAATAATCAATACCGTGTGCTACTATGCAATCACGCGTGTTACTATATTTTTACTACCGGGTAGTTCAATAGTTTTAACGGTAACACTTTCGCCGTTATTTTTATAAAAAGATAATTCTATCATTTTCTAACTACGACAATACTTCCGTTGTGGGGTCCACCAATGATTGTGCCATCGTACGGATATTCCCCGACCAAACGAATATTTTATAACAACTTGCATACTTTGCAAAAATTTGCACATATCACCCTTAACTTTAACCTTTTATCAATTTAACCATTTACGAAATAATAATAATTATAAGAAAATTGAATACTTTCATTTCATAAAATTTGGGGTCTTACATATATAAATATATATATATATATATATATACTGAATAATTTTATACAGATTATTTTGAAAAATGGGTAAATGAGGGTCCATATAATAACCAAAATTTACAACAAATACTTCATGATAAAAAAAATCCCTTCAATATTTTTAACAACATTTATTCATCATTATTATAACTAGCAATATTAACAACCAGATCGTTCACAGGAAAGAGGGGGCTTTCGGATAAGGATTTCTCCCTATTGGCGCGCAATTAGGTGACCAAACCCCTTTCCTCGACAGAATTTTGTAGACATAGTTAATTATGCAAATAATAATATCAATAACTTGTCATCTCAATTATTGATTTCATAATATAAAATATTGAAACAATAATTGAATCAAATAACGTGAGATACTAAGAAGAAATTATTGTAGCAATAATTGAATAAAATTGAGTGACTTCTCACGTAAGAATCAATAATCAATACCGTGTGCTACTATGCAACCACAAGTATTACTGTTATAATACCCGAGAATTTACATACACAAATAAATAGATATATTAATGGAAATAAATATTTATTTGAATATAAATGGTCTTGTGTTACGAGATGAGTTAACTCAATTATATTAAGTAATTGAATAATGGGAAATGTATGGAGTTGCGATGAACTCGTTGAAAGCCTTGTGTGGCACAGTGATAGGAACTATTAATGATGATATTAATTGACGAAGGAATTATGAAGTGAACAATTAATTAATATTAAGTGTTAATTGTTATTGTAGAATATTAATTAATTGTTAATGATGATTAAATTAATGATATGTGACTATTAGTTGTAATTGTGAGTAAAGTAAATTGTATGACTAGAATTGTATTATTCATTTAATTGATGAGTGTAAGACATGTGATATTATATAGTTCTTACATTAAAAAGAGAATGTGGTGTGACACATTAATATAACTATGTAATATATAGTAAACTATATAGTAAAGTGTAGGGAATCATAAGTTACTTAAATAATTGCTTCTGTGATAATAAGGATGTGTGGAAACATTAAAAGATGTTCTCTGTCAAAGAATTACAAATTATTCCAATAAGTGAGTTTAACTGGAATAATAAAGTTTTAAAAAGATATTGAATTAATAGTGGTCAATTAAAATGAAGTATATAGCTGCTATAATATTAATTAGACAGGACAAATGTACATGGATTATATGATGTGAGTACATAAATAATCCCTAACTTTCCATTGTGTAGTAGCGTTAACATATTAAAATTATATTTTGGGATTATAAGAGAACAAAGTAAGCATTATAAACATAGTTACTAAGAATTAGGCCTTGTCACAAATTACAAGTCACAACCATTAGCCGAGTATTAGTCCAATGGCCTATCCCCTACTATTACGTGAAACTCAGCAAAACAAAAAGGCTAAGAAGAAAATGATGAAGCTAGAGATGGCTGTGATGATAGCTACGGGATGGCAGTTGGCCAACTTTTCTTTACCCAACATTTCCTTTAAATTTCCTTTGAATCAAACCATGGTGCAATGCCATGAATTGGACAATCAATTCTTTATATATATCACCCTCTCCTTCTCAATTCTTTGTGGTTTGAAATTGTCTGTTAAGTGTGAACTGAGAGTGTGAGTTGCTGAGCATTGAGGAAGGTATAATCAGAGTAGTGAGGAGTCCAATTCAAGCTTCAAGATGTATAAAATCTAATTTTGTGTTCTTGAGCTTGAGTTTTATCAAAATTTTGCAATTTTATGAAATCTATGTTAATTGATATAGAATAGCATGTCATTGTGTTATCTGGGTTTGTTTGCATGTCAAGGAGCGGTATAGTGGGTTTGAACTCAGGTGTGATGTTGGTTATGTTGGAACTCTGCAGAAACAGAGTCCATATTTTTCATTCTGATCGAAGTGGCGCGATCGCGCTATACTATATATTATATATCATCACATACCGCTACCGATCGCCAATCATGTGCACTACTTTTGTGGTCTTGTATCAATTTGAGCATGCTATATCAATAAGAATATGCCTAAAAATAAACTTAACATGTGTAATAAGGTTGTTATGTATATAATAAGCCATGATAGGTTTGTTTTAATTTGGATATTCAAAGAAGGTTTAAAGATTGGAAAGATAGAAATTGTATACGTGGAGTAACATACATTCTGACCTTGTGAACATGTGTAAATAACTTAGATATGTATGTAAAGAAGTCTAACATGAGGCATATGTTTGCTTCATGTATGATAAGATTTGATAGCTTGATTTAAAGGACTTTCTAAAGGAAAACTTGATGTATTGAAAAAAAAATCATGATGAACATTGTGCCTTTAAGTTCTGATATTTCTAACCCATATAAATGACTTGAGTAGGTACACAAGTAATTATGAACGTATGATTTAGTCTATGTGAACTTATCTTTCATGCTTAAAATAAGTTTTACTAATGGAGACTTAGAGTTTCAAAAAAGAAAACAAACTTGATAAACTATATACCCCTTTGAGTTACGAATTTGTAGGCATGTTTATGTGCTAACTATACTTGGTGGCTTGACATGAGAGTATCAAAGGAAATCTTAAGAATGAAAATAAAAACTAGTTTTTGATAATAGATGTGTCATAAATATTCTGAAATTAGCCATCATGAGTAGGTATATATAACAATGGATGTGATTAACATGAATGCCTAACTAGACATGTGCATGTAAAAAGGGGAATATGACAAGTCTTGAATAACTTATGTTAATGTTTTGAGTTAGGGTCAAGCCTAGTTATTCACATAATAACACGTGTGTTGTGCATGATTATTCATATATATAAGATAGGTTTGCACTGACTTTCTGCAGAAGCAACCATGCCTTGGTTTACACCAGGAGCAGCGCGGCCGCGCCACTCCTTAGTACAAACCGAGCGCGATCGCGCCAATATGAAGCAGGATCAGCTTTCTGCTTTTAGGTTGAAGGTGTTTGCATGCTTGAAGTGTTACTCTGGCTTGTATTATATGACCAATACATATCCAATATGTTAATACGCATGCTAGGTGATAGGAGTGAATGTTTAATGGAGTGATTATAGACTTTCAAGTTATAAGTCCAAAAAGTATTTGCAAACCATAAAACAACGATTAGAAACTATATTATTTGACTTCATGGTGACTTATAAACTGATTTTAGTGTTATAAGTATGCAAGGTGTGGAATGAAGTATGTGAAGAGTATGCAACTAAGTTAGACGTTTATGTATGCATTTAAACTTACATATCATGTATGAGCATATGTAACTAATGAATTTCCTATAGGCGTATTATATTATGTTAGGATTCGAAAGAGTATTGACAAGCGATATTTTGGTAAACTACTCTTAAAGCAAATATTCGAACCTTACTCTTTATTAAGCATTACTTGAACTTGCGCTATTATTGATCATACAAGTAGAACTTTGAAGAAATAATACTTCATAAGGATAATTCATACTTTGACTCGAACGATGATTGTTCATACATATATTGTGAAAGAAACTGTCTAAGCGATTGATTCGGCTAGATGATTGATATTTGATCAAAAGCTATTCAAACCAAATTAACTTGGTGCGGACTCTTATAACTGAGAAGAACAACACTCTTAGTAGGGGAATTATATATTGTCGGGGAACCGACGTGCGCACATGAGAAAGACTAAATGTTATGCATGACATAGGGTACTTTAGGTTAATCACCTGTCGTACCCATTTTGTAGAATTATCAATATTTTTACTGTTAATTCTAGGAGAAGTTCATAGTCCTTAATGACTACTCAGTATTCATTACTTTAAAATATTGAATCGATAAACCTTTGAATATTATTGATATTTCTGTCCATAGCGAGTGTTGTTGATAATCATTGATACTTCTTGCTATCTTGAACTATCATTATTAATATACCCTTGATAAATTGAAAACTATATTGAATACCCTTTTTGCTATATTACTTGCTAGGAAAAATTGTTGCTCATCCTTGCTTTCCCTAAAACTTTCAGTGAAGACAGAACATGGTGAACCCTCTGGCAAGGACAAGGGTAAAGAAAAGGTTTTTGAGTTGTTTTTTCTAGGTTGCTAGGAATGTACTATGATTTGGTTGTGGAAGAACTTATTTAACTATGTTTAATTTAAGTTATATTGTATTATGTATTAGCTATGTCTAAATGATGTTTAATTATGGTTAAGTTATGTAAGGAATGTATAAGTTTCGAACCCTTGGGACGAGAATAATTATGTTATACCAATATCAGTTATTCTATTATTCTGCTATATATAAGATGTTGATTTATTATTAGAGTTAGTACGTGGCAACCAAATTTGATACAAGTGTGGTCTGAATTTGGGGGTGTCACAGGTTGGTATCAGAGTTGTAGTTATAAACCTTAGGAGCGAGAGTCCTTAGATTATAACTTAGGAGAACTTAGAAGATAGAGAGGACTTATGTAGAGTTTTCCTAGAGAGGAATTTAGTGTGTTATGAAATATAACTTCATTATATACGATGAACTGAAGTTTATATAACATTCTGATAGGGTTGTTGTTTTTTTGTCTTATGTTGGTGATTGTAGGATGACTGACATGGAAGGACCTAACCGAGTAGTAGAAGAGAAGCCGCATGACATCCACGTGGTCTATGAGGCACTTTTGACAATAGAGCCCATAATAGTAGTGGCCCCTATTGATGAGGATGAGATGGAGCCATTACCCGAGGAGTCTAATTCGGAGGAGGAGCCTGAACCCATGGAGGACTCCGACGAGGCTACTTTTGAGGATCGGATGTTGGGGGAGTATGAGGAGTAAATTTTGGAGTTAGGATGTATAGAGTGGATGAGTTAGAGGTTGAGGATAGGGAGAGGGAGTTTGAGTTTCAGAAATTAAGGGATGAGGACCACCGAATGAAATTAGTGATGCAAGAGATGGAGGTGGAGATTACACACCGTAAGGAGGCAGGGATCCAGATGGGTACCTTGTTTCACCGATCGGTGGCTAGAAACGTGAAGATGGCAGGAAAGTTGGAGGAAAAAGAGCAGAGTGTTTTGAGTGAGAGGATGGAGAAGGAGGCTCTCCGTACTTAGTTAGAAATAGAGGTGATGGATAGGATTCACTTCGAGGAGAAGTGGGAGGAAGACAATGATGGGGAAAATGATCTAGAGGATGAGGTGCAGTGCAAGAGAAAGGATAGTCACGTGAGAGAGGTTTAAGACTCTGTTCTTTGAGAATTATTTCCCAAAGAGCATGAAGAATAAAATGGAGGTAAAGTTCTTAGAACTTAAGCAATGAGATATGATGGTGGTGCAATACGTGGCTAAGTTCAATGAACTAGCCCGGTTTGCTGAACACCAGGTGGTAGATGAAGAGAGAAAAGCTAGGCGTTTTGAGCAAGGACTGAAGCCTGGGTTGTTTCACTAGGTGTCGGTTCTTCAGATTGACTATTTTACAACATTATTGGAAAAGGCTATTATTGTAGAGGGAGGAAGTGAAGCATTAAGTCTGTATAACAAAGAGAAGAAGGGAAAGAGCACCGATGTAGAAAACCAAGGAGGAAGCAGCAGCGAAGGTAGTAATTTAGGAAAGCGGAAGTGGGATAATAACAACAACAACAAGAATCTCAACAATCAAGTAGGGAAGTTTCGAGGAGAGTTTAAGAAGAAGGGGGAAGGATGCCAAAAGTGTAGAATGTGACGCCCCCAAAATAGGTATATATCACCCATCTTGAGTCGCCAGATACATGGTACATAAATTCAAATACAACTTAATTATATAACAGTCGTGTAAAATACGACAAAACATAGCTGAGAGTTTTAATAAGAATATTGTCATCTAGACAATTTCCACACTCAATGGAGTCCTCATTACATTTATTGTCACACTATTTAACAGAATAGTGAGGACTACTAATGCTATCATCTAGACCATCACTCTGTTCCCCGACTCGTCCCAGCTATATTCTCATTTCCTGAAGAGAACAATGAAAGAAAGGGTGAGCTCAACTAACCCAGTAAGAAATATTATGACTAAGATAATGCAAAATAAATTATCATTAGTCTTCAACAATGTTAAACTGATAAAATACAATAGACAACAAGTTTAACTGCAGCGGAATAAGCAATCCATTAGAAGAGTCAAGTAGAGCATGATATCTACTATCTTCTATGATTAAAAATGTTTTCATCAATTTTTATCGCTGAGACTCAGCTTAATAAATAAAATCGAATCATCCCTGTATCACGGCCAAGGATATTCATATATTCATCAATGGTCATAATTATACCGAATAATCCCTGGTCATAATCATACCACAACTGTCCATCAATGAACTACATGCCAATAAGGACTTTCACCACATTCATTTGTCACATTACAGTCATGATTATACCAAAAATCACCGGTCATAATCATACCAAGTCCATCTGTGCACATAAGCCAAAGATGACTTTCATCACAATATAAACATAAGGATAATGATAATGATATAAACGTTAATCAAACGAAACCAAGGATAAATATTAAAGACTTTAAATTTATCCAAATATTATCAATCACTTAATAAACTCATAATCTAATATTATTAATATTATAATAATATTTTAATCACTTCCTAAACTTATAAACATTTTATTTTAATTGTTTACACTTTACCAAATAATGCATTTAATCATTCAAAAATGCCATACTCCTAAGATTTCATCACCAATGATCAAATCCCTCATCAAAAATCTGCATATACCTTATATAGGATTTCCAAGCCATAAAATCCTATTTTTCAATTTTGTTACTTCACATAACGTATTTAATTCATTTACTCATAACTAGTTCATTTTCTTGAAAAATACAAAATCAGTCCCAAAAATATTTATTTTCTGGGATTTAGCATAATATAGTCCCATATTGAACATATATTTTTCTCGAAATTTTTAAAATTCATTTACTATTTTTCATATGGCCAAAACTGCCGAATATTTAAACATTTATCATAAACTGTACTTTTGTCCAAAAATTCTGAAATTTATAAAGTATACTTCTGTTATATATATGTACTCCCAATAAAAATTTTACTAATTTTGGAGTTAACCAGAAGGAGTTATAAGGGTTTACTTTTAAAATAGTCTTTTTCCATAAAATTCATAACTCCTAATCTATACATCCAAAAATCGCCATTTTTGGACACTATCTAGAAAACTCAACAAATAATCATTTCAAATTTTTCCAGAATTTTTGAGTGCTAGAAAAAATTATAAAACTGCAAATAAATTTTCACCCGCCACGTGGTAATCCACGTAGACAGATCATTTCCACAATTTAATGAGGAATGAATATGAAGGATCATTCACCACGCATGTGGTAATCCACATAGATAGGTTATTCCAACAAAATAATAAAGAATGGAATAACAGAAGAATTCACCATGCATGCGATAGACCGAACAGATAGGTTATTCCAACAGAATAATAAATAATGGAACCAGGTCATGCGTAAACGCACAGATAGGATATTTTGACAAAATAATAAATAATGGAACCAGGTCATGCATAAACGCACAGACAGGATATTCTGACAGAATAATAAAGAATGGAATAATAAAAGAATTTCACCATGTATGCGGTACTTCGGATAGACAGGTTATTCCAATATAATAATAAAGAATGGAATAATAGAAGAATTTCACCATATATACGGTAGTCTGCATATACAGGTTATTCCAACAGAATAAAAAGGAATGGAATAACAATAGCTCTCTTCATTAATACGAAAGAAATAATACCCCTTACCTCAAAAGAAGACTGGATACTGAAATAGTGAGGTAGCAGACTTCTCTTCTTCTTTCTCTCTATAATAATTTCTCTAAAGCTTTAGTGAATTGGTGAGAAATGAAGGGAAAATGAGCTTCTATTTATAGAAAAATATAGTTTTGATAATTGCACATTTTGGGGCTCGAAATATTACAATACAATACCTTTAACTTTTCATTCATTTTTAATTTAGTCCTGCAAGTATTATCAAACTTGCACCACCTCCCCTAATAGTAAATAATGTGAATCAATAGTTCAATCATGTGAATCAATAGTTATAATCATGTGAAAATACAAATTATAGTATAGTACCTCCATCTATACCTCCATTTTTAACTTAGTCATGCAAGTATTATCAATCTTGCACCAACTCCCCTAATAGTACAAGAATGTGAATCAATAGTACACACATCTGAGCAAATAGTTATAATCATGTGAATTAATAGCAATTAATTCCCCATTTACCCAATTAATTACCCGGTTGGTCAATATAACTTCCAGACATCAATTACTATCGAAATAAATGTCGATTTCCACTAACACTAATAATCCCAACATAATGGAAATATTTTTCTCAATAATTTCATTTTTGAAATTTTGAAGTTTGACTTTTTCCGAAAAAATCATCTGTTGACTTTTTTGACCAAAAAGTCAACCCCGACAAATTTTGTGTTTATAGTCTATTTCTACTAATTTCATCGTTTCGGACTCAAATATCAGGTCCGCGACTCCAAATTCAACTCCGAACTCAAATTTGATTTTTAATAACATTCATCATTAATATTATAACTCACAATATTTAACAACCAGGTCGTTCATAGGAAAGAGGGGACTTTCCGATAAGGATTTCTCCTTATTGGTGCGCAATTAGATGACCAAACCTCTCCTTGACAGAACTTCTAGACATTGTAAATATTGCAATTTAATAATATGAATAACTTTATCGTCTCAATTATTGATTTAATAATATATCATATTATGCAGATGATACTGTGACAATAACTGAATCAATAATATGAGAGATATGATGCATCAATTACTGTAGCAATAATTGATTACAACTGAGTGACCTCTCACGTAAGCATCAATAATCAATATCGTGTGCTTCTATGCAACCACGCGTATTATTGTACTTTTACTACCGGGTAGTTCAACATTTTAACAGTAAAACTTCCGCCGTTATTTTTATAACAAGATAATTATGTCATTTTCTAACTACGACAATACTTTCGTTGTGGGGTCCACTAATGATTTTGCCGTCGTACGAATATTCCCTGACCAATCAAATATTATATAACCACTTTCTTACTTTGAAAAATTTGTAAATATTACCCACAACTATAACATTATATCAAATTCACACCATAATATTCAAAAATAATATTTCGAGAAATTTAAATCTTTATTCATAAAATTTAGGGTCTCACATAGGAGGTATCACCAGGGCGAGTGTTGGAAAGGGCACATTGTATGTTACAACTGTGGCCAAGAGGGAAATTATGCTCCAAACTGCCCAAAGCCGAAGAAGATCAAAGGATGTTTCGCTTGTGGTTCGACTGACCATCTGATCAAAGAATGCCCGAAGAAAGGAAGTAGCGGAGGAAGCGACCAACATGGAGGGAATAGCAAACTAATGATTGGCGAACCGATGCCATCCAACCGTCCAACTGCCAGAATGTTTAATATGACCATCCAGGATACAGTGGCTGTCAAGGACGTGGTGTCAGGTATCATCCCGATCAATGATATAAATTCCTATGTATTGTTTAATTCGGGTTCCACCTATTCTTTTGTATATGAGGAATTTGCTAATCGACTTAATTTACCTCGAGAACGATTAGGAAATCCCTTGAACATAGAAGTTGCAAATAAGGAAGTAATCCCTGTAGAGTATATTTACCGAGATTGTCGAGTAAATATTAAAGATCATGAACTAAGTGTAGACCTGATCCCAATAAGATTGGGAGAGTTTGACGTAATATTAGGAATGGATTGGTTGTATAACCATGCCGCAGTAATTGACTGTCAGAAAAAAGCGTGAACCTTCAGACTTCAAATAAGTCTAAGGTAGTATTTTATAGTAGCTCATCGCTTAAGCAATCATGTTGTCTTACGATGATGCAGGCCAAGAAATTGTTAAGGAAAGGATATATAGGTTATTTAGCATACATTATTGATACTCAGAAGAAGGGAATAGAAATTCAGGATATACCTGTAGTGAGAGAATTTCAAGATTTATTTCCGGATGATCTGCCTGGTCTTCCGCTAGACAGAGAAATCGAATTCGTAATAGATTTAGCACCGAGAACTGCACCGATTTCAAAAGCCCCATATTGTATGGCACCAGTAGAGATGAAGGAATTTATGATACATTTGCTAGAGTTACTAGATAAGGGTTATATTCGGCCGAGTGTATCTCCTTGGGGAGCACCAGTGTTGTTTGTAAAGAAGAAGGATGGATCGATGAGGCTTTTTATCGATTATCAAAAATTAAATAGAGTAATGATAAGAATAGATATTCATTACCAAGGATAGACGATCTTTTTGACCAACTAAAGGGAGCTAAGTGTTTCTTGAAGATAGATTTGCTAACAGGTTATCACTAGCTAAAGGTATGGGAAGAGGATATATCAAAGACGACGTTTCGAACTCGTTACAGACATTTCAAATTTTTGGTAATGTCATTCAGGTTGACGAATGCTCCGACGACATTTATGGATTTGGTGAATCAAGTCTTCAATCAATTCTTAGATAAATTTGTAGTATTTTCATCGAGGATATACTGATCTACTCGAAGACGGAAGAAGAACACGTAGAACATTTAAAGAAGGTTTTGGAAGCACTAAGAAAAGAGAAGTTGTATGTGAAATTTTCAAAGTGTGAATTTTGGAAGGAGAAAGTTCAATTCTTAGGACATGTGGTGGATAAGGATGGAATTTCAGTAGACCCTGCGAAAGTAGTAGTAGTGAGTAATTGGGAGAAACTAAAGACGTCAACCGAAGTGAGAAGCTTCTTAGGTTTAGTTGGGTACTATCGAAGATTCATCCAAGATTTTCTAAGATAGCCACTTCATTGACCAATTTAACAAGGAAGACAGTGAAATACGTGTGGACAGAAAAGTGTGATGAGAGTTTCCAAGTGCTGAAAAAGAGATTCAGCGAGGCGCCTGTATTATCATTACCGGATGATACGGGAGGATTTGTGGTGTATAGTGATGCATCGCATAGAGGATTGGGTTGTGTGCTAATGTAACATGGCAAAGTTAATGCATATGCATCATGCCAATTGAAGGATTACGAAAAATGATACCCTACTCATGACTTAGAGTTAGCGGCCATAGGTTTTGCGTTAAAAATTTGGAGGCATTATTTGTACAGGGAAATATGTGAGATATACACGGACCACAAGAGTCTGAAATATATCTTCACATAGAAGGAGTTGAATATGCTTCAAAGAAGGTGGTTATACTTAATCAAGGATTATGACTGCGATATTCTTTATCACCCAGGGAAAGCAAATGTAGTGGCCGACGCACTGAGTAGGAAAGGAAGGGAGAAGTTATTTCAATTGACAACTTAGGATAAGTTAATAAGGGATATAGAAAAATTGGAGATAGAAGTGATAGAACCAAAAAGGTCTAAAGAGAGGTTGTTTACAGTAGAAAGCTCATCCGACTTTGTTGAACAAAATAAAGGAATCCCAAGAAACAAATGAAGAATGCAAGAAGATCAGGAAGAGGATCACAGAAAATGAGGAAGAAAAGTTCAAGATAGATAGAGAAGGTATTTTAAGATTCGAAGGGAGAGTATGGGTGCCAATCATAACCAAGTTGAGGGAAGAAATTTTGCACGAGGCACACAACACGACGTATTTCGTTCATCCAGGAGGCACGAAGATGTACCGGGATTTGAGGTAACATTTTTGGTGGCCAAATCTAAAACAAGAAATCGCGGAGTGCGTTAGTAGATGTCTTACATGTCAAGGGGTTAAAGCAGAGCACCAGAGGCCGAGTGGTCTACTTCAAGCATTAGAGATATCAGAGTGGAAACGGGAGCACATTACGATGGATTTTGTGGTAGGACTTCCAGTCACGTAGAAAGGTTTTGACACCACTTGGGTTATTGTGGATGGACTAACAAAGACGACTCATTTTCTACCAATCAAAATCTGATATAGTTTAAATCAATTAGCAAATCTGTACGTAAAGGAAATTGTTTCACGGCATGAAGTGCCGGTATCGAATGTCTCTGACCGAGATCCGCATTTCACGTCAAAATTCTAGAAAATCTTGCAAGAAAGGATGTGAACACAATTGAGGTTAAGTACCGCTTATCATCCGCAGACAGACGGGCAAAGTGAGCGAACGATACAAACACTAGAGGATATGCTTAGAACTTGCGTGATGGACTTTAAAGGAAGTTAGGATGATCACCTACCCTTAGTGGAATTCGCTTATAACAATAGTTACCATACAAGTATAGGCATGCCACCGTATGAAGCTGTTTACGGGAGAAAGTGTAGAACACCATTGTGTTGGGAAGAAGTTGGAAAACGAAAGATGCTAGGGCCGAAATTAGTTCAATAAACCGCAAATGTGGTAACAGTAATAAGAGCTAGACTAGTAGCTGCACAAGATCGCCAGAAGAAGTATGCAAACTTGCATCGTCAGGACCGCGACTTTGAAGTCAGAAGTCACATTTTCTTAAAAGTATCTCCCTGGAAGGGAAAAATATGATTCGACAAGAAGGGAAAATTGAGTCCACGATTTATAGGACCATTTGAGATACTAAAGCGAGTGGGTGAAGTGGTGTACAAAGTTGCATTGCCACCTGAGTTGGAGCACATCCATAACGTGTTTCAAATTTTCATGTTGCGTCCGTACAAGCCTGACAACAAACACGTGAATTCGTATGAGCCCATTCAAGTAGAGAAGAATCTATCATATGAAGAAATTCCTGTTCAAAGTCTTGATACGAAAGAGCAAACCATAAGAAATAAAGTTATTTTCTCTGTAAAAGTTCTTTGGCGTAACCACGATGTTGAGGAGGCTACGTGGGAGTTAGAAGATAAGATGATAAGGGATTATCCCCATCTTTTTGTGTAACCTGGTAGCAACTCCGGGACGGAATTTTTATAAGGGGGGGGGGGGGAGGATGTAATACCCGAGAATTTCCATACACAAATAAATAGATATATTAATGGAAATAAATATTTATTTGAATATAAATGGTCTTATGTACGAGATAAGTTAACTTAATTATATTAAATAATTGAATAATGGGAAATGTATGGAGTTGCGATGAACTCGTTGAAAGCCTTGTGTGGCACAGTGATGAGAGCTATTAATGATGATATTAATTGACGAAGGAATTAACAAGTGAACAATTAATTAATATTTTAAGTGGTAATCGTTATTGTAGAATATTAATTAATTATTAATGATAATTAAATTAATGATATGTGACTATTAGTTGTTATTGTGAGTAAAGTAAATTGCATGACTAGAATTGTATTATTCATTTAATTGATGAGTGTAAGACATGTGATATTATATAGTTCCTACATTAAAAAGAGAATGTGGTGTGACACATTAATATAACTATGTAATATGTAGAAAACTATATAGTAAAGTGTAGGGAATCATAAGTTACTTGAATAATTGCTTATGTGATAATAAGGATGTATGGAAACATTAAAAGATGTACTCTGTCAAAGAATTACAAATTATTCCAATAAGTGAGTTTAACTAGAATAATGAAGTTTTAAAAAGATTAAATTAATAGTGGTCAATTAAAATGGAGTCTATACCTGCTATAAATATTAATTGGACTAGACAAATTTACATGGATTATATGATGTGAGTACATAAATAATCCCTAACTTTCCATTATGTAGTAGCGTTAACACATTAAAATTACATTTTGGGATTATAAAAGAACAAAGAAAGCATTATAAACATAGTTACTGAGAATTAGGCCTTGTCCCAAATTACAAGTCACAACCATTAGCCGAGTATTAGGCCAATGGCATATCCCCCACTATTACGTGAAACTCAACAAAACAAAAAGGCTAAGAAGAAAATGATGAAGCTAGAGATGGCTGTGATGATGGCTATGGGATGGAAGTTGGGCAACTCTTCTTTACCCTACATTTCCTTTCAATTTCCTTTGAATTAAACCATGGTGCAATGCCATGAACTGGGCAATCAATTCTCTATATATAGCACCCTCTCCTTCTCAATTCTTTGTTGTTTGAAATAATCTTTTAAGTGTGAAGTGAAAGTGTGAGTTGCTCAGCATTGAGGAAGGTATAATCAGAGTAGTGAGGAGTCCAATTCAAGCTTTAAGATGTATAAAATCTAATTTTGTGTTCTTGAGCTTGAGTTTTATCAAATATTTGCAATTTTATGAAATCTCTATTAATTGATATAGAATAGCATGCCATTATTTTATCTAGGTTTATTTTCATGTCTAGGAGCGGTATAGTGGGTTTGAACTCAGGTGTGATGTTGGTTATATTGAAACTCTATAGAAACAGAGTCCTTATTTTTCATTCTGATCGAAGTGGCACGGTCGCACCACTTCTATAGTACATGATCGCGCGGCCGCGCCGGCTGCCAGTTATGTGCACTACTTTTGTGGTCTTGTATAATTCTGAGCATGCTATGTCAGTAAGAATATGCCTAAAAGATACCTTAACATGTGGACTAAGGTTGTTATGTATATAATAAGCCATGATAGGTTTGTTTTAATTTGGATATTCAAAGAAGGCTTAAAGATTGGAAAGCTAGGAATTGTATACGTGGAGTAACATACATTCTGATCTTGTTGACATGTGTAATTAACTTAGATATGTATGTAAAGAAGTCTAACATGAGGCATATGTTGGCTTCATGTATGATAAGCTTTGATAGCTTGACTTTAAAGGACTTTCTAAAGGAAAACTTGATGTATTGAAAAAAAAATTACGATGAACATTGTGCCTTTAAGTTCTGATCTTTCTAACCCATATAAATGACTTGAGTAGGTACACAAGTAATTATGAACGCATGATTTAGTCTATGTGAACTTATCTTGCATACTTAAAATAAGTTTTACTAATGGAGACTTAGAGTTTCAAAAAAGAAAACAAACTTGATAAACTATATACCCCTTTGAGTTGGGAATTTGTAAGCATGTTTATGTGTGTTAACTATACTTGGTGGCTTGACATGAGAGTATCAAAGGAAATCTTATGAATGAAAATAAAAACCAGTTTTTGATAATAGATGTGTCATAAGTATTTTGAAATTAGCCATCATGAGTAGGTATATATAACAATGGATGTGATTATTACGAATGCCTAACTAGACATGTGCATGTAAAAAGGGGAATATGACAAGTTTTGAATAACTTATGTTAATGTTTTGAGTTAGGGTCAGGCCTAGTTATTCACATAATAACACATGTGTTGTGCATGATTATTCATATATATAAGATAGGTTTGACCGACTTTTCTGCTAGTATAACCATGCCTTGGTTTACACCAGAGAGCGGTATGGTAGCCGCCACTCCTTAAGATAAACGACGCACGATCGCCTTAATATGCTGATAGGACCAGCTTTCTACTTTTAGTTTGAAGATGTTTCCATGCTTGAAGTGTTACTCTGGCATGTATTATATGACCAGTACATATCCAATATGTTAATACGTGTAACGCCCTAGAAAATCGAACCTTTTGTAAATACTTTTATAATGAATAAAATAATATTATTTGTTATTATTATGTGTTAGTAAGATGAATGTCGTTATATAACCTAGAAATGTCAGAAAGTCGTAGTATTTTAACTATGTGAATGAATTAAAGTGTTTGAATTTCCAAGATGAAAATAAAAGCTTTCCGAGAAATTTTTCAAAAAACACTATTCATTGATTTCCGCTCGAGAATTATTTTTGAATTTCTGAGAAATCCGTAACGTTATAATATCAAGGTGAGATGGATTATGTAATAATAATCTAAGTATGGAAAACACAATATTTTGCATGCGGACTTAATTAGAGAATGTTAGGAATATTGAGCGTTAAGAAGAGATTATATTGATCGTATGATACGTAAGTATTGTACGAGGTATTGAATACAAGTATAATATGAAGTATTATATGAGTATGTATGGAGAATAGAATAACATATATTATGAATTAATATACGAGCTAGAATACAAGGATTATACGTATAGTATATGTAATAAGGCTTTTAGCCAATTAAGTGGGACTTGTAGGATTATTAGCATATTGGTAGAATCCAATAAGAATTAAGGTGCAAGCCCAAGTGATTATTAATGTAAGCCCAAAGTTAAGGTAAGTTAAATTAATTAGACTTAAGCCCAATGTAATGATCCAATGGGTAAAGCATGATCCATGGAGCAAACCATTTTTGATGTGGGTTAAACTTGGTGACCAAGAACTTTAAGTTGTGACCAAGAACTTTAAGTTGTGACCAAGAACTTTAAGTGGTGGGCAAGAAAGTGGTGTGGTTGGCAAGTTTACTTAAGAGTTAAGTAGTGAATAATAAGGAGGTTAATCTAAGGAGGTGGATGTCCTAATGACTCTTATGCCCTAACTTAGAGACTTCTATAAATAACAAGTTAGATTTTATTATTTTGCTTGTTCATTTTCCTCCAAACTTCCAACAAGTTAAGTAACTTAAGTGTTAGAGAGATTAATCCAAGAATAAGTCAAACTTTCTTTGTTAGATTTCCAAGAATGAGAAAGCTAGTCATCAAAGGTAAATTGTAAGACCCCAACTTTTTTTAATGAAGATGATTTTTCTATAAATATCATTTTTGAATATTATGGAATGAATTTGATATAATGTTATAGTTGTGGGTAATATTTATAAATTTTGCTAAGTATGCAAGTTGTTATAAAATATTCGATTGGTCGGGGAATATTCTTTTTGTCGGGAATATTCGTACAACAGCACAATCATTGGTGGACCCCACAACGAAATTATTATCGGATTGAGAAAATGACAAAAATATTTTATAAATAACGGCGGATGTGTTATTGTTAAAACTGTTGAACTACCTGGTAGTAAAAGTACAGTAATACGTGTGGTTGCATAGTAGCACATGGTATTGATTATTGATTCTTACGTGTGTGTATTGATTATTGATTCTTACGTGAGAAGTCACTCAGTTATACTCAATTATTGCTACAGTAATTGCTGCGTCATATCTCTCATATTATTGATTCGATTATTGTCACAGTATCATCTGCATTATATGTTATATTATTAAACCAATAATTGAGACGATAAAGTTATTCATATTATTAAATTGCAATATTTACAATGTCTGAAGTTACATCGAGGAGAGGTTTGGTCACATAATTAAGCGGCGATAGGGAGAAATCCTTATTGGAAAGCCCCCTCTTTCTTGGGAACAACCTGGTTGCTAAATATTGTGAGTTATAATATTAATGATGAATAAGTTCATGTTGATTAAAGATGAATTTGATAGTTTCATTATGTTGGGATTATTTGGGTTAGTAGAAATTGACATCTATTTCAATGATAATTGATGTCTGGAGGTTATATTGTTCAATCGGGTATTTTGAGAACTTTTTTGTGTTGGAGTACTATTCACGACTTACTATTTATGAGTTACTATTCACGAGTTACTATTCATGAGTTACTATTCATGAGTTACTATTCACTCTAGTATTGTGCATTCAGGTATTTGGGTACAATATTATTCCATGAGGAGATGTGCTAATTTTTCAGACCGTTGGTTGAAGTTATATTAGTGAATCAATATGGACCGCTGGTGGAAAGTTATAATAGTGAATCAATATGGATCGCTGGTTTAAAGTTTTAATAGTAAATCAATATGGACCGTTGCTTTAAGTTTTAATTATAAATCAATCTGGACCGTTCAGGAATTAGTTACTATTCAATCCATTCTTCTATAAATAGAAGCTCATTCCTTCATTATTTCTTACGAATTCACTGAAACTCTAGAGAGAGAAATTATAGAGAGAAAGAAGAAGAGTATTCTGCTACTTCACTACTTCGATATCCGGTGTCTTTTACGGTAAGGGTGTTATTCTTTCTTATTCATGAAGAGAACTTCTATTATTCCATTCTTTATTATTCTGTTGGAATAACCTGTATACACGGCATACCCTATACTTGGAGAAATCCTTATGTTATTCCATTCTTTATTATTACATTGGAATATCCGCTCATAACATGTTTTTACTGTGGGACTGGGTAAAATCTTTATTATTCTATTAGAATAACTTTTATCACGTGGACTTCTATACTTGGTGAAATCCTTATGTTATTCCATTCTTTATTATTCATTTGGAATATCATGTATCATGCGTTTTCTGTGGGACACGGTTCCGTCTTTATTACTCTGTTGGAATAACCTGTATACGCGGACTCCCCTATACTTAGTGAAATCCTTATGTTATTCCATTCTTTATTATTCTGTTGGAATATCCTGTCAGTGCGTTTTACGTCGGACCTAGTTCCGTCTTTATTATTCTATTGAAATAACCTGTATACGCGGACTCTCCTATATTTGGTGAAATCTTTATGTTATTCCATTCTTTATTATTCTGTTGGAATATCTTGTCTGTGCATTTTACGCCGGACCTGGTTATGTATCTATTATTCTATTGGAATAACCTGTTTGTGCTATCTATCACATGCCTGGTGATTTCTTTTGTTATTCCATTCCTTATTATACTCAGTTGGTTAAAGTTTTGACTTCTATTCTCCATAAAATTAGTGGAATATCATTGATATTTACGCTTCTTCCAGTATCTTTTCATGGAAATATTCTTCTGAGCATTCTTGAATTTTACTCTACAAAGAAGTATCATGTTGACAATTTGGACGTTATTAGTTCCTGGATAAACTAATTCTTGAACTTGTTATATTGAATTCTTATATCATTGTCATCATCCTCATGTTTATATTTTTTAAAGTCATCTGTGGCCTGTAGTGCATAGATGGACTTGGTATGATTATGACCAGGGATTATTCGGTATAATCATTACCGTAATGTTACAAATGATGTGTTAAAAGTCCTCATTGACCCGTAGTGCATTGATGGACAGTTGTTGGCATGATCATGACCATTGATGAATATACGAATATCCTTGGCCCGTAGTGCATGGATAATTTGTGGTCGTGACCCTAATGAATATCCTTGGCCGTAGTGCAGGGATGATGTGGATTATTTATTAAGTTGAGTCTCAGTGATAAAAGTGATGAAAAACTTTTTAAATCATAAAAGATAGTAGATTTTATTCTCTACTTGAGTCTTTTAATGGATTGCTTATTCCGCTGCAGTTAAACTTGTTGTCTATTGTATTTTATCAGTTTAACATTGTTGAAGGCTAATGATAATTTATCCTACATTATCTTAGTCATAATATTTCTTACTGGGCTGGTTGAGCTCACCCTTTCTTTCACTATTCTCTTGTGAAATGAGAGCGAAAGGGGACTAGTCTGGGACTGAGTGATGATCCGAGATGATAGCATTAGTAGTCCTCACTATTCTATGAAATAGTGTGATAATAATTGTAATGAGGACTTATATTCGAGAGTGGATATTGTCTAGAAGACAATATTTGTATTAAAACTCATGACTTTTGTTGTATATTTAAGATTGTATTTGTATTACATACATGTATCTGGCGACCCAAGATGGGTGATGTATACCTATTTTGGGGGCATCACAGTTGGTATCAAAGCTTAGGGATATGATCCCTGGCTAAGATGTGAGATAAGAACTAGGAGGGGAGAGACGGGGAATTCCTTCGTTAGTATGACCTACCAAAGTTTATTTGGTATTTAATTTGTCGGTCAGAGTATAGAGATAATATGTGATATGTTAATTAACCCTTCTTTTGTGGCAGTATTTGAAAATGGTATCCGAGAATGTTGAGAACATCAATGCAGCATAGGAGACCGTTGAGTCTCCACAGATCAATAACCAGGATTATGTGCATCAAGAAGGCGACAATCCTCATGCAAACAACAACACTGACCAAATGACGAATGACCAAATGTTCCGAGGCTTCATGCAATTCATACAACATCAGGCCAGAGCGGCTCCTATCCAAAATGCAGGTGGAAACACTGGCAACTATCGGACGGTCACCGCTAAACAGTTCAAGGAGCTGGGACCATCGGAGTTTTTTGGTGAGCCAAAACCACTTAAGGCAGAGACATGGATAAAACAGATCAACAAGATATTTGATGTCTTGGGTTGCTCTGAGGAGCAAAGGTTCCCTTTGCCACCTTCATGTTTGCGCAGAGGCGGATTCTTGGTGGGAATCGTAAAAGTGTACTCAACCCGCCAGATCAAGATGTCTTGGGAGAAGTTTCAAGAACTGTTCAACGACAAGTACTTTCCCGAAAGTATTCGTCACATGAAAGAGGTAGAGTTCATCAAGCTGGAGCAAAACAACATGACCGTGTCACAGTAGTAAGCCAAGTTTGCCAAGTTATCCCAGTTTGCGTCCCATTTTGTTGATAATAAGGAGAGAATGATGCAAATGTTTCTAAGAGGTTTGAAACTTGAGATACGTCAATATCTTATTTCTTATAAACTGTGTTTGTATTCATATATTGTTAATAGGGCTCAGTTATTGGAACGCGATAATGAGTCAACCCAACCAAAAGAGAGAGCAACGCAAAAATGATAATACCGGTGATAGCGATCATCAAAGCGGTGTGATGGCGTGGAGGAATCAACATGCCAGAAATAGTAACCACTTCGGTGGTAATCATTGCCAAAACAATAAGAATGGACATTTCAAGAAGATGAGATTCAACAATGATGGAAAGACGTCAACACCATCAGGCGTTGTTAAGGAAGGAGAACGACCACCTATTATATGCTTCAAATGCGTAGGGGAGGGACATATCAGTCCAAACTGCGCGATGCTATACAAAGCATGTTACAATTATGGAAGAGAAGGATACCTAGCCCAATTTTTTCGTTCACCGAAGACAAGTCCAGCTGGGAAGGAGGCACCAAAGGTCGTCCCAGAAAAGTCAAAGCCAGTAGTGCAAGGGAGAGCATTTGTCGTGACTTCCCAGAAAGCAAGAAACCCGAATGAGGTCATCACAGGTAAGCTTATCATAAACTCTAGCGAAGTATATACCTTATTTGATATCGGTTCTACTCATTCTTTTATTTCTCCTACTTGCGCTCAACGTTTAAAATTGACTCCGGAGAAATTGGACTTTGACTTAGCTGTTGAAACTCCGTTGCGAGAAACCTTCATTACATCCACTATTTATAAGTCTTGTTTGGTTCAAATCGGTATCCTCACATTACCTGTCGATCTTATTTCATTGAAAATACTTGCATTTGACGTAATTCTAGGGATTGATTGGTTAACTACTCATCATGTAAAAATTGATTATTTTCGTAAGGTTGTTAGCTTTCATATTCCTAACCAACCAATTATGTGAATTCAAGAAACCAAACCATTAAAATCAATCACTATCATCTCAAGCCATAAAGCTATTCGTTTATTGAAAAACGGATGTCAAGCTTTCTTAGCTCATGTCACGGATCTAAACAAAAATACGTTAGTTTGGAATGATATTTCTATTGTTAATGAATTTCCTGACGTATTCCCTGAAGAACTTCCTGGCCTACCCCCAGAGCGTGAAATTAAATTTTGCATCTGAAAGTAGTATGCACACAAGCCAATCATGTTTGATGATAAAGCATATACTTTGTAACAATCTTATTCATTTATTAATAAAAAGTATTAATTTATTAAAGGCTTTTAATTATCTACATGATGCTGTTTTATAATATGTGATAAACCCATAGTTTTAAGCAATGCTTTTAGAATAATGATGATGATCATTCTAATGAGATCTAAATTCTTAGAAAGCTTAAAACTAAAATAGTTCCCAATCATTGGATTACTAAATTGGGGATTAGTGAATCCGGATAGATTGGTACATACGCTTGCTTGCTCATTGGATGAGGATGATTGATCTCATGATCATTTGTGTGGAGACACTAAAGCAAGTATGTAGGTGCTTATTAGAGAATAAGTTCTTTGAACGCGTGGCTCGCTAAGGAATACCTAATGGAGTTTTATTTGCTGTCAATAGGAATTCCTATAGTGATAGTAAAGACAAGTAATCCTTGGACTTGAGATCATCATAGTATCTTGTGTATGATGAGTTATACTTTGACTTATTCCTTAAGACCCTTAGGGTATATCAAAGGGTATGCTTGGGTATAATAAGTTATACATGGAGATAATGTATGATCAATAAAGAATCTACCACTTCATAAAAGAAGAGAAATGTCCTATGTGATTCGATAAATGACAACCCAAAGAGTCCTTGGTTAAGGTAGAATGAAATTAGAAAGGAGTTTCTAATTTGCATTATTTGGAGTTGTGCATTTAAGAGTCGAAATACATATAATTAAATAAAATAAAACTTGACAGTAATTCCATGTCTTATATTTAATTGGGACATTGTATGGTGGAAGGATTGAATTGTACGGTAACTATTTACTCAAAGGTTCTTTAATGATTAATGTTGAAATCTATATTATTATCGGGGAAGTCGTTGATCGCTAGGGAGGCTTATCCTATTGTAGAATAAATATTATTTAAATAAATTAATTGTTTAATTTATTTATTTAAATAAGATTAGAATTGTTCTAATTGATTTATTCACAACTTAGGTTTAATATGGAGAACCTAAAGGGTCACACCATAAAAGGAAGAATAATTATTTAAGAAGTTAATGGCATAATCATAATAATATAGTAAGTATATTTAATTTAATCTATGGTGATAGAATAAATTAAATAGCTTAATATTTATTATTTAATATTTTAGAAATATTAAATATAAATTAATAAGAGGAGTCTTATTAATATTATTACAATTATTATTATTTTAATTTCTAAAAGAGTTTAGGAATTAATTTAATATAAGTACTCTCATTTATTCCTAATAGGATTAGGAGGGAAAATTAGTTAAAGGAGTTTAATTAATTATCCCTAATAAGATTAGGGAGCTTAATTAATTAAAAGAATTAATTAATTAAATAAAACCCAATTCCTTAATTGTTAAGGTGGGTTGCCCACATCTATAAATAAGAGGAGTCTTATTATGGGTGGGTATGGGTTGTTGACTTTTACAACGACATAATTCCAATTAGTTGGAGGGTACTCCCTTTTCTATAGAGATAGAAAACTAGGGTTTGAGCCAAATACCCCTTCTTCTTGAATTTTCTTCTTCCTTGGTGGATCACCTCTAGAGGCCAAACATTTGGGTGGCTAACGTTGATCAAAGGAAGGAACCAAACCCGGTGGATTCAAGATTGAACGCGAAAGGATTTGGAGGTGAACTTTGTACGAGGAAGCTCGATCTTCAAGGGTATGATTTATTCTTTATCTTTTCGTTTAATTAATAATTGTGCATAAAGGGTGATCAAGGGTATATGGTTTGTAAATTTTTAAACTCGATTTTTACTGCTTCGCTTAATTTATGCAATTTGATTGCGTTTATGAATATTACAAACCTAACAGTGGCATCAGAGCCAAACCTTTATGCGAATTATTAATTGTTTTAATATGTATATTGATATATGTTTAGAACAATTTATTTGGGCATAATTTTATTGTATAAAATTTAAAAAAAAAAAAAAAAAAAAAAAAAAAAAAGACCGAAATCAATTTTTCGGCAGATGCTTAAATGAATCAAGTATACCACGCACGGAAATCTAGGAAATTCTTTGTGTTCGTTTTTTTTTTTGTTTTATTAAAAAAAAAAAATTGTCAACGTGATTTATTAACAAGAATTGGAATTCAAGGCATGGCAGCAGCTTATTTTTTTTAAAACAGCGCACGATTTTGTAAAAAAGAAAGGTACGATTATTATATTATATATATATATATATAATATATATATATATATATATATATATATATATATATATATATATTATTCTTAATTATTTTATAATTAAAATAAAATGTTTATTTTAATTTTAAAATAAAAGTTTATTTTAATATTAAAAAATAAAAAGAGTTTATTTTAATTTTAAAATTGAATATATATATATATATATATATATATATAATTATTTTAATCTTAAAATAAAAAGTTTATTTTAATTTTAAAATAAAAGGTTTATTTTAATCTTAAAATAAAAAGGTTTATTTTAATTTTAAAATTAGAATTTCATGCTAACTAATTAGAGTTGGAATTGGATTCCATGATAACTAATTGGAGTTGAAATTGGATTTTATTTTTCCTAAAATAAAGGAGTTTATTTGTGAATAGGGAAGTAAATCCATCTTTCCTTAAATAAAGGAGTTTGTTTAGATATGAAATAAGATTTCATATTATTCAAAATAAAATAGTTTATTTGTGAATAGGAAAGAGAATCCTAATTTCCTTAAATAAAGGAGTTTATTTAAATATGAAATAAGATTTCATATTATTCAAAATAAAGGAGTTTATTTGTGAATAGGAAAGATAATCCGTGTTTCCTTTAATAATTTTTTTTTTACATGGAATTGGATTCCATAATTAATTAAAATAAAAGAGTTTATTTTAATTAAAGATTTTTAAATTTTTTTTACATGGAATTGGATTCCATAATTAATTAAAATAAAGGAGTTTATTTTGATTAAAATTTTGATTAAAATAAAATAGTTTATTTTATTCAAAATTGGATAAATTAAAATAAAATAGTTTTATTTTGATTTAAATTTGGATTAAAATAAAGGAGTTTATTTTGATTCAAAATTAGATTTTATACTAACTAAATTTGCCCATTAAATGATATCAATATATATATTAAATGTTTATTATTCATAAGATGAATATTATTTATTGATGCATATGTTGATGTGTATGATAATAAATGGGATTGATTATGGACTATTGACCAATGTGATTGGATTTTATTTTAGTTGGATGCATGAATGTATGGGTTTTATTAAATGGGGTCGCGTGCCTCGTCTTCTCTAATTTTTTCTTAATGTAAATTCTATCTCCTCCTATGTACTTCCCTCGATCAGCGATCAAGGTTTCTATTTATTTTAAAATAGTTTTGTAATAGGAATAGTTAGAATTAATTTTGAAAAATTGGAGATCAAGGAGCAAGGAGCGCTTGAAGACCCGTTTGTAATGGAGCAGGGTTTAAATGTAATAGTTATATTTAAATATTATTTCTTGCACCCCTAGGGTTTGACCTTTTGGTTCACTTGGTGGCTCTAGTGAACCAAACTAGAATAAAAGTCCATAATCAATCCGGGTAGAATATAAAGATTATATGTGCATGCTTATACTATATATATTATATATTATGCAAACATGCTTAGCATGTTCATTAATACGACGCGTATTTTATATATATATATGCATGCTTGTAGCTAAACAAGATGAGACAAATTAATAACAAAACCCTCAATTTTTATATTAAGTCCTAAGCGTTCAAAGATATTTGGAATATCGAACGTCAGCTTTCTAGCATGATAAAATTAATAGAGTATTAAATATTTAATATGAGTTTGTTGTGTCACCACAAGGCAAGTATTAAGTATTTAAGATGTTAATTTATCACATTTGATGCTTATAAAGAAAATTGAACAATATTGTTTTGTTGTGTCACCACAAGGATGATATTTTCTTTTTGAATATATGGAGTGCTAGGTCGGACTTAACTTGGATAATTTTGATTCGGATGTGCCACCACTTGATCAAAATAATCTAAGAGGCAAAAAACACAAGGAGTTGCATAGTTGATGTAATTGACAAAAGTTGTCTACCTATTTATTTATATATAGTTTGTTGTGTCACCACAAGGCTATATTCATTTGAAATAGGATCCTTATTCTCACTAGCAAATCTTTAATTAGATTTTTGCTTACGAACTATATAAGTGAGGGTAATATAGTTTGAAGAAAATAGTGGGAGATACCAAATTAAAACAAGACCTAAATTATTTTGGTAATTAATAAAAGAATGTATGTTAAAATGTTGTTAATTACAAATTCATTTACGTAATTTTGCAATGTCTAAATTACTATCATCGCTGAAACATATTAGATGTTATTTAACCGCATCAATTAAACGGAATTGGTTAAGGAATTTGAGAATAGTTCTCATAATGTGAAAAGCTATCTTATGTCCTTAATACGCCTATCCCTCGAATGGTTGCGCATAATGCCTTCGAGGAAGACATTGCTACTTTTAGAAAGTGGCAAGATGATGCATAGTTGGCTCAATGCACCATGCTCGCATCCCATGAGTAACGAGCTTCAAGCCACAAGATGAAACTATGGATGCTCCTACTATATTCCCGCACATCAAGTAGTTGATGGTGAGGAAAGTGGGACCGATAGATATCGATATCTAAGGAGCTCTTCCGATCTAGAATGGCCGATGACACTACGGTATAGACAAAAGTTCTTAACATAATCAATTTGATTGATCAATTAGGACAACTGGTTTTGTCATGGATGGAGAGTTGAGCCAAGATTTGATCTTGCACTCACTCCCGGACTCCTTTCACAATTGTTGTGAATTTTTCATATAAACAAGATAGATATCAGCTTTGCTGATTTGCTTAACATATTAAAAAATGTTGAGAGTCACTTTCCAACCAAGAAAGACCGAGTCTTACTGGTAGGGGCCAAAGGATCTTCAAAAAGGAAGAACGATTCAAAGAAGGTAAATAGAAAGGCATAAACAAAGGATAATAAGAACAATACTGATACGGATAGCAAAGGAGCTTGCTTCCACTGCTATAAGCTGGAACACTGGAATGAAACTGCGAGAAGCATCTTGCAGAGGCTAACCAAAGAAGCTTAGTGAAGTTTCAGTTACAAATACAAATTTGTTCATGATTTAAAATAAATTTTTCTTTAAGTCAAGGTTCTACTTGGGTATTGGATACCGACTTTGGTTATCATAAATATAGATTTATGAAGGGACCCAAGTAAGTAGAAAGCTAAACAAAGATAAGTAATCCTATGTATGGAAAATGAAGCAAAGGTTGTTTGCATTAGCCATAGAAACTTATAGTTTAGCAATGCCTACATGGGCAAATCTATTAAGTCAATAAGTTGTTATTGTATTCCGGTTCTTGTTAAAAATATTATTTCCATTTTATTGTTGGACAATGAAATCTTTGGTATTATAATTAAGAACAATTGTTGTTCTATTTATAATAATAATGTTTTGTATAGAATGGAATATTACTTAATAAATTTTGTATACTTGACTTACATGAAAATAATTTTGCATATTGAACAAATTAGTATAAGAAAAGGAGATGATCATTCAAAGAGTTGAATGTGTGTATTTCTTTGAAATAGAAGTGTGAATTATTTGAAAGGTTCAAAGAATTGAAGTGAAACAAATTGACAAAGTTTTAAGATTCTTTGATTAGATCAAGGAATAAATACTTGTGCAATAAGTTTCTAGATCATCTCAAATGGTTTTTTTCTCATAATGGACACATCTCGACACGCAATAATTGATTGATGTATCTCGAATGAAAAATCGTACCTTGTTGGACATGGTGCGGTCCATAATGATTTTACCGACATTCCAAAGATCCTTCAGGGTTATGTCCTAGAAATGGCCGCATATCTACTACGAAAAGGTAATCTCAAAATCCGCCCCAAGACTCCATAAAAGTTATGGATAGGAGGATTCCTAATCTTAAGTATGTTAAGATAAGGGGTTGTCCAACTTATGTGAAAAGGTTTCAAAGGATAAGCTTGGGACAAAATTTGACATGCATGATTTGTGGGACATCCTAAAGTAAGTTTAGGGCATATGTTCTATAATCCTACATAGCAAAAGGTGTTTATTGCGAAACACCCTGCCTTCTAAGATAAAGGTGTTTATCATTAAAAGGGGCTAGTGGGAGGATAATAGATCTTGAAGAGTTCAAGAACCACAAAATACTATAAGTCAAATAAGAGGAACCTGTAGATAGACCTATTATACCACAACTGAATCGTAAATCTGGAATAATACCAAAGATACCTAGGAGGTATGGATTCATCATGGATGATGATGATGAGGTACACATCATAGAAGATGATGATCCAGAGTTACATTCGATGAGGTAAGACTTCTAGTGTGTACAAAAGGGACAGTGGGAGCGCCGTGAAATTTCTAGTATTATATGTTGATATACTACGGATAAGGAATGACATACCAATGCTACAATCAGTAAAGATAAAGTTGTCTAAACATTCCTCCATGAATGGTTTGGGAAGAGTATCTTAATTGGGGATATAAATCTATATAGATAGATTTAAAAGGATGCTCAACTTAACCCAAGGAACATATATTCATTTGATGCTAAAGTCGTTTAGCATGGCAAACTCCAAGAGATGTCTCATGTTGATGAGCCATAGAGTGTATCTCTCTTAATAGTCCCCATAGACTCCAAAGAAGAGAGATTGCATGAGTGACAATCATGTATGCAATGAAAAATGTACGAGACCCGATGTTGATCGATCACCATATTCGGAGAAGATCACTATGAGTGCGTGAAAACATCTTAAGATTCTTAACCCAAGCACTAAGGATGTGAGCAAACATGGTGGGTCCGAAAGTTAAAACTAGAGGGCTTTACTGGACTCAAGTTTTTCGTACGAGCACCAAGATGATGAAAATCCACTTTAAGGTAAAGTGTTACCTTGAAGCAGTGGTGTAGTGAATCGAAAGGTTCAAACAAAGAAAAAAGTTCTTTGGTTTAGTGATAAAGACAAAGTATATAGCTATAAATGAAGTCGCAAGTTGATTGTTTGGATTAAAAGTTCATTACGAGAACTAGGAATAGTTCCTAAGTCTCATCTTGGATCTAAACATGTGTTGTGGCACTTTCATTTGATTATTAGAATCATTGAAAGATGGGAAATCACTATAGAGATAGTGGACTCTCATGAACAACATTACATATCCATTAACTAAAGCTTATCCAACAAACAGGATAATCGTCACTTAGAGAAGAAGAGTATAAGATACCATGACGATTGGCTTTAGTGCAAGTGGGAGATTGAAAGTAGTATGCACACAAGCCAATCATGTTTGATGATAAAGCATATACTTTGTAACAATCTTATTCATTTATTAATAAAAAGTATTAATTTATTAAAGGCTTTTAATTATCTACATGATGCTGTTTTATAATATGTGATAAACCCATAGTTTTAAGCAATGCTTTTAGAATAATGATGATGATCATTCTAATGAGATCTAAATTCTTAGAAAGCTTAAAACTAAAATAGTTCCCAATCATTGGATTACTAAATTGGGGATTAGTGAATCCGGATAGATTGGTACATACGTTAACTTGCTCATTGGATGAGGATGATTGATCCCATGATCATTTGTGTGGAGACACTAAAGCAAGTATGTAGGTGCTTATTAGAGAATAAGTTCACATTGAACGTGGCTCGCTAAGGAATACCTAATGGAGTTTTATTTTGCTGTCAATAGGAATTTCTCGTAGTGATAGTAGTACAAGTAATCCTTGGACTTGAGATCATCATAGTATCTTGTGTATGATGAGTTATACTTTGACTTATTCCTTAAGACCCTTAGGGTATATCAAAGGGTATGCTTGGGTATAATAAGTTATACATGGAGATAATGTATGATCAATAAAGAATCTACCACTTCAAATAAAAGAAGAGAAATGTCCTATGTGATTCGATAAATGACAACCCAAAGAGTCCTTGGCAAGGCATAATGAAATTAGAAATGAGTTTCTAATTTGCATTATTTGAGTTATGCATTTAAGAGTCGAAATACATATAATTAAATAAAATAAGACTTGACAAAGAATTCCATGTCTTATATTTAATTGGGACATTGTATGGTGGAAGGATTGAATTGTATTCAGAACTATTTACTCAAAGGTTCTTTAATGATTAATGTTAAAATCTATATTATCCGGAAAGTCGTTGATCGCTAGGGGAGGCTTATCCCTATCAGAGAATAAATATTATTTAAATAAATTAATTGTTTAATTTATTTATTTAAATAAGATTAGAATTGTTCTAATTGATTTATTCACAACCGGATTAATATGGAGAACCTAAAGGGTCACACCATAAAAGGAAGAATAATTATTTAAGAAGTTAATGGCATAATCGTAATAATATGTTAAGCATATTTAATTTAATCTATGGTGATAGAATAAATTAAATAGCTTAATATTTATTATTTAATATTTTAGAAATATTAAATATAAATTAATAAGAGGAGTCTTATTAATATTATTACAATTATTATTATTTTAATTTCTAAAAGAGTTTAGGAATTAATTTTATATATAAGTACTCTCATTTATTCCTAATAGGATTAGGAGGGAAAATTAGTTAAAGGAGTTTAATTAATTATCCCTAATAAGATTAGGGAGCTTAATTAATTAAAAGAATTAATTAATTAAATAAAACCCAATTCCTTAATTGTTAAGGTGGGTTGCCCACATCTATAAATAAGAGGAGTCTTATTAGGAGTCTTATTATGGGTGGGTATGGGTTGTTGACTTTTTACAACGACATAATTCCAATTAGTTGGAGGGTACTCACTTTCTATATAGATAGAAAACTAGGGTTTGAGCCAAATACCCCTTCTTCTTGAATTTTCTTCTTCCTTGGTGGATCACCTCTAGAGGCCAAACATTTGGGTGGCTAACGTTGATCAAAGGAAGGAACCAAACCCGGTGGATTCAAGATTGAACGCGAAAGGATTTGGAGGTGAACTTGTACCTGAGGAAGCTCGATCTTCAAGGGTATGATTTATTCTTTATCTTTTCGTTTAATTAATAATTGTGCATAAAGGGTGATCCGGGTATATGGTTTGTAAATTTTTTAAACTCTGATTTTTACTCGCTTCCGCTAATTTATGCAATTTGATTGCGTTTATGAATATTACAAACCTAACAGCATCGACCTTGAACCCGGTACAAAACCTATTTCCAAAGCCCCATATCGAATGGCTCCTATTGAACTTCAAGAGTTAAAGACCCAACTGCAGGAATTGTTAGACATTGGCTTTATTCATCCTAGTATTTCTCCATGGGGTGCTCCTGTTCTATTCGTGAAAAAGAAAGATAGGAGTATGCAACTTTGTATTGATTATCGGGAGTTGAACCATGTCACCATAAAAAATAGGTACCCATTGCCACGTATTGATGACCTGTTTGACCAGTTGTAAGGCGCCAAATTCTTTTCAAAGATTGATCTTCATTCCAGATATCACCAATTGAAGATTAGAACCGATGACATTCCAAAAACGGCTTTCAGAACTCGGTACGGGCATTATGAATTCCTAGTCATATCTTTTGGATTGAATAATGCTTCTGCTTCCTTCATGGATATGATGAACCGAGTATTCAAGGATTATTTGGATCACTTTGTGGGAGTCTTCATTGATGATATCCTTATTTATTCCAAAAGCCGTGAAGATCATGTGCAGCACTTGAGGCTGATACTCCAAAAGCTTCGTGAATATAAGCTTTATGCCAAGTTGAAGAAATGTGAGTTCTGGCTTGAGGAAGTAGCATACCTTGGGCACGTAGTATCAAGTCATGGAATATCTGTTGACCCAACAAAGATTGAAGCTATTCAAAGCTGGGAGCAACCTAAATCGTGGATGAAGCACGTAGCTTTTCGACTTAGTTTGGTTATTATCAGAGATTCGTAGAAGGTTTTTCTCGAATCGCTACTCCACTAACTCAGTTGACTCGAAAAGATACAAAATTTGGTTAGAACGAGGAATGTGAGAAGAGTTTTCAAGAATTCAAGAGGAGACTCATTTCAGCACCTGTTCTGACAATACCATCTGGCTCGGAGGGGTTTGTGATCTACAGTGATGCTTCAGGCAAAGGTTTAGGATGTGTTCTCATGCAACATGGGAAAGTCATAGCCTATGCCTCTTGAAAACTCAAAGAATATGAGAGGAATTATCCTACTCATGATTTAGAGTTGGCAGTAGTAGTTTTTGCACTAAAGATTTGGAGGCATTACTTGTATGGGGAGAAAGTAGAGATCTTTACGGATCATAAAAGCCTCAAATATTTCTTTACTCAAAAGGAACTCCACATGTGACAACGACGTTGGCTTGAACTGTTGAAAGATTATGATCATACCATCAAATACCATCCCGAAAAGTTTAACGTGGTAGCCGACGCATTGAGTAGAAGATCATATGCGTAGTACGAAAAGCGATATTGACAACACAAAGGCCCATTTTGTGTGACTTGCAAAGGATGGAGATAGAGTTAAAGACTCCAGGGACCCATGTGATGATAGCAAATATACGAATAGAACCGACTTTAATTGATAAAGTTAAAGTCGCTTTCAAGCTTCTGCACTGAGCCGATGCGTATGAGGAAGAAAGTGCAAGAAGGTGCTATCTTGGGAAGCAAGAATTGATGAAGAAGGAATACTTGAGTCAACTCCGCACTTTGTGTTCCTAACAACCCCGATTTAAAGTATAGAATCATGATGGAGGCGCACAACACACCGTTTGCAATCCATCCTGGGAGTACCAAAATGTATCGTGATCTTCGTCATACATTTTGGTGGAGTAATATGAAGAGAGAGATAGCGCGGTTTATCTCAAGGTGTCTAACTTGTCAACGAGTCAAGGCGGAGCATCAAGTGCTAAAAGGTCCATTGCAACCACTTGAAATTCCAGAATGGAAGTGGGAGCACATTACCATGGATTTCGTTACTGGTCTTCCCAAGGTTTCTCAAGGCATATATGCGATTTGGGTCATTGTTGATAGATTAACCAAGTCTGCTCATTTCTTACCGATACGAGAAACTTATACACTTGAACATCTTGCTAGTATGTATATAAACAAGACTGTAAGGTTACATGGTATGCCAGTATCCATAGTTTATGATCGAGACCCAAGATTCACTTCAAAATTTTGGGTTAGTTTGCAAAAAGCTATGGGCACGGAGTTACGATTTAGTTCGGCATATCATCCTCAAATGGACGAACAATCAGATAGGACTATTCAAACTCTTGAAGATTTATTATGACTCTGTATCCTTGACTTCAAGGGAAGTTGGGACAAGTTCTTACCATTGGTGGAGTTTTCCTACAACAACAGTGATCAAGCAAGTATTGGCATGGCTCCATTTGAGGCGTTGTATGGAAGAAAGTGTCATTCTCTAGTATGTTGGGATGAGGTGGGTGAAGCAACATTGTTGGGACCGGAGTTGGTATGTATGACTACGAAAAATATTCAAACAATCCGACAACGTATAAAAACCTCACAAGATCGACAAAAGAGTTATGCTGATCTTCATCGAAAGGACGTGGAATTCGATATTGGAGATCATGTGTTGTTACGTGTTGCTCCATGGAAAGGAGTTTTGAGATTCAGAAAGAGAGAAAAGCTCAATCCTCGATTCATTGGCCCATTTTTAATCCTTGAACGAGTAGGAACTATGGTCTATAGACTCGCTTTACCGCCAAGTATGTCTCGTGTTCATAATGTTTTTCACATATCTATATTACGTAAATATGTGAAAGACCCAACCACATTATTGAGTTAGAACCGGACGAAATAGCGGAAGATTTAACGTATGAGGAGGTTCTTGTTAAAATCTTGGATAAGAAGGAGCATATTCTACGCTCCAAGGTTATACCTCAAGTCAAAGTTTTATGGAGGAACCACGATGTTGAGGAAATGACCTGGGAGATAGATTCTGAAATAAAATCAAGGTATCCTTACCTCTTCGACATACCAGGTACGTACCCTAATTTCGAGGGCAAAATTTCATAAGAATGGGAGGTTGTAAGACCCCAACTTTTTTTAGTAAAGATGATTTTTCTATAAATATCATTTTTGAATATTATGGAATGAATCTGATATAATGTTATAATTGTGGGTAATATTTATAAATTTTGCTAAGTATGCAAGTTGTTATAAAATATTCGATTGGTCCGGGAATATTCTTTTTGTCGGGAATATTCGTACAACGGCACAATCATTGGTGGACCCCACAACGAAATTATTGTCGGATTGAGAAAATGACAAAAATATTTTATAAATAACGGCGGAGGTGTTATTGTTAAAACTGTTGAACTACCCGGTAGTAAAAGTACAGTAATACGCGTGGTTGCATAGTAGCACATGGTATTGATTATTGATGCTTACGTGAGAAGTCACCAAGTTATACTCAATTATTGCTACAGTAATTGCTGCATCATATCTCTCATATTATTGATTCGATTATTGTCACAGTATCATCTACATTATATGTTATATTATTAAACCAATAATTGAGACGACAAAGTTATTTATATTATTAAATTGCAATATTTACAATGTCTAGAAGTTCTGTCGAGGAGAGGTTTGGTCACCTAATTGCGCGCCAATAGGGAAAAATTCTTATTGGAAAGCCCCCTCTTTCCTGGAAACAACCTGGTTGCTAAATATTGTGAGTTATAATATTAATGATGAATAAGATCGTGTTGATTAAAGATGAATTTGATAGTTTCATTGTGTTGGGATTATTTGTGTTAGTAGAAATTGACATCTATTCTGATGATAATTGATGTCTGGAGGTTATATTGTTCAATCGGGTATTCGGGGAAATTTTTGTGTCGGAGTACTATTCACGAGTTACTATTCATGAGTTACTATTCATGAGTTACTATTCACTCTAGTATTGTGCATTCGGGTATTTGGGCACAATATTATTCCATGAGGAGATGTGCTAATTTTTTAGACCGTTGGTTGAAGTTATATTAGTGAATCAATATGGACCGCTGGTAGAAAGTTATAATAGTGAATCAATATGGATCGCTGGTTTAAAGTTTTAATAGTAAATCAGTATGGACCGTTACTTTAAGTTTTAATAGTAAATCAATCTGAACCGTCTGCTTAAAAGTAAATCAACTCGACCGCTCAGAATTAGTTACTATTCAATCAATTCTTCTATAAATAGAAGCTCATTCCTTCATTATTTCTTATTTAATTTCTTTTCAAACTCTAGAGAGAGAAATTATAGAGAGAAAGAAGAAGAGTATTCGCTACTTCACTACTTCGATATCCAAAGGTCTTTTACGTAAGGGGTGTTATTCTTTTCTTATTCATGAAGAGAACTTCGTTATTCCATTCTTTATTATTCATTTGAATAACTCGTATACACGTGACATACCCTATACTTGGTGAAATCCTTATGTTATTCCATTCTTTATTATTCTGTTGGAATATCCTGTCTGTGCGTTTTACGCCGGACCTAGTTCCGTGTTTATTATTCTGTTGGAATAACCTGTATACGTGGACTCCCCTATACTTGGTGAAATCCTTATGTTATTCCATTCTTTATTATTTCGTTGAATATCCGTCATGTGTTTTACGCTGCAGACTGGTTAAAATTTTTATTATTCGTTGAATAACTCAGATACGCTGTGGACTTCTATACTTGGTGAAATCCTTATGTTATTCCATTCTTTATTATTACATTGAATATCTTTGTGTCATGCGTTTTACGCCGGGACTGGTTCCGTGTTTATTATTCCGTTGAACGACTCAGATACGTGGACTCCCTATACTTTGTGAAATCCTTATGTTATTCCATTCTTTATTATTCTGTTGAAATTTCTTGTCTGTGCATTTTACGCCGAACCTAGTTCTGTATTTATTATTCTGTTAGAATAACCTGCTTGTGTTATCTATCACATGCCTGGTGATTTCTTTTGTTATTCCATTCCTTATTATACTCAATTGGTTAAAGTTTTGACTTCTATGTTATGTTTGTTCTTATTTTTGAGCGCAATCAAATTGCACAAATAATGCGAAAGCGTGTAAAAATCAGAGTGTAAAATTTTATACAAACCATATACCCGGATCACCCTCTACGCACAATTATTAATTAAACGAAGAATAAGAAATTATGAAATCATACCCTTGTAGAAACGAGCTTCCTCAGGTACGAGTTCACCACCTAGTTCTCCGCGATCTCCTTGAATCTCCGGGTAGATTCCTTCCTTTGATCAACATTAGCCACCCAAGTGTTTGGCCTTTAGAGGTGATCCACCAAGGAAAAAGAATTTTCAAGAAGAAGGGGTATTGGCTCAAACCCTAGTTTTTCCTATCTGTATAGAAAAAGGGGACGTACTCTCCAACCATTAAAATTATTACGTATTTTAGATATCTGATATAAGACTCCTCTTATAAAGATATTATGTAACCTTATTTAATAAAATAAGGTATTATTTAATTAAACTTTTAATTAAATGGGCTCCCTAATCTTATTAGGGATAATTAATTAAACTCCTTTAACTAATTTTCCTCCTAATTCTATTAGGAATAAATGAGAGTATTTATATTAAATTAATTTCTAAACTCTTTTAGAAATTAAAATAATAATAATTGTAATAATATTAATAAGACTCTCTTATTAATTTATATTTAATATTTCTAAAATATTAAATAATAAATATTAAGCTATTTAATTTATTCTATCACCATAGATTAAATTAAATATATACTTAAATATATTATTACGATTATGCCATTAACTTCTTAAATAATTATTCTTCCTTTTATGGTGTGACCCTTTAGGTTCTCCATATTAAACCTATTGTGAATAAATCAATTAGAATAATTCTAATCTTATTTAAATAAATAAATTAAACAATTAATTTATTTAAATAAATAATATTTATTCTACAATAATAGGATAAGCCTCCCTAGCGATCAACGACTTTCCAGATAATATAGATTTCAACATTAATCATTAAAGAACCTTTAAGTAAATAGTTACCGTGATAACTCAATCCTTCCACCATACAATGTCCCAATTAAATATAAGATATGGAATTATCACAAGTCTTATTTTATTTAATTATATGTATTTCGATCCTTAAATGCACAACTCCAAATAATGCAAATTAGAAACTCCTTTCTAATTTCATTCTCGCTTGGCCAAGGACTCACTGGGTTGTCATTTATCGAATCACATAGACATTTCTCTCTTTTAATGAAGTGGTAGATTCTTTATCGATCATACATTATCTCCATGTACAACTTATTATACCCAAGCATACCCTTTGATATACCCTAAAGGTCTTAAGGAATAAGTCAAAGTATAACTCATCATACACAAGATACTATGATGATCTCAAGTCCAAGGATCACTTAGACTACAATCACTACAGAATTCCTATCGACAGCAAGTAAAACTCCATTAGGTATTCCTTAGCGAGCCAACGCTCAAAGTGAACTTATTCTCTAATAAGCACCTACATACTTGCTTTAGTGTTCCACACAAATGGTCATGAGATCAATCATCCTCATCCAATGAGCAAGTTAACGATGTACCAATCTATCCGGATTCACTAATCCCCAATTTAGTAATCCAATGATTGGGACCTATTTTAGTTTTAAGCTTTTAAGAATTTAGATCTCATTAGAATGATCATCATCATTATTCTAAAAGCATTGCTTAAAACTATGGGTTTATCACATATTATAAAACAACATCATGTAGATAATTAAAAGCCTTTAATAAATTAATACTTTTATTAATAAATGAATAAGATTGTTACAAAGTATATGCTTTATCATCAAACATGATGGCTTGTGTGCATATTACTTTCAATCTCCCACTTGCACTAAAGTCAATCGTCATGGTATCTCATACTCTTCTCTCTAAGTGACGATTATCCCATTGTTGGATAAGCTTTTAGTTAATGGATATGTAATGTTGTTCATGAGAGTCCACTATCTCTATAGTGATTTCCTATCTTTCAATGATTCTAATAATCAAATGAAAGTACCACAACACATGTTTAGATCCAAGATGAGACTTAGGAACTATTCCTAGTTCTGTAATGAACTTTTAATCCAAACAATCAACTTGCAGCTTCATTTATAGCTATATACTTTGTCTTTATTACTAAACCAGCAACTCTTTGCTGTTTGGAACCTTTCCAATTCACTACACCACCGTTTAAGGTAACGCTTTACCTTAAAGTTGATTTTTCTGTCATCTTGGTCTGTCTGAAAAACTTGAGTCTGTTAAGCCCTCTAGTTTTATTTAGACTAACCATGAATGCTCACATCCTTAGTGCCGGTTAAGAACTTTAAGATGTTTTTCACCGCCTTACGTTGATCTTTCCGTAATACGACCGATCAACATCAAGTCTCGTGACATTTCATTGCATACATGATTGTCACTCATGCGACTCTCTTTTCGTGAGTCTCTGTGGGGACTATTAAGAGAGATACACTCCATAGCTCATCGACATGAGACATCTCTTGAGTTTGCCATGCTAAACGACTTTAGCATCAAATGAATATACGCTCGGGTTAAGTCGAGCATCTTTTAAATCTATCTATATAGATTTGTATTCCCAATTAAGATACTCTTCCCAAATCATTCATGGAAGAATGTTTAGACAACTTTATATTTACCGATTGTAGCATTGGTATGTTATTCCTCATCCGTAGATATCAACATATAATACTAGAAATTTCACGACGCCCCACTTACCCTTTTGTACACACAGTAAGTCTTACCTCATCGAATGTAACTCGATCATCATCTTCTATGATGTTTACCTCATCATCATCATCCATGATGAATCCATACCTCCTGTGTATCTTTGGTACTATTCCCATTTATTTATTTTGCCAGGTACAATAGGTCTATCTACTGTGTTCCTCTTATTCGACTTATAGTTTTTGTGGTTCTTGAACTCTTCAAGATCTATTATCCTCACACTAGCCCCTTCAATGATAAACACCTTTATCTTAGAAGGAAGCGTGTTTCGCAATAAACACCTTTTGCTAAGTAGGATTATAGAACATATACCCTAAACTTACTTTAGGATGTCCCACAAATCTGTACATGTCAAATCTTGTCCCAAGCTTATCCTTCGAAACCTTTTTCACATAAGTTGGACAACCCCTTATCTTAACATACTTAAGATTAGGAATCCTCCCTGTCCATAACTTTTATGGAGTCTTGGGGCCGGATTTAGAGGTTACCTTTTCGTAGATATGTAGCCATTTCTAGGACATGACCCTAGAGGGATATTGAAATGTCGGTAAAATCATTATGGACCGCACCATGTCCAACAAGGTACGATTTTTCATTCAGATACATCAATCAATTATTGCGTATCAGGATGCGTCCATTGTGAGAAAACCATTTGAGATGATCTAAAAACTTATTGCACAAGTATTTATTCCTTGATCTAATCAAAGAATCTTAATACTTTGCCAATTTGTTTCACTTCTGAATTCTTTGAACCTTTCAAATAATTCACACTTGTATTTCAACAAATACATACATTCAACTCTTTGAATGATCATCTCCTTTTCTTATACTAGTTTGTTCAATTTATAAAATAATTTTTCACGTAAGTCAAGTATACAAAATCCATTATAATCTTTCATTCTATATATAAACATTATTATTATAAATAGAACAACAATTGTTCTTAATTATAATACCAAAAATTTTATTGTCCAACAATAAAATGGAAATAATGTTTCCAACGAGAACCGGAATACAATAACAACTTATCGACTTAATAGACTTGCTTCAGTAGGCATTGCTAAACTATAAGTTCCTATGGCTAATGCAAAGAACCTTTGCTTCATTTTCCATACATAGGATTACTTATATTTGTTTAGCTTTCTACTCGCTTGGTCCCTTCATAAATCTATATTTATGATAACCAAAGTGTGTATCCAATACCCAAGTAGAACCTCGACTTAAAGAAAAATTTATTTCAATCATAAACAAAAATCAGATTAGAATCAAACTTCACTAAGCTTCTTTGGTTAGCCTCTCGCAAGATGCTTCGCAGCTTTCTTTCCAGGTGTGTGCTTATTGCAAGTGGAAGCAAACTCCTTTGCTATCCAGACGCTTTTGTTCTTATTATCCTTTGTTTACGCCTTTCGCTTACCTTCTTTGAATCGCTTCTTTTTCGGAAGATCCTTTGGCCCCTACCAAGAAGACAAGGTCTTTCTTGGTGGAAAGTGACTCTCATCATTTTCAACATGTTAAGCAAATCAACTAAGTCGATATCTAGCTTGTTTATATGAAAAATTCACAACAATTGTGAAAGGAGTCCGGAGTGAGTGCAAGATCAAATCTTGGCTCAACTCTCCATCCATGACAAAACCCGTTGTCCTAATTGATCAATCAAATTGATTATGTTAAGGACTTTTATCTCGATCAGTAGTGTCATCTCATCATTCTAGATCGGAAGAGCTCCTTAGATATCTCGATATCTATCCCCATTTTTCCTCACCATCAACTACTTGATGTGCGGGGAATATAGTAGAGCATCCATAGTTTCATGCCGACGTCAAGCTCGTTACTCATGGATGCGAGCATGATGCATCGAGCCAATCAGTGGCATCATCTTGCCACTTTCTAAAAGTAGCAATCTCTTCCTCAGAGGTATCATCTCGCAACCATCAAGTAGGATAGCGCGATATGACATAAGATAGCTTTTCAAACCATGAGAACTATTCTCAAATTCCTTAACCAATCCGCTTAATTTGGCCCGTTAATTTAGCATCTAATATGCTTCGCAAATGATAGTAATTTTATACATTGTAAAATTTCGTAAATGAATTTGTAATTAACAACATTTTAACATACATTCTTTTATTAATTACCAAAATAAATTAGGTCTTGTTTTAAATTGGTATCTCCCACTATTTTCTTCAAACTATATTACCCTCACTTATATAGTTCGGCAAAATCTAATTAAAGATTTGCTAGTGAGAATAAGGATTCCATTTCAAATGTATATAGCCTTGTGGTGACACAACAAACTATATATAAATAAATAGGTAGACAACTTTTGTCAATTACATCAACTATGCAACTCCTTTTTTTTGCCTCTTAGATTATTTTGATCAAGTGGTGGCACATCCGAATCAAAATTATCCAAGTTAAGTCCGACCTAGCACTCCATATATTCAAAAAGAAAATATCATCCTTGTGGTGACACAACAAAACAATATTGTTCAATTTTCTTTATAAGCATCAAATGTGATAAATTAACATCTTAAATACGTAATACTTGCTTTTTGTGGTGACACAACAAACTCATATTAAATATTTAATACTCTATTAATTTTATCATGCTAGAAGGCAACGCTCGATATTCCAAATATCTTTGAACGCTTAGGACTTAATATAAAAATTGAGGGTTTGTTATTAATTTGTCTCATCTTGTTTAGCGCATGCATTTACATATATATATAAAATACGCTATTATATTAATGAACATGCGAAGCATGTTTGCATAATATATAATATATATAGTATAAGCATGCACATATAGAATACTATATTCAACCCAGATTGATTATGGACTTTTATTCTAGTTTGGTTCACTAGAGCCACCAAGTGAACCAAAAGGTCAAACCCTAGGGGTGCAAGAAATAATATTTAAATATAACTATTACATTTAAACCCTGCTCCATTACAAAACGGGTCTTCAAGCGCCCTGCCCTTCGATCTCCAATTCTTCAAAATAATTCTAATTATTCCTATTACAAAACTATTTTAAAATAAATAGAAACCTTGATCAGCAGTCAAGGGGAAGTACATAGGAGGAAGATAGAATTTACATTAAGAAAAATTAGAGAAGACGAGGTACGCAGACCCCATTTAATAAAACCCATACATTCATGCATCCAACTAAAATAAAATCCAATTGCATTGGTCAATAGTCCATAATCAATCCCATTTATTATCATACACATCATCATATTCATCAATAAATAACATTCATCTTATGAATAATAAACATTTAATATATATATTGATATCATTTAATGGGTAAATTTAGTTAGTATAAAATCTAATTTTGAATTAAAATAAACTCCTTTATTTCAATCCAAATTTAAATCAAAATAAAACTATTTTATTTTAATTTATCCAATTTTTAATAAAATAAACTATTTTATTTTAATCAAAATTTTAATCAAAATAAACTCCTTTATTTTAATTAATTATGGAATCCAATTCCATGTAATAAAAAAAAAAATTATTAAAGGAAACACTAATTTTCTTTCCTATTCACAAATAAACTCTTTTATTTTGAATAATATGAAATCTTATTTCATATTTAAATAAACTCCTTTATTTAAGGAAACATGATTTTCTTTTTTCTATTCACAAATAAACTCTTTTATTTTGAATAATATGAAATCTTATTTCATATTTAAATAAACTCCTTTATTTAAGGAAACACTGGATTTTTTTTCCTATTCACAAATAAACTCTTTTATTTTGAATAATATGAAATCCTATTTCATATCTAAATAAACTCCTTTATTTAAGGAAAGATATAATCCAATTTCAACTCCAATTAGTTATCATGGAATCCAATTCCAACTCTAATTAGTTAATTTGAAATTCTAATTTTAAAATTAAAATAAACCTTTTATTTTAAGATTAAAATAAACATTTTATTTTAAAATTAAAATAAACTTTTATTTTAATTATAAAATTATTAAGATTAATATATATATATATAACTATTATATATATAATATAAACTATTGTAAATATATATATAATATAATTACGCTCAAATTATATTTTCACAAACCGTATTATATCATGTGAATATCTTAGATGCCCACCAATTACTTTAAAAACTGTTATATATATATATATATATATATATATATATATATATATAATGAAGTTATAATATAGTGAATCTTGAAATCCATAGTTTCACTTCTTTTAATTTTTAATTGCATGATTCGCTCCTCCTTGTTAACATGGAAAATCCTTACATTTACCAAAAAAAAATAAAAAAAAAAAATAACCAATGACTCGTGATATAAGCCCATGATTTTAGAAATCAATTAATCTAATTCGTGATTTTTGTTTTTTTTTTTTTAAATAAATTTTATACAAAAAAATTATGCCCAATTAAATTGTTCTAAACACATATCAATATACATATCAAATTTAAAACAATTAATAATTCGTGATAAAGGTTTGGCTCGATGCCATCGTTAGGTTTGTTCTTATTTTCACAAGGCAATCAAATTGCACAAATAATGCTAAAGCGTAAAAATCGAGTTTAAAATTTTATACAAACCATATACCCGGATCACCCTCTATGCACAATTATTAATTAAACGAAGAATAAGAAATTATGAAATCATACCCTTCAGAAACGAAGCTTCCTCGTGCACGAAGTTCACCTCCTAGTTCTCCATGATCTCCTCAATCTCCGTGTAGATTCCTTCCTTTGATCAACATTAGCCACCCAAGTGTTTGGCCTCAGAGGTGATCCACCAAGGAAAAGAATTTTCAAGAAGAAGGGTATTGGCTCAAACCCTAGTTTTTCCTATCTCAGATAGAAAAAATAAAGGCGACTTTCCAACCATTGGAATTATTACGATTATTTTAGATATCCGATATAAGCCTCCTCTTATAAAGATATTATGTAACCTTATTTAATAAAATAAGGTATTATTTAATTAAACTCTTTAATTAAATGGGCTCCCTAATCTTATTAGGGATAATTAATTAAACTCCTTTAACTAATTTTCCTCCTAATTCTATTAGAATAAATGAGAGTATTTATATTAAATTAATTTCTAAACTCTTTAGAAATTAAAATAATAATAATTGTAATAATATTAATAAGACTCTCTTATTAATTTATATTTAATATTTCTAAAATATTAAATAATAATATTAAGCTATTTAATTTATTCTATCACCATAGATTAAATTAAATATATACTTAACATATTATTACGATTATGCCATTAACTTCTTAAATAATTATTCTTCCTTTTTATGGTGTGACCCTTTAGGTTCTCCATATTAAACCTATTGTGAATAAATCAATTAGAATAATTTTAATCTTATTTAAATAAATAAATTAAATAATTAATTTATTTAAATAAATAATATTTATTCTACAATAGGATAAGCCTCCCTCAATGATCAACGACTTTCCAGATAATATAGATTTCAACATTAATCATTAAAGAACCTTTGAGTAAATAGTTACCGCATAATTCAATCCTTCCACCATACAATGTCCCAATTAAATATAAGATATGGAATTATCACAAGTCTTATTTTATTTAATTATATGTATTTCGATCCTTAAATGCATTAACTCAAATAATGCAAATTAGAAACTCCTTTCTAATTTCATTCTTCGCCAAGGACTACCTGGGTTGTCATTTATCGAATCACATAGACATTTCTTCTTTAATAGAAGTGGTAGATTCTTTATCGATCATACATTATCTCCACGCATAAACTTATTATACCCAAGCATACCCTTTGATATACCCTAAAGGTCTTAAGGAATAAGTCAAAGTATAACTCATCATACACAAGATACTATGATGATCTCAAGTCCAAGGATCACTTAGACTACAATCACTACAGAATTCCTATCGACAGCAAGTAAAACTCCATTATGTATTCCTTAGCGAGCCAATGCTCAAATGAACTTATTCTCTAATAAGCACCTACATACTTGCTTTAGTGTCTCCACACAAATGATCATGAGATCAATCATCCTCATCCAATGAACAAGTTAACGATGTACCAATCTATCCGGATTCACTAATCCCCAATTTAGTAATCCAATGATTGGGACCTATTTTAGTTTTAAGCTTTCTAAGAATTTAGATCTCATTAGAATGATCATCATCATTATTCTAAAAGCATTGCTTAAAACTATGGGTTTATCACATATTATAAAACAACATCATGTAGATAATTAAAAGCCTTTAATAAATTAATACTTTTTATTAATAAATGAATAAGATTGTTACAAAGTATATGCTTTATCATCAAACATGATTGGCTTGTGTGCATATTACTTTCATTCTATACTCCATGAAATTAGTGGAATATCATTGATATTTGCTCTTCATCCAGTATCTTTTCATGGAAATATTCTTCTGAGTATTCTTGAATTTTACTCTACAAAGAATTATCATGTTGACAATTTGGACGTTATTAGTTCCTGGATAAACTAATTCTTGAACTATTTTTATTGAATTCTTATATCATTGTCATCATCCTCATGTTTATATTTTTTAAAGTCATTTGTGGCTTGTAGTGCATAGATGGACTTGGTATGATTATGACCAGGGATTATTCGATATAATCATGACCGTAATGTTACAAATGATGTGTTAAAAGTCCTCATTGGCCCATAGTGCATTGATGGATAGTTGTTGGCATGATAATGACACTATCGATGAATACACGAATATCCTCGCCCGTAGTGTATGGATAATTTGTGGGTCGTGACCCTAATGAATATCCTTGGTCGAAAAGTGTGGATGATGTGGATTATTTATTGTCGAGTCCGAGCGATATAAGTGATGAAAAATTTTTAAATCATAAAAGATAGTAGATTTTATTCTCTACTTGACTTTTTAATGGATCATTATTCCACGCAGATTAAACTTGTTATCTATTGTATTTTATCGCTTAACATTGTTGAAGGCTAATGATAATTTATCCCGCATTATCTTAGTCATAATATTTCATCGGGCTAGTTGAGCTCACCCTTTCTTTCACCGTTTCTTCGTGAAATGAGAACGAAAGTAGGACTAGTCGGGGGACGGAGTGATGGTCCAGATGATAGCATTAGTAGTCCTCACTATTCTATGAAATAGTGTGATAATAATTGTAATGAGGACTTATTCTGAGAGTGGATATTGTCTAGAAGACAATATTTGTATTAAAACTCACAGCTTTTGTTGTATATTTAAGATCAGATTTAGATTCGTACTCATGTATCTGGCGACCCAAGATGGGTGATGTATACCTATTTTGGGGACGTCACATAAATGATCTTATGATATTATATTTTCCATCTCTATCATTGTAGGGTGATAAGAGAAGTGTCACTTAATAAGCAAGTATGTTAAGAACATGTAAGAATTGAATAAGCATTGGACTTAAGACGAATAAGTCGTGAATAAGTAACTTGAACCTAAATAAGTTATGAACTTATGATGAACTTGTCATATGTTTGCCTAAATAAGTTAGTATGTTTGATAAGATGTGAGAATGTTGATTAATCGACTTAAATATATAATAAGTCATAAGGAATGAAGAACGTGTAGTTTATAAGTTATTAAGTCATGAACTTATGAAGAATAAGTCAAAACCTAACTTGAAAATAAGTTGATGTAATAAGTAGTTTAAAATGTTCATATGATGGTTAGAATCTATTTAGAACGTTGATCAAATCGTTAGTAATGAAGTTTTGCTGGAATTCACACGATTGGACGATAATCGTCGAATTCGTGAAATTCTCGGAATAGAAGTAAAATTTTGTGTTTGAACTTGGAAATGTTGGTTTTCGATGGAGAAAAGTTATATTTGGCATTATAGAGTTATGGAATTGAAAATGACCGGATTCCAACTTAGAACGAAGAAACGAGCGTTGAACGTTCACAAACGTTTACTGTTTTCGTTAAAAATGAACTAATAGGTAAATTTTTAGCAAAAAAAGTCAGATAGATAAAATTCTTGCATAAACGAGTAGAGTTTGTAATTTGTGAACCGTAGGCTTTTGAACGAGCCAATTCGGACTTATAACGAAGAAGTTATGCATCTGGGAATTTCGCAAACTTAAAAGTCTCAGAAAATTTTCAGGTACAGAGTCAGCCATGGGCGCCAACCTGTTGTATATTGGTGGCATCGCAGCTGCTATATATATAAAGGCACGCATCTACTTAAGTTTTATATAGCAATACGACACGTAACAAGAGAGACTCGCTACCAGAAAGCACCGAAGTCCGGGTCTTTAGCCATCGCAGAGAAGGTGCAGTGCATGACATAGAGAGGGAAGGGTGTGCCAGAGCACCAAATTTCTAGGGTTTCGTCAGAGAAGAAAGTTTATAAGTATGAAATGAATGATAACTCTTTAGTAATAAACTAAGGAACTTAATGAAGCGTTGTAAGGTATTGTTAAACCTTAATTATGTTGTCTAAAGGTTAAAAATAAGTAATAAAGCATGAACGTTATGTGAATGTAAGAATGACATAACGAAAAGTCGGAACCAATAATAACAAATCTAAGTCATAATTAGATTGAGAAGAAGGGTAAGATTCATTAGGAACCATGTATGTTCATTCATGACCTAATGTATTATGTGATGTTATCATCTACTGTAGAGACTTAAATACTTAAACGAGAACGTGTTATAACTGTAGCAAACGCTAAAGGCAAGTATTCTGACCCTTGTTCCAGTTCAATCTGGACAAGCTTTGTAATTCATGTATCCTTATGCATGAAGTCTTGTATGATGAAGTCAAAGCCAATTCTTTCGGCTAGACTCATATTATGTTTCTATCAAGCATGGTCAATGTTTACCAAGTTATATTGGTGTGGTTTTCAAACGAAGACTGAGTCTGCTAAAAATGTTTTGTCGTCAAACGACAGGCACGTGAGGTTGCCACAACTTAAACGTACATACGTTTAATGAATGTAGTGTTGATCAACATAGAGTACTATAGGTTGATCACATTGACGTGCTCATAAGAAATGTCGGACTTACAGACTTAGTGTCGGGATGTCCTTTTCAAAAGAACTTATGAAATGCTCAAGGTCTTGGACCGGAATTGATGTGTTACTGATATTGTTGTTGTAAAACGTTTTGAATGAAAAGAAGTGCTATTTTGAATTATCAATAGTACTTCATAACTATTGTTCAGTTATTGAAGATATATGATTCCTATGTTTCAAGCATGTTGTTTATTAGAATTGTTGTACTTGCTGAGCTAGTCATGCTCACTCTTGCTTGAACCATATGAACACAACTAAGATTGAACGGACCGAAGGCTCTGGCAAAGATAAAGGCAAGGCGAAGATGAACCTGTAGAATACTTATGTAATAGTATAGGGTGAATGATTGTAATATATTTGATATTATGACAAGAACAATGTAATGGTTATAAAGAACCTAGGGGAATGTTAATATTATTTTGAATATATAGAAGACATTTTTTTCCTTTGAGACTTTTCAATTGAATGTATGTGTGAATGGTAGTACCGTGTAGCACCATCTGTCGGGTTGAAAGATACCCGGATTTGGGGGCGTCACAATACGCATGCTAGGTGATAGGAGTGAATGTTTAATTGAGTGATTATAGAATTTCATGTGATAAGTCCAAAAAGTATTTGCAAACCATAAAACAACGATTATAGACTATGTTATTTGACTTCATGGTGACTTATAAACTGCTTTTTGTGTTATAAGTATGCAAGGTGTGGAATGAAGTATGTGAAGAGTATTCAACTAAGTTAGACATTTATGTATGCATTTAAACTTACATATCATGTATGAGCATATGTAACTAATGAATTTCCTATACGCGTATTATATTATGTTAGGATTCGAAAGAGTATTGACAAGCGATATTTTGGTAAACTATGCTTGAGGCAAGTATTCGAACCTTACTCTTTATTGAGCATTACTTGAACTTCTACTATTATTGATCGTATAATAATTCGTAAGGAAAATTCAAACTTTGACTCGAACGATGATTGTTCATACATATATTATGAAAGAAACTGTCTAAGCCATTGATTAGGCTAGATTTTTGATATTTTATCAAAAGCTATCCAGACCAAATTAACTTAGTACGGACTCTTATAACTGAGAAGAACAACCCTCTTAGTAGGGGAATTATATATTATCGGGGAACCGACGTGCGCACATGAGAAAGACTAAATGTTATGCATGACATAGGTTACTTTAGGCTGATCACCTGTTGTACTCGTTTTGTAGAATTATCAGTAGTATTACTGTTAATTCTAGGAGAAGTTCATAGTCCTTAGTGACTACTCAATATTCATTACTTTGAAATCTTGAATTGATAAACCTTTGAATATTATTGATATTTTTGTCCATAACGACTGTTGTTTATAATCATTGATACTTCTTGCTATCTTGAACTATCATTATTAATATACCCTTGATAAATTGAAAACTATATTTAATACCCTTTTTGCTATATTACTTGCTGGGAAAAATTATTGCTCATCCTTGCTTTCCCTAAAACTTTCATTGAAGTCAGAACGTGGTGAACCCTCTGGCAAGGACAAGGGTAAAGAAAAGGATTTGAAGTAGTTATTTATAGGTTGCTAGGAATGTACTATGATTTGGTTGTGGAAGAACTTATTTAACTATGTTTAATTTAGGTTATGTTGTATTATATATCATGTATGTCTAAACGATGTTTAATTATAGTTAATTTATGTAAGGAATGTATAAGTTTCGAACCCTTGGGACGAGAATAATTATGTTATACCAATATAAGTTATTCTATTATTCTGCTATATATAAGATGTTCATTTATTATTAGAGGTAGTACGTGGCAACCAAATTTGAGACAAGTGTGGTCTTAATTTGGGGGTGTCACAAGTATACTTTTATCACCGTGTATTCCAAAAGTGTTAACGGTAACAACTACGTTGTTATTTATAAAAACTCAAACTTGTCGTTTTCTTCATCCGACCATTTTCCGTTATGGAGCCCACAAATGGCCCACAAATGGCAGCTCCATCATACGAATATTCCCCGACAACAATGAATATTTTATAACCACTTGCTTATTTTACAAAATTTGCACATTTTACCCATAACTAACCAAATTAATTAAATCCACTCCTTACTATTTCAAAATAATTAATAGAGGAAATTAAATTTTATTTATAAAAAGTTGGGGTCTTATAACCTACCCTCCTTATGAAAATTTGTCTTCGAAATTGACGTACGTACCTGGTGTTTCAAAAAGGTGAGGGTACCTCACTTTCATTTTCGATTCCAACTCCCAGGTCATTTCCTCAATAGCATGGTTCCTCCACAAAACTTTGACTTACGGTATAACCTTTGTGCGTAGGACATGTTTTTTTCTATCCAAGATCTTAGCAGGTACCTCCTCATACGTTAAATCTTCGGCTATCTCGTCTGGTTCTAACTCAATAATGTGGTTTGAGTCTTTCACATATTTACGAAGCATAGAAATGTGAAAAACATTATGAACACGAGACATGCTTGGAGATAATGCAAGTCTATAGGCCACATTTCCTATTCGGTCAAGAATCTAAAATAGACTAACAAATCGTGGATTGAGCTTTCCTCTCTTCCAAAATCTTGTAACTCCCTTCTATGGAGCAATATGTAACAATACATGATCTCCAATATTAAATTTCACGTCCTTTTGATGAAGATCCGCATAACTTCTTTGTCGATCTTGTGAGGTTTGTATACGTTGCCGGATCATTTGAATCTTTTCTGTAGTCATGATTACCAATTTTGGTCCCAACAACGTTGCTTCACCCACCTCGTCCCAGCATACTGGAGAACGACACTTTCATCCATACAACGCCTCGAATGGAGCCATGCCTATACATGTTTGATAACTGTTGTTGTAGGAGAATTCCACTAATGGTAAGAACTTGTCCCAACTTCCTTTGAAGTCAAGGACACAGAGTCTTATTAAATCTTCAAGAGTTTGAATAGTCCTCTCCGAATGCCCATCCGTTTGAGGTTGATATGCCGAAATAAATCGTAAATCTGTGCCCATAGCTTTTTGCAAACTAACCTAAAATTGTGAAGTGAATCTTAGATCTCGATCAAAAACTATGGATACTGGCATAACATGTAGTCTTACAATCTCATTTATTTATATACAAGCAAGATGTTCAAGTGAATAAGTTTCTCATATAGGTAAGAAATGAGCAGACTTGGTCAATCTATCAACAATGACTCAAATTGCATCTATGCCTTGAGAAACCTTGGGAAGACTAGTAACGAAATCCATGGTAATGTGCTCCCACTTCCATTCTGGAATTTAAAGTGGTTTTAATAAACCTTTTGGCACTTGATGCTTCGCCTTGACACGTTGACAAGTTAGACACCTTGAGATAAACTCCGCGATCTTTCTCTTCATATTTCTCCACCAAAATGTATGTTGAAGATCACGATAAATTTTGGTACTCCTAGGATGGATTACAAACAGTGTGTTGTGCACCTCCATAATGATCATATACTTTAAATCAGGGTCGTTAGGAAAACAAAGTCTATAGTTGACTCGACATATTCCTTCTTCATCGATTCTTGCTTCTAGAATAGCACCTTCTTGCACTTTCTTCCTCATACGCATCAGCTTCAGGTCTTTAGCCTGGGTAGCTTTAACTTTATCGATTAAATTCGGTTCTACTCGTATGTTTGATATCATCACATGGGTACTTGGAGCTTTTAACTCTATCTCCATCCTTTATAAGTCGTACAAAATGGGTCTTTGCATTGACATTATCACACTCGTACCCGCATACGATCTTCTACTCAATGCGTCAACTACCACGTTTGTTTTTCCAAGATGATATTTAATGTTATGGTCGTAATCTTTCAACAGCTCAAGCCAACGTCATTTTGAGGCTTCTATGATCTATATAGATCTCCACTTTCTCCCCATACAGGTAGTGTCTCCAGATTTTCAACGCGAAAATAACTGCTGCCAACTCCAGATCATGAGTATGATAATTTCTCTCATATTCTTTGAGTTATCGCGAGGCATAGGCTATGACTTTCCCATGTTGCATGAGAACACATCCTAACCCTTAGCATGAAGCATTGCTGCAAATAATAAATCCATTCGAACCAGATGGTATTGTCAGAACAAGTGCCGAAATGAGTCTCTTCTTAAGCTATTGGAAACTTTTCTCGCCTTCCTTACTCCATATGAATTTTGTATCTTTCTGAGTCAGCTGAGTTAACGGATTAACAATTTGAAAAAATCCTTCCACGAATCTCTGATAATAACCAGCTAAGCCCAGAAAGCTATGTACTTTAGTCACCGACTTCGGTTGCTCCCAACATTGTATTGCTTCAATCTTCATCGGGTCAATAAATACTCCATGTTTTGACACCACGTTCCCAAGAAATACTACTTCCTCAAGCCAGAACTCACATTTCTTCATCTTGGCATATAACTTGTTATCACAAAGCCTTTGAAGTACCAGATTCAAATGGTGCTCATGATTTTCACGGCTTTTGGAATAGATGAGGATTTCATCAATAAAGACAACAATGAACTGATCCAAATATTCCTTGAACACACGGTTCATCATATCCATGAAAGTAGAAGCATTAGTCAATCCAAAAGACATGACTAAGAATTCATAATGCTCGTATCAAGATCTGAAGGCAGTCTTCCTAATATCCTCAGTTTTAATCTTCAGCTGATGATATCCAGAATGAAGATCAATTTTTGAAAAGAATTGTGCTCCTTGTAACGGGTAAAACAGGTCATCAATGCGAGGTAGTGGATACCTATTCTTGATGGTGACATGGTTTAATTCCCGATAGTCAATACAAAATTGCATACTCCCATCTTTCTTCTTTACGAATAAAATAGGAGAACCCCAAGGAGATGTACTAGGACGAATGAAACCGATGTCTAATAATTCCTATAGTTGGACCTTTAACTCCTGAAGTTCAATTTGAGCCATTCGATATGGAGTTTTAGAAATAGGTTTTGTACTAGGTTCAAGGTCAATAAAGAATTCAACTTCAAGTTATGGGGGTAGACCGGGAAGTTCTTCAGGAAATACGTCAGGAAATTCACTAACAACAAAAATATTATTCAAATCTGACGTGTTTTTCATTCAAGTCCATGACATGGGCTAAGAAAGCTTGACATCCGTTTCTCAATAAACGAATGGCTTTATGGCTTGATATGACACTGATTGACTTTAGTGGTTTGGTTACTTGAATTTGCATAACAGGTTGGTTAGGAATATGAAAACTAACAACCTTACTAAAATAATCAATTTTGGCATGATGAGTAGTTAACCAACCAATCCCTAAAATAACATCAAATGCAAGTATCTTTAAAGAGATAAGATCAACAGGTAATGTGATGGTGCCAACTTGGATCAAGCAAGATTTATAAACAGTGGATGTAATGAAAGTTTCTCCTAAAGGAGTCTCAACAGATAAGTCAAAGTCTAATTTCTCTGGAATCAAGTTCAAACATTGAGCACAAGTAGGAGATATAAAAGAATGGGTAGAACCGGTATCTAGTAAGGTATAAATTTCGTAAGAGTTTATGATTAGCTTACCCGTGATCACCTCGTTCGGGTTCCTCGCATTTTGGCCAGTCACGATAAATGCTCTTCCAGGAACCGCTGACTTTTACTTATCCGGGATAGCCTTTGGAGTCACCATCCCCGCTGGACTTAGTTTCGCTACAGAACAATCTCGAGCTATATGACCTTCCTTTCTATAGTTATAACATACCTTGAATTGTTGTGGACAGTTTGGGCTGATGCATCCCTCTTTCCCATATTTATAACATATGATCGGTGGTCGTTCTCCTCCCCTAGAAATAGTTGATGCTGCTGCTGACGTCTTCACATTGTCATTGTTGTACCTTCTCTTTTTTAAATCTCCCCCGACTCACTTCTTCTACTATCATAGCCACGATTACTACCAGAATGGTTACTACTTTTGTCCGTATTTTTTCCTCCCTGCTGGTTATCATTGCTCTCGATGATCGCCGCCACCCAGATGACCTCGGTCAGGGTCCCCGGTTGAACATATTCATTATCTCACTCTAATAATTAAGCCTTGTTGACAACATCTGAATATAGAGAAATTTGTGAGAAATGAGATATTGACGAATTTCGGGTTTCAGACCTCTCAGAATCATACGCGTCATATGTTCCTCATTTTCTACCAAATGAGTTGCAAACCTGGATAACTCCGCAAACTTAGCCTCGTACTGGGACACAATCATGTTATTCTGTTCCAGTCGAATAAACTCTACCTCTTTCATATGACGAATACTTTCAGGAAAGTACTTGTCATTAAACAGTTTTTGAAATGTTTCCCAAGACATTGTGTGTGGCTGGCTAGGTACGCTTCACAGATTCCCACCAGTAATCTGCCTCACTGATGAATAGGTTTTTAACCTATGATTTATATTCATTTAGCTTGTTATATTGTTAGTTTTTGATTACTTTATGTTACTTTTGATGGGGTTTGTGCTTGTTGTAGGATAATCAGTAAGCTTATCAAGATGTTAACATTTGAAGGATTTTCAAGCAATTATGGACATTCTACTTGACTAGCGCGGGGCGGGCCGTTATGCTGAGTAAAATGGTGCAGGCCGCACTAGTTCGTGGCTTGTCACTGGTTCAGTAGCGCGGGCCACGCTATCTGAGAGTAAATCATGGCACGGGGCATGCCGTTACGGGACAGGATCTAGGCAGATTTGTTATGTGCTGGAAGATGGGCATTGTTGGGAGTTATAAATTCTTTATGTAATGTGATTATAATAGGATTGTGTCATGGATATTATTTCATGCTTTTGGGAGTCTTTAACTAATGACTTGTTGATTTTGAAAAGGAGATGGATTTCTATTAGAATTTGTTGGTGATGAGTTAGAGTTGGATTAGAATTGGCGGTGTTGAGCAGAAGTAAGGCAAATTTATGCTCTGTGTTAGATTAATCAAGGAGGATTATTCAGACACACTTTGAGAACAAGATTAAAAAACAAGAGCTTGGAGGAACGAAGAAAGAGGGTAATTTCACAAAGATTGCAGATTTGAAAGGCGAGAAGGGTGGTGTATTACTATTCTCTTTTAATTTCAATTTTTGTAATTGGGATGATGTTTTCTTTTATTTATTCAGTATTTAATTCATTGGTCATGAACTAAATTATTTATTAGGCTTATAATGGATCTTTAAGTGGAACGATGATTATGTAACTTTGATTTCCAGTTTAATAAGCTATTATCCAGTTTATCTATATTAATTTGAGTTTGAATTTATGAATTGCCTGATCAACAGTTCTTTGTGGATTTGTATGAATTCGAGAGAGGAAGTACGAATCTAGACTTAGTTAATATAACATGTGTTCTTGAATTTTTTGAATGAACAGAATCTTGATGAATGTTAAGGTAGAGATATACTTGACATCGCGTGTAATCGGATAGAGAATTTAATCTTAAACCTTCTTCAATTATAATTCGCATAGAGATATAGTGAGTTAGTTGATTAATGTGTTTAACTTATTTCTATCTAAATTTTGGATTTAAATTAATACGGTATTAGTACTTCGAGAGGTGGCTAGTGCAACATTCATGTTCTTGATTAATAAACTAGGATAGTGAATTGAACTAGAATAAAGGTGTAAAAATCGTGAAAGTGAAGCTTTAGGTGAAGTTGTAAGCCTAATTCTCCAATATCTGCATTTAAAAATTCAGCTTTTTAAGATTTGTGATTGTTTTGTGATCGTAGTATTTTTAGTAATTTAGTTTTAATAATTTTAATTATTGTTTTTAATAGTTTAATAAAATTAGGATTAATAAGAAACTGATAATTGAGAGGTTAAATTCTTACTAAATTTTTCTTTGTGGGAACGATACTCTACTTACTATTATATTACTTGTTGACCACGTATACTTACGTGTTGTGCGTAATTAGATTCTACCCAACAAGTTTTTGGCGTCGTTGCTGGGGACAATTTTAGTATAGATTTTAAAATTTTATGATATCAGTTTAATTAGTCCAGTTTTACTAAAACATTTTTATTTTTATTTTATTCGTCTTATTTCAGGTTTTTGAAGTTGGTTTATGCGAACGCGGTCCAAAAATCTAGACTTGCTTCCTTTTGAGGACGACATTGAGAAACGGTTCCAAAAGCTAAGTAAGTGGATTAAGGAAACAAGAGAAGAATTCAAAAACTCTGAAAAAGAAGAGGCAACGGTCATCAAGATCGAAGTTACGCCGAGCGATTTTGCTACAATCAAGGTGATCGAGTCAGTAGTCAAGTATCATCACCAGCTCATGATAGTGCAAACACATTTGAAATCAAGCTTGGAACGATTCAAATGATTCAATATTCGGTTTAGTTTGGGGGATTAGGAAATGATGATCTGAACAAACACTTAGTCAGCTTTCTGGAAATTTGTGACACCTTCAGGTACAATGGGGTGTCAGATGACGTGGTAAGACTTCGCTTGTTTCCATTTACTCTAGGGGACATGGCAAAGAATTTGTTGCACTCTCTACCACCGGGATCGATAACTACTTGGGAAGTCCTCGCTCAGAAATTTCTTGCAAATTTCTTCCCACCAGTGAAACTGCAAAAATGAGGAATGAGATAACTATGTTTGAACAACAACACGGTGAGTCACTATATGAGGCATGGGAAAGATACAAGGAATTACTTAGAAAGTGCCCGCATCATGGATTGCCTAAGTGGTTGCAGATGAACACATTTTACAACGGATTGAACGGAAATCTCAGAACCAGTATTGATGCAGCTTCGGGTGGAGCATTTATGGCTAAAAGTTATGAGGAGGCCTACGAATTGATAGAGACTATGGCAGCTAACAACTACCAGTGGCCCACGGCAAGAATGACAAAGGCAAAGGCATTGGAGTGTTAGAAGTAGATGGTATGACGGCAATACAAGCGCAAATTTTAGCACTCTCAAAGAAGTTGGATGATATGTCATGGGCACATGCACAATAGGTTGCAGTTATTTGTGAATTGTGCACGGGTGAGTATCCTACATATCAATGCGTAATTAATCTAGCATCAGTGCAATTTATGGGTAGCTACAACAGAATTCCACAGAATACATTCCAGAATGCTTATAATCAAGGGAATAGGAATCATCCAAACTTTTCATGGAGTAACAATCAGCATCAACAAGCTCCACGACCATCATATCCCCCAGGATTCCAGAATCATCAACAACCAGCTCAACATCAATAGAGGAAATCAGATTTAGAGAAGTTGTTGACAAAGTACATAATAAGCAATGAGGCGGCTATGAAAAATCAAGCAATGGCCATCAAGAATCTAGAAAATCAGATGGGACAGATTGCCTTAGCATTGAACAATAGACCACAAGGGACTCTACCGAGTGACACCGAAAGAAATCCAAAGGGAAATCATGAGCAGTTTCAGGCAATCACTTTGAGAAATGGAAAACAGCTGAATGGGATAAGTGCAGAAAATTCAGCTAGAACGGACGACAAAGTTGATGAGAACAAGGTGGTTGAAGAAAAATAGGGCGAGGATAAATGAATTGAGAAAACAAAGCTAGATGACAAGCCAGTTGGGTTTCCTTCACCGCCATTTCAGCAGAGAGTTCAAAAACAAAAATTAGATCCCATTTACAGAAGCCCTGGAGCAGATGCCAAGTTATGCTAAATTCATGAAAGGGATTCTGTCCAGGAAAAGAAGTTGGAAGATTTTGAAATAGTGGCATTAACAGAGGAGTGTAGTGCGATTTTACAGCGAAAGTTACCACAAAAGTTGAAAGATCCGGGGAGTTTCACCATTCCATGCATGATTGGGAATATGGCATTCAATAAGTGTTTATGTGATTTGGGGGCGAGTGTGAACTATATGCCATTATTAGTTTATACAGAATTGGGTTTGCCAGTTCCAAAGCCTACGAACATCTCATTACAGTTGGCGGATAGGTCAGTCACATATCGAAGAGGCATTATAGAGGACATATTGGTCAAGGTTGACAAGTTTATATTCCCCGCGGATTTCATAATTCTGGATTTTGAGGAAGATAAGAACATCCCAATTATCCTAGGGAGACCTTTCTTGGCTACGGGTAGGACACTCATCGACGTACAAAAAGGTGAACTAACTATGAGGTCCAAGATCAAGAAGTTAAGTTTAACGTTTTTAATGCCATGAAATTTCCTGCGGATGAAGAAGATTGTTTCCGGATGGATATCATTGAGCAGATAATCAGCGAAGATATGAACAAGAGTTTGGTTAATGATCCATTAGAAACGACATTATTAGGAGATGAAGAATACGATGATCCAAAATTTATGGACTACTTGCAGATGTTAGACTCCCTGCCACGAGTTAGCAGATTTAAAACACCCTTTGAACCATTGCACACGGAGGAGAAAGCCACAACAAGGATGAAACCGTCATTAGAGGAGCCACCAACTCTTGAACTTAAGACACTTCCTAAACACCTCAGGTATGCGTATTTAGGCAATTCTAAAACTTTACCTGTTATTATTTTTGCTGCACTTAACGAATTGTAGGAAGAAAAGTTGCTAAGAGTGTTGAGGGACCACAAATCGGCTATAGGATGGACAATCGCGGATATCAAAGGAATCAGTCCATCCTTTTACATGCATAAAATTCTGATGGAAGACGATGTAAGACCAACAATGGAGCAACAGAGACGGCTCAACCCAATCACGAAAGAAGTAGTCAAGAAAGAAATCATGAAATGGTTGGATGCGGGTATCATCTACCCAATTTTAGACAGTAAGTGGGTTAGTCTGGTGCAATGTGTGCCAAAAAAGGGAGGAATGATCGTGGTTCAGAATGATGACAATGAACTAATTCCGAAAAGGATAGTGACTGGTTGGAGGGTTTGCATGGACTACAGGAAGTTGAATAAGGTAACCCAAAAAGATCATTTTCCTTTGCCCTTTATCGATCAGATGTTAGACAGATTAACGGGACAAGAGTACTACTGCTTATTGGATGGATATTCGGTTTATAATCAGATCGTCATCGCTCCTGAAGATCAAGAGAAGACTACGTTTACATGCCCATATGGCACATTCGCATTCAGAAGAATGTCGTTCGGTTTGTGTAATGCACCCGCTACCTTCCAATGGTGTATGATGGTCATCTTCTCGGACATGGTGTAGAAAAATGTGGAAGTCTTCATGGACGACTTCTTTGTCTATGGTGATAATTTTGATGTGTGTTTGGAGAATTTGGTAATGGTCCTACAAAGATGCACAGACACGAATTTGGTCCTGAATTGGGAAAAGTGCCACTTTATGGTTGAAGAAGGTATAATTTTGGGGCACAAAGTCTCGGCTCAAGGATTAGAGGTTGATAAAGATAAGCTAGAAACAATTGAAAAGCTTCCTCCACCGAGTTTAGTTAAGGGAATTAGAAGTTTTCTTGGACATGTTGGGTTCTACAGGAGATTCATAAAGGACTTTTCTAAAATTGCAAAACCTTTGTGCAGTCTTTTAGAAAAGGATTCGATTTTTAAGTTTGATGAGGAGTGTAACGTGGCATTCGAGCTATTGAAGAAGAAGTTGACTACAGCTCCTATAATAGTCACGCCAGATTGGAATATGCCCTTCGAATTAATGTATGATGTGAGCGACTATGCAGTTGGGGCTGTTTTGGGTCAACGCTGAGAGAAAGTATTTCATGAAATATATTATGCAAGTAAGACACTTACGGAGACCCAATTGAATTACACAACTACGGAAAAGAACTACTTGTAGTGGTGTATGCGTTCGATAAATTCCGAGCATACTTGATCGACACAAAGGTGATAGTTTATACAGATCACTCGGCTATTCGGTACTTAATTTCGAAAAAAGATGCTAAGCCACGCCTTATCAGATGGATCTTCCTTCTACAAGAATTTGATTTAGAAATAAAGGATAGAAAGGGGACAGAGAATCAAGTCACCAATCATTTGTCAAGGTTGGAAAATCAAGATAAACAGGAAGAGTGTGACGCCCTCAAAATAGGTCCACATGACCCATTCTGAGTCGCAAGATATCATACTATAAAAATCAAATACAAACTTTATTTATACAACTGTTGAACTGTCATGCAGAATACGACTACAGTTAAACTGTGAGTTTTAATACAAATGTATGTAACTCTCATGGTGCCTCGACCATAACCTTACAATGGTACTTTACATAAAAGTACAGTCAATTTTTTTTTAGAAATTAAAATCTTTGGGAAGTGCTCAAGGAAACCTTTGTACATGGGAGGCCATGCGTCTAGGTTATGATAGATATCATATGTCCACAGAATTATCCTTGGTTGACCCAATAGACCCCAAAGAAAAACGAGAAGATTACTATCATGTTCTTTCCAATGGTGAGTCTTCTCTTGACATATAACTATCTCCACTGTCTGCAATTGAAAATTATATTTCAACCAAACTCCAAGATCATATAGGTAGTGCTCGTAGATATACTCAGTAAGTGGATGTGCACAATCCTGTCTTATGATAACACGAGGTTGTATGTCATTAGACATCTTGTATGATAGTGTCAAAATACCCTTCCAAAGTTGGGTTCACCTCACCCTATTCGGTTCACCAAAATTAAATATCAAATGACGTATATAATACGACACACTTATCTAAAGTTCTTAATAAATTTATTTCTATACTATTTAGGGAGAACCTCAACAACTATAGACCACCGTTCTATTCTCTTGTTACCCCCGCTCGACCCAGCTACACTCTTATTACCTGAAAGGAATTGTGAAGCAAAAAGGTGAAAGCACAACTAGCCCTCAGAAAGAATATCATGACTAAAGATAATTTACATCTTCAATAGCCTTCATCAAGAATAAATCGTAGATTTAGAACATATGGTAGATTATAAAACTTTTCAACCATAGTCAGAATGAACGAAAGCAATCCATTATAAGAGTCAAATAGACCATCGTGTCTATTATCTTCTCCATGTTAAAAGTCCACCAATAATGTTTTATCCTCGTAACATCAATCAACAATCCTCGCCCACAATCATATGAATAACTCATAATCATAATTGTGATTCTAAATTCCTCTTCGCACCCAGGACAAAGATAATGTTCATCACCTATCTTCACCTGAAACATCAAAAATCATGGTTATACCAAATCACAATTCCTGCTCATAATCATAATAATAAATTCATCTTTGCACTACGGCCAAAGATATTCATTAACAATTCATCTTTGCACTACAGGTCAAAGACATACAACTGTATTTTAGAAGAGTCAAGTAGAGCATGATATCTACTATCTTTTACAAATTAAAAGTGTATAATCAATATGTTATCGTTGAGACTCAGCTTAATAAATAATCCACATCATTGAATCATCCCTGTACTACGACCAAGGATATTCATGTAATCATATATGGTCATGATTATACCGAATAATCCCTGGTGATAATCATATCAATAACTATCCATCAATGCACTACGGGCCAATGAGGACTTTTACCACAATATCTATAACATTATGGCTCATGATTATATCGAATGATCCCTGGTCATAATCATACCAATAAATAGTTCATCCATGTACATAAGCCAAAGATACTCATCAATCAATAGTTCATCTTTGCACGTAAGCCAACGATATACAACTGTAAAACCAATAATCAATAGTCCATCTTTGCACGTAAGTCAAAGATATACAACTGTAAAACCAATAATCAACAGTCCATCTTTGCACGTAAGCCAAAGATGACTTTCATCATAATATAAGCATGAGGATGATGACAATGATATAAGCATTAATCAAGCGAAATCAAGGATAAATGTTAAAGACTTTAAATTTATACAGAGTTTAAAAATATCCAAATTGTCAACACGACATCGCTTGTGGAGTAAAATTCAAGAATAATATTCATGTACCAAAAATAATTTGGATGTAAAAGAAATATATTTTCGAAGTAAATAGTAGACGTTAATAGTAACTCTAGAATAGTAACTCGTAAATAGTACTCCATATTCGTACATAGTACCATATACATAAATAATGTCATATACACAAATAGTGCCATATACATAAATAGTGCCGTATACGTGAATAGTATTGTATACGTGAATAGTAACCCCGACACAAAAAGATAAAGTTTCACAATAAAATCCATATCAATATTTATAACACCTTAATCCAAATGTTATAAATCACTTAATAATCTCATAATCTAATATTATTAATATTACCACAATATTTTAATCATTTCTTAAACTTATAAACAATTTATTTTAATTATTTAAACTTTACTAATTAATGCATTTAATCATCCTAAAATGCCAAACTCATAAGATTTCATCACCAATAACCAAAACTCTAATAAAAAATTTATATATACCTTATATAGGATTCTCAAGCCATAAAATCCTATTTACCAATTTTTCAACTTCACATAACATATTTATTTCATATGTTCGTAACTAAACTATTTTCATAAAAAATACCAAATTAGTCCCAAATATTTTTCTTTTATGGGATTTAGCAGAATATAGTCCCATATTGAACATATATTTTTCTCATAATTTTTAAAATTTATTTACTATTTTTCATATGACTAAAACTACCAAATATTTAGACATTTATCAAAAATTGTACTTTTGTCCAAAAATTCCGAAATTTACAGGGTATACTACTGTTATATAGATGTACTCCCAATAAAAGTTTCACTAATTTTGGAGTTGACCACAAGGAGTTATAAGGGTTTACTTTTAAAATAGTCTTTTCCCATAAAATTCATAACTCCTAATCTATATATCCAAAAATCGCCATTTTTGGACACAATCTAGAAAATTCATCAAATTATCATTTCAAATTTTTCCGAATTTTTGAGGGTCGAGAAAAATTAAACCGCAAATGGATTTTCACCACCGCAAGCAGTAATCCACGTAAAGTATGCATCATTTCCACAATTTAATAAGGAATGAATACGAAGAATCATTCACCATGCATGCAGTAGTCCACATAGATAGGTTATTCCAATGTAATAATAAAGAATGGAATAATGTAAGAATTCACCAAGTATGCGATAGACCGCATGCATGCGGTTTATTCCCAAATCAATAATAAAGAATGGAACTGTGTCATGCGCGTAATTCGCATGCATGTGATATTCAAATGTAATAATAAAGAATGGAACCAGTGTCATGTGTAATCCGCATGCATGTGATATTCCAAAAGAATAATAAAGAATGGAACTGTGTCATGCGAATCCGCATGCATGTGATATTCCAAATGTAATAATAAAGAATGGAATAACAACAGAATTCACCAGCATGCGATAGAATCGCATTACAGCAAGTTATTCCAATAAAATAATAAAGAATGGAACTAGGTCATGCCGTAATCCGCATGCATGTGATATTCCAATAGAATAATAAAGAATGGAATAACAATGAATTCACTGTACGCGATAGATCAGAGATAGACAAAAGTTATTCCAATGTAATAATAAAGAATGGAATAATGTAAGAATTTTACCATGACGCAGATACTTTGCATGACAAAAGTTATTCCAACATAATAATAAAGAATGGAATAACAACCCTTAAGAGTATTGAAAGAAAATAACTCTCTTCATAAATACGAAAGAATAATACCCCTTACCTTAGAAGAAACTGGATACTAGAATAGTGAGGTAGCAAACTTCTCTTCTTCTTTCTCTCTATAATTTTTCTCTATAATAATTGCTCTATAGCTTTAGTGAATTGGTGAAAAATAATGAAGGAGTAAGCTTCTATTTATAGGAAAATATAGTTTCCATAATTGCACATTATGGGGCTCGAAATATTATAATATAATACCTTCATCTTTTCCTTCATTTTTAATCTAGTCATGCAAGTATTATCAAACTTGCACCACCTCCCCTAATAGTAAATCATGTGAATCAATAGTAAATCATGTGACTCAATAGTTCTAAACATGTGAAAAAATTAATTATAGTATAGTACCTTCATCTATACCTCCATTTTTAACTTAGTCATGCAAGTATTATCAAACATGCACCAACTCCCCTAATAGTAAATGAATGTGATTCAATAGTACGCACATGTGAACAAATAATTATAATCATGTGAATTAATAGCAATTAATTGCTCATTTATCCGATTAATTACCCGATTGGTCAATATAACCTCCAGACATTAATTATTATCGAAATAAATGTCGATTTCCACGAGCACTAATAATCCCAACACAATGGAACTATCAATTTCATCTTTAATCATCACGAACTTATTCATCATTAATATTATAACTCACAATATTTAACAACCAAGTCGTTCCCAGGAAAGAGGTGGCTTTCCGATAAGGATTTCTCCTTATTGGCGCGCAATTAGGTGACCAAACCTCTCATTGACAGAACTTTTAGACATTTTCAATATTGCAAATAATAATATAAATAACTTTTTCGTCTCAATTATTGATTTAAAAGTATATCATATTATGCAGATGATACTGTGACAATAATTGAATCAATAATATGAGAGATATGATGCAACAATTATTGTAGCAATAATTGAGTAATATGAGTGACTTCTCATGTAAGCATCAATAATCAATACAGTGTGCTACTATGCAACCACGCCAGACATCATTGACTTTTACTACCTAGTAGTTCAAATAGGTTTTAACGGTAACACTTTCATTTGTTATTTTTATAAAAAGATAATTGCATCATTTTTCTCTACGACAATAATTTAATTTTGTAGGGTCCACCAATGATTGTGCTCATCTCTATGGATATTCCTGCAGAAAAAGAATATTCCCCACCAAACTAATATTTTATAACAACTTGCATACTTTGAAAAATTTTCACATATCACCCTTAACTTTAACCTTTTATCAATTTAACTATTTACTAAATATAATAATTATAAGAAAATTGAATACTTTCATTTCATAAAATTCGGGGTCTCACAAAGAGGACAAGTGTGTAATCAATGAGTCATTCCCGGATGAGCAACTATTTGGGATAAACACAGAATTTCCATGGTACGCGGACTTCGCAAATTATCTAGTGAGCAACATTCTTCCTCTTGATCTTACAAGACAACAGAAAAAGAAGTTTCTTCATGACGTCAAGTGGTATATATGGGATGAGCCTTACTTATTCAAGTAGTGCGCCAACAAGATGAGCAGATGGTGTGTGCCTTACAGTGAGGTACATAACATACTGCATAAATGTCACTCATTTGCATATGGTCACTCATTTGCATATGGTAGTGAGAGGACAACGACAAAAGTGCTTCAATTCGGGTTTTATTGGCTTACTCTATTTAAGGACGCCCACCAATTTGTCAAAAGTTGTGATAGATGTCAAAGGGTGGGCAACATATCGAAATGGAATCAGATGCCACTCCAAATGATCTTGGAAGTTGAAATTTTTGATGTTTGGGGAATTGATTTTATGGGGCCATTTCCATCATCGTTCAGTAATCAGTATATATTACTTGCGGTAGACTACGTATCAAAATGGGTGGAAGCCGTAACACTCCCAGCTAATGATGCCAAAGTGGTTCTCAAATTCCTGCAGAAGAATATTTTTACTAGATTTGGCACACCAAGAGCTATTATAAGTGATGAAGGTAATCACTTCTGCAACAGATCATTCACAGCTCTCTTGGCAAAGTATGGGGTCAACCATAAGGTAGCTACAACATATCATTCCCAAACTAGTGGGAAAGATGAGGTTTCGAACAGGGAGGTGAAGAGAATCTTGGAAAAAGTGGTAAACCTGAATAGAAAGGATTGGTCTCTCAGGTTGGACGATGCACTATGGGTATACCAAACTGCATATAAAACACTACTTGGTATGTTACCATATCAATTACTATACGGGAAATCTTTTCACCTACCTGTTGAGTTACAACACAAAGCATATTGGGACATTCAGAAACTTAACTTCTATCAACCAGCCGTGGGTTAGGAGAGATTGCTTCAGTTAAACGAGCTCGACGAATTCCGACTGCTAGCCTACGAGAACTCAAAGTTGTACAAGGAAAAGGTCAAGAGATGGCATGATAAGAAATTAATACAAAGAACATTCGAGCCTGGGCAATCAGTTCTATTGTTAAACTTATAGTTGAGATTGTTCCTAAGAAAACTAAAATCAAGGTGGTCGGGACCATTCACCATCAAAACAGTTTTCTCACATGGCGCTATTAAACTCTACAGTAGAAATCCATTAGAGACTTTCAAGGTCAATGGTCAACGGTTAAAGCAATACTGGGGTGGTGATTCAAATTGCGATGTCGTCAACAATACCCTTGCCGATGCACAGTGATACAAGAGGCACTGTTGGGCTTACAACGTTTAAACTAGCGCTACTTGGGAGGCAAACCAAGTCTAAACTCTTTCTCTTTTAGTTATTCTTTATATTTTAGTTTATAATCTAGTTTAAATATGCATTTTTCATAGAATTTTGACTCCATTTTGGTAGATTCGCAGGTAACTAAAGAAAAATATAGTCATCATGCTTCTGACCCCCTTCACATTAAACCCATACACTCTCTAACTCCCAACCCACATTGGTTCTTCATCCTCTATATGAACTCTAACCATACAAGAAGTCAATTTCATAATAGATATAAACACTACACTCCAATCCTAAATCTAATTCCTTCCTTGCAGAAACTCATTCAAATTGGGATATCTTTACAAAGAGGGTAACACAAAATCATTGAAGGTAAGCACAACTTACTTCATTCTCAATATTCTTCTCTTTTATTGACACCAATTGGGTGGAAAACTTTGGGAATTAGGTGCCCAAGGAGTGTGTTGTTTGATTTCACACATTGGCTAGCCAGATAATACCAAACAACCAATTTTGGGGTAATTAACTAGTCCGCTCACCAACTTTTTGATAAAAGTCCTGAACCAAAATTTGAGCCTAAATCTCACTAGAGACACCATGTCTTCCCACAAAAGACAACGCCCATCCACCTCCACTGCTCGGCCTCAATATGATCATATGAAATTTATTAGTGAGAGGGCCGCATAAAGATTCAATTCATTCATCGACAAGAAGAATTTGGTGTTAAAACGTGGATTGAAGCCAGATGCTAACTTAGATGGTGATATGGCTTTGCAAATTTTAGAACGTAATTGGTTTCAGTTAGTAGAACAACCACTTCCAGCTGTGCTCAATATAGTGAAAGAGTTTTATGCCAACGCAATGGAAAATGTCAATCACATAGTCATGGTTCGGGGTAAACCGATGGCGTTTCATACCAATGCTATCAACGAGTATTTTGGGTTGGAGGCACCACAGGCTGACCGATATGAAGATGGTTTGCCCGATCTAGACGAGTTGATTGTCAGATTATGCAAACTGGGAACTCAATGGGTAACTCGAGCCGGAATGGATGAAAAGATAAGTTTTCCCCACTCAGCACTTAGTCGATATGGTAAAGCTTGGTATGCATTTATGTGTGCCCATTTAATGCCCACACGCCACCAAAATGATGTAACTAAGGAACGGGCTCGGCTATTATATGGGATTGTTCACCACTATTACCATGTGAATAACTCCATTGCATTCTACAATGTCGATGTGGGGGAGTGTATTCAAGAGTCCATTGACTGGGTGCTATGAGTGAGTACTACGGGAGGTCTGCTACATGGTTTCTTAATCACTGATTTATGCTATAAAGATGGGGTGCAGTGGCAGCCTTCTGAGCTTGTCCAACAACCGATGGCTATAATTGATCATGCTACAATTGAGAAGTACAAGGCATGGGAAGGGGCGAGATCACATCCACGTGGAGAAGGCTATATTATGATCTGCCAACCCTCACCCCCAGTTGGAGTGGAACAAACTCGGGGCTCAAGGAATCAATTTTTTTGGTTGGATCAACGTCAAGATTTAATGCATCAGTACAATGCCAATGCATTCAACACGCTTGCTGATGCGTTTTCCCGTTGCAATCCTAATGCATATCCGATGGTCATGCCTATTCCTCCTATCCTACCAGCATATCCTCCTTCGGACGATGACGAGCAGTAACTCATTTTCAGGGAAGTCCTCATGTTTTATTTGAATTATTTTGACGTAATGAGGACATTACTTGATTTAAGTTTGGGGGATTATGTTTTCTGCTTGGTTAATTAATGAAAATTTTAATAATCATGTTAGTTGGTGTTAGTTAGTATGTTTAGTTTTTATAATTATTCGCATGCTTGGTTAATTAATGAAAATTTGAATAATCATGTTAGTTGGTGTTAGTTAATATGTTTAGTTTTTATAATTATTCGTATGCATGCCATTTAGTTTAATAGTTTTAAATTTTCGAAATATATATATATATATATATATATATATATGCATGTAGTTGCATGAATCCAATTATTAGATTGCTTGGCCAATGATGAGATTAGAATTCGGTAGACAAGTACAGTACCAAATATGAGAACTTTGATGTAATTTCTGTTATGAATTGGATCTTTGACTGTGTGAAACTAGTATAAAAAAGGAAGCACGTTAATAACACCTATGTGGGCTGATTAGTTCAAATTGATACATAAGAAATTTTCTAAAGGATAATGCTAGTTTGAATGTAAAAATGACAAGAATAGTAGTGATGACTAAAGTTAGACAAGAACCTAAGTTTGGGAGAATATTTGGGGTATATAAGCTATAAAAAAAGAAAGAAAAACAAAGTATGAATAAACACTGTGGCATGCTTGTCTAGTTTGGTGGCCTTTGTTACTTGTGTAAGTAAGCCCGAGGGGATTGTCTTTACACCTAGCGTCCTAAGGTCTTAATGGTCTGGGAGTGGTTGGTCGAAAGCTCATTAAGGTAGCATTGAAAAGCCTAAGGTAATAAGACATTGCATAACTATGTGTAAAAAAAATGAATAAAACGGGAAATAAGAGCAAAAAGCCCTCGTAGATGAAAAATGAAGCATAAGTATTCCATGTTGACCCTCAATATTAGTAATTATCTAATTTTAGTTGGATTTAGCTTGTTTTTGGATTTCTTGAGTTTACATTGTATGATGCATTCGAAGAGATTTGTTATGTATTAAATTTGAATGTGTAATAGTTAGCATGGATGTGGAGCACACACATACACTATACTAGTGATAACAGTTTAAGATTTGAGGATTGATTAGGAATTCTGGATAGGTTTTGATATGAAGTGTTGACATGTTTACTTAATATTTTCTGAGGCCATATGAGTAAATTATATACTGTCTTAATACTGGATTCGTAGTTGTAGTTGTTAGTTGCATTGCATTGCATTTTGCTTGAGGACAAGCAATGTTCAAGTTTGGGGAATTTGATGAGTAGGTTTTTAACCTATGATTTATATTCATTTAGCTTGTTATATTGTTAGTTTTTGATTACTTTATGTTAATTTTGATGGGTTTTGTGCTTGTTGCAGGATAATCAGTAAGCTGATCAAGATGCTAGCATTTGAAGGATTTTCAAGCAATTATGGACATTCTGCTTGACTAGCGCGGGCTGTGCCGTGATGCTGAGTAAAATGGCGCGGGGCGCGCTAGTGCGTGGCTTGTCACTAGTTGAGTAGCGCGAGCCATGCTGTCTGAGAGTAAATCATGGCACGGGGCGCGCCATTACAGGATAGGATCTGGGAAGATTTGTTATGTGCTGAAAGATGGGCATTGTTGGGAGTTATAAATTCTTTATGTAATGTGATTATAACAAGATTGTGTCATGGATGTTATTTCATGCTTTTGAGAGTCTTTGACTAATGACTTGTTGATTTTGAAAAGGGGTTGGATTTCTATTAGAATTTGTTGGTGATGAGTTAGAGTGTGATTAGAATTGGTGGTGTGGAGCTGAAGTAAGGAAAATGTATTCTATGTGTTAGAGAAATCAAGGAGGATTATTCAGACACACTTTGAGAATAAGATTGAAAAACAAGAGCTTGGAGGAACGTAGAAAAATGGTAATTTCACAAAGATTGCAGATTTGAAAGGCGAGAAGGGTGGTGTATTACTATTCTCTTTTAATTTCAATTTGTGTAATTTGGATGATGTTTTCTTTTATTTGTTAAGTATTTAATTCATTGGTTATGAACTAAATTATTTATTAGGCTTATAATGGATCTTTAAGTTGAATGATGATTATGTAACTTTGATTTCCAGTTTAATAAGCTATTATCCAGTTTATCTATATTAATTTGAGTTTGAATTTATGAATTGCCTGATCAACAGTTCTTTGTGGATTTGTATAAATTCGAGAGAGGAAGTACGAATCTAGACTTAGTTAATATAACATGTGTTCTTGAATTTTTTGAATGAACAGAATCTTGATGAATGTTAAGGTAGAGATATGCTTGACATCGCATGTAATCGGATAGAGAATTTAATCTTAAACCTTCTTCAATTATAATTAGCGTAGAGATATAGTGAGTTAGTTGATTAATGTGTTTAACTTATTTCTATCTAAATTTTGGATTTAAGTTAATACGGTATTAGTACATCGAGAGGTGGCTAGTGCAACATTCGTGTTCTTGATTAATAAACTAGGATAGTGAATTGAACTAGAATAAAGGTGTAAAAATCAGAGTGAAGCTTAGGGTGAAGTTGTAAGCCTAATTCTCCAATATCTGTTTAAAAATTCAGTTTTTAAGATTTGTGATTGTTTTGTGATCGTAGTATTTTTAGTAATTTAGTTTTAATAATTTCAATTATTGTTTTGAATAGTTTAATAAAATTAGGATTAATAAGAAACTGATAATTGAGAGGTTAAATTCTTCCTAAATTTTTCTCTGTGGGAACGATACTCTACTTAATATTATATTACTTGTTGACCATGTATACTTGCGTGTTGTGCGTAATTAGATTCTACCCAACACTCACCACGGAACATAAAGTTAGCGAATGGAACCTTTTATTCCTCCGTGCATCCCAAGACATCAAATATCTTGGTAATTTGCTTAACCCACGTTACCGCCTTAGTCGGATCCGACTTTCCCAAATACTCTGGTGGTCCCAATTCTTTGAACCGCTTGGCTATGACAACTTGCACGTTGTTATTATTTCCACACGTATTTTGTACACGAGTCTCCCTTGTCTTATTTTGCATGAACTGCAAAAAGCTTCTAAATATTGTCTTCCTGTTGCATATTCCCCTGGTTGGTTATTAAAGGTATCTCAACGGTCTCATTCACTCCATTGTTAACATTTCCAGCTGTCATTCTCAAATACTGCCACCAATCATTGGTTAATTAAATAAATTAACATATCACATATTAACCATATGTTCCGACTGACCAACCAAATAAGCTTAGGTAGGACACACTAGCAAAGGATTTACTCGTCTCTCCCCTCCTAGTTATATTCCCCGATCTCCGCCAGAGACCATATCCCTAATCTGTGATACTAACTGTGACGCCTAAAATAGGTATACACAACCCATTCTGAGTCGCCAAATACATGGTACATAAAATAACTACAACTTCTTTATTACAATTGTCGTGCAAAATATGACAACACGTATATTATGAGTTTAAATACAAATATTGTCTTCTAGACAATATCTGTGACACCCCCAAATCGGGGTCCTCTGACCCCGGTCTGGTCATCACGATAAAATACAAACATCCACCTCTAAATAGCATACGATAACTAAAATGCAGAATATAATAAACGTACGTCGTTCATTCAAAAGGTGTTACTAGTCCCAAGATTCGATAACCTTAATACAATCTTACAAACACACCCTAAAATAATCAGTAGGGTTCATAATTACATAACAGTAATTTAAACTAGGCGTATGGTAAAGTCTGCTCCTTGCCACTATCCTACATCTTTCCTTTACCCTTGTCCTTTCCTGAGGTCTCGAGCTTAACTATAATATAATTCATGATATAGCAAGGATGAAAAACAAGTTTGCTCAGCAAGTTTAAATACAACAATAAGGATATATCATGATGAATGGAAAATATTTGACAATGAATTCAACAATATGAATATCTGAAGGATTCAACAATATAAATATTAGAAGCAAAGATAATGATTTCTTTTAGAATAACTGATAGTCAAGTAGACTTTACACTATAAAACTCCAATGGAATCAATAGCTGATTGACCCTTTGGTTACTGGCTACAGAATAAGTACTTCAGGGGATCAGCCTCACGTACACCATGTATATGTATAACATTTAAATCCGCTCTTTGTATCTTATATTAGATACCTGGGGTACTCCCCTATCATAAAAGGGGTGTTCGTTCAGTCTAAGAATCCTTACCATCAATTAGTTTAGATAGCTTTTATAAAACTTCATACACTTATCTGACCGAACAAAGGTTCAGACTCTATCTGAAATAGTTTAAGAATTATAGAACTTTAAATGATGTACAAGTCCAAGACTGTACGAACTCAAGTGCACTAAGTGTGAATGTAAATAATATCGATGTGGAATATTTGTAAAGTAATTAAAACCACTTAATAGCATGCTTGGAAATAAAGTTCAAGCTTAAATGAATAACTTTTAATTCAATAATAGCCTGCTCAATACAATATGAGAAGGATAGGAAAGTTGCACACAATCCAAATTTGTGTAAGTTAGGAAACTTGAAACACAATAAAAAAATAGTGTTCGTATACTTGCTCAAGTAAAAGAGTAAGGATTAAGGAACTTGCACAACCAAAAAGTGAAGTTCGGACACTTGCTCAATATAAATTTGAGTAAGGTTAGGGAACTTGCATGTTTGCTTAGCTATAATTTAATTATAGCTTTAATTAACTTGTGTTGAAACGACCTAACGTTAATAAGTCGGTCTTTTCAATTAGTATGTGTAAATTAATATGAGTCTATACTTACAAGAATCAAGTCATCACATAGCATGTTGCTTAACACATTACATATCATATTGGTCATATATTACAAGGTTAAGTAATCATATAAGCAAGCCTTGAACTTCATATCAAAAACCAAAACTTTTCATGACTCTGAGGATGTTATGAATCGCTACTTTGGTCTAAACTTAGGGACGGCCAGTGCTACCGTCCCCCGCCGAGACTAGGGTTGAGCTTTGCATTCCTGTTTTCAAACCAAACTTTAACACACTTAGACACTTACACTTCTCATGCATACATGCTAGAGGTCTTTACAAAAGTGTATAACCATTCTTGAGTTTATTTTCTCAAGCTTCTAGTTTATGACTTTCCATGGAATTAAAGCATAAAAGTGTCATGTAATTATTATGCCTTATAACTTGGCCATAGGTTTACCTAGAGAGGTCACACAATCTGTTAACACACATGCTCATGGTGTTCATATTGTTTATTCACACTAGCATGGTTTAATGCTTCGAAACAAGCTTTAAACTTATGTTTGATTTAGTTATCATCATGTTCAATATATGTAACCATGTATAGGGATATAATAGACATAACATGACATCTTAACCCTTAAGAATCTAGATATTCGTAATGCAACTACATTTTGAAAATACGTTCAAGGTTTCCTTTGAAATCACTTTATCATGAATGATGCAAGATAGCATATATAAGACAACTTTACAACCCTTATCATAAATAACTATATCATGATCACTTCTTTTAAAATCAGAACCTACATCATGTAGCCTTCATGTACATTATCTTTAACATAACAAGCTTTTCCTTTAAAACATTCTCTAACACAAGGCTAACAAATTTAATCATGACAAAGACACTATAAATCATGTATCATGCTCATTTAGTTTTGAAATCAGTCATGTACATGAGCCACTAAGTTCAGAACTTGTAACATAAGTTTTTCACAAGGTTAGTTTTGAAAACCTTAAGTTTTGTTACAAACTTCCTTACTAATCCAAGTTGATTACTTCATTCTACATAAGAAAGTTTTACATCTCATGTTATACTCCTTTTCAGGTATGTATTTAAGACATAACACTAATTTCACATCACATAGTATAAGTAAATCAAGAATCGATTTGGGTAGTACAGTATTGACTATGCCGCACTTATTACAAATAGTAGCAATTGCGCATTTGAACCAAAAGCGATAACTTGCTGCTTTTGTAGAGCCTCAATCCACTTTAATTCTTTTCAGTTTAAACATGTTTCAATCCATCATTTAAGATTTCATACATGTAAACATACTTCATAAACACAGTATGTCAAGCTAATTTACTTTGATTGACAGAGAAATTCAAGTAATTTCAAGAATTTGACAAAACCCAACTAGGAACAAAAGTTAAGATTTTTATACCTCTTAGAGTTTAGTAAACTTAGTTTCTTCCCTCTGAGATTGCTAGCCTCTTCTTTGGACAACACACTCAAAATCAAATTCTCAGAGTTTCAACAACGTAAACTGAGAAATGAAGCTGTTATTTAAAAAGTAATGGTGGACTGGGTATTAATTTAGAATCCATGGTGTTGAAGGAAAACACAATGGTTTATCAAGATTGGTTCACCTACCATTTCTCAGCCATCTCCATAGCCACTAGATTGGTAATGATCACCTATGTTAGCCACTAATCTTTAGCTTGGAAGTTACATAAATAAAGTTTAGGTTACTGTTCATGTACTATGAGGTCACTCAATTTGGGACAAGAGCAAAATCTTAGCATTTGGTTAATTAAGGCTTAGTTTGGTTACTATAATTTCCAAAATGAAATTTTAATGTACAATTGTTACCATATAAGAAAATTTTAGGGATTATTTATGTACTCACATCATATAATCCATGTACATTAAATACACACAATAAAATAACAAAGTTAGGTATTATTGTTTGGGTATCTCTATAATCATATTTTACTGCTCACATAACCACATTACCATATTATTCAATATTAACTATCTCGTTGTATTTCCCTTCCCAATTTCTAGATTACACAGATATTTAATTATTTCTGTATTAAAATCACTTATAATTTTATTGTACTACTTAATACTTTGTATCATTAGAATGTATTCTTATCATATGATTTTATTCATATCACATCTTACATTAATGTTCCATTTCATTTCTACAGTAGAAACTAACTTTTCCCATATTAACCATCAAGCAGTTGCACCATTTTGTATTTTTGAGAGGCTAGCGATTCTTTGGGCCCCTCGGCAAAGATGCTAAAATGGTTTAGATTCAAGCCAGTTCCAATTTCTATCACCACATAAGTTTTACATGATATAATTTAACTTCTATAGTGGTGATATAACCATAATTGAAATGACTCAATATGTTCAAATCCTGTAACTATATTCAAATAAATTGAATATTTAATTCTTAAAAATCCTATCAATTCTTTGATATTAAAATCTTAGGGTTAGTCCACTAATTTAAATAAACTATTAGTGACTCCCTTTAATCATTTCATAAATTCACATAATAACATAAGTTTTAAATTGACTCACAAAACAAACTCATTAAAATTAAATCACATATTTATTTAATAAGGAGTTTAAAATTCATGGTCATTAAAATATCCACAGTCAAATAAGTCCTCATTACAATTATTGATACACTATTTTACAAAATAGTGAGGACTGCTAAAACAACTGACTTGAAACATCACTCCACACCTCGACTAGTTCCCGCTATATTCTCGCCTCCTGAGAAGAAAAATGGAACAAAAAAGAAAAGGGTGAGTTAACCTAGCCCAGTAAAGAATATTATGACTAATATAATGTAGAACAAATTATCGCTAGCCTTCAATAAACTAGATAAAATGTAGTGGACAACAAGTTTTAGATCAATATTCGCAGCGGAAATAACAATTCATTAGAAGAGTTAAGTAGAGAACGAAATCTACTATCTTCTATGATTTAAAAGTCCATCATCAATATTTTATCCTTGTAAAATCAATCGATATATATCCTGAATCAAATATTTATCTTTGCATTACAGGCCAAAGATATTCATTTGTATCGCCAGTTGGTCATGTTCATCTCAACACCTATCCATCTTTGCACCACAGCCAAAGATATTCATCAGGTAATCATTCATCTTTGCACTACAGACCAAACATATTCAGTTATATCATCATTTAGAACTGAGGATGATGAAAAATACCTTAAAGAAAATGAATCTAGTGGGATAAAAGGAAAAAGATTAGGGATTCGTACTTTCGTTTATCCAAGTATAAAAATAATCCATAATAATCAATTGTGGAGCAAAATTCAAAAATGAAGATCAAAACATGGACACAATCAAAGATAGTAACCATAATAGACAACTTGGATAAAGAAAAGAAAATTTAATTTTTGGTGAATAGTGCATTGATTATAGGGAATTGAATAAGCTCACGATTAAAAATAAACATCTGTTATTGAGAATTGATGACTTGTTCGATCAATAAAACCAACGAGGAGCACGTTGAACACTTAAGGGTGACATTGGAGACATTAAGAAGAAAGAAGTTATATGCTAAATTTTCAAAATACGAGTTTGGGTTAGAACGTGTGCAGTTTCTTGGACATGTTATTGACAAGAAAGGAATCTCAGTAGATCCATCAAAAGTTAAAGCTGTAATAAACTGGGATTAGCCAAAGACACCATCAGAAGTATGAAGTTTCTTGGGATTCGCAAGATACTATAGGCAATTTATTCAAGATTTATCTAAGATCGCAACTCCGTTGACAAATTTGACTAGGAAAGCAGTTAAATTTGTTTGGATGGAAAACTGTGAGGAATGTTTTCAAGAATTAAAAAAGAGATTGAGTTCAGCACCTATGTTGTCATTGCCTGATGATATAGGGAATTTTATGGTATATAATAACACATCGCATAAAGGACTAGGATGCGTGCTTATGCAAAATAGAAGTGTCATTACGTATACATCGCGCCAATTGAAGGATTATGATAAGGATATCTGACTCGTGACTTAGAGTTGGCTGCGGTGGAGTTTTCTCTGAAGATATAGAGGCACTATCTATATGGAGAGAGGTGTGAGATATATACAGACTGTAAGACCCCAACTTATTATTAATGAAATTTAATTTTTTCTATTTATTATTTTGAAATAGTAAGGGTTGATGTGATTAATATGGATAGTTAGGGGTAAAATACGCAAATATTTCAAAATAAGCAAGTGGTTATAAAATATTCATTGTTGTCGGGGAATATTCGTTTGGTCGTGGAATATTCGTATTGCTCGGGGAATATTAAATGACGAATGTAGCTAAACCCATGTGGGGCCCATAACTGAAAGCGATTGGATGAAGAAAACGACAAATATAAGTTGTTTAAAAATAACGACGTAGTTATTCACAATTATCTTGTTAAAATATAAATTGGTTAAAACATAGTAGCACACCGGTATTGCACCAATTATTGATTCTTACGTAAGAAGGCACTACTCAATAATGGTTATGATAATTCTCGCTCAAAGATTTTATTGAGTTAATAATTGTTGCGTTGATATTTTATATCTTTGTTGTTTCAATAATTATCATTACACAATATTTTTATTATCGAAGCAATAATTCATATTATTTGAATAATATTATTAGATAACATTATTGGCAATGTCTAGAGAAAGTTACATCTAAGGAGAGGTTTGGTCACCTAATTGCGGCGCAAGAAGAAGAAATTCTATTGAAAGCCCCCTCTTGAGGAACCGCTCGTTGTCAATATTGTGATTACGTAATATTATTTGTTAATAATTAATTATTGATTCATATGATGAGAAAAATATTGATTTTATGTGGATATAGATGGAGAAAATTTTTATTGTGACAATTGTTGAAATTTGAAATTTTATCTTTTCTCGATAAAATAATTCATTTAAATATATTATTATATTTTAATAATATAATAATGGTGATATTTTTACAACGAATGTGGGATATATGAGTATACGAGGAGGAGTATTTTTGTTGCAATAAATGTTTAAAACATGTTAAATATGCTGATTGGACCCCATTTATCGATCGAAATTTGATTATACTTGTAAAATCGCTTGATTTGTAGATTTTGGTCAATTTCTATTTGGAATTTGGAAAAACTTTCTTCGCAAAGTTGTAGAGAATTGAATTTCCTATAAAAACTCACAAGATTCGAATTTTCTGATGAAAGGCTATTTATTATGAATTGTTGAAGTTCAAATTAGGAATAATTGATTTTGGAGTTTAAAATATTTTTTGTAAGAAAAACGTTTTTGTTGTAATTGAGTGGCTCACATGTGTTATAAATGATCTGAAATCAGATTTCTAAGGTGGGCTTGAATATTTTTAAGAAATATTATTATTTTATTAAATTTTCTACTTTGGAGTTCTAAGCATTTTCTATAAATAGGTGCTTAGGTTAGAATTGAAAATCACACCGTAAACTCAAGTTTTCTCTCTATATTATCGGTTTATTCTTCCGAGTATTTTGAGTATACTTTGAGTATTGTTAGGCGGTGCAAGTTCCCTTCAACACTATACCCAGTATTCAAATTTAGAAGTACTAATCTTTCGAGGTAAGGGATGTTATTTTCTTCTCAAATGATATTATTTCTTCAATATCATTATCTTTGAAATATTGGTTGGAACTTTTATCAAATTTAGAACTTTTTCATATGGGGGTTACTATTCATGAGTTACTATTCATGAGTTACTATTCACGAGTTACTATTCACGAAGTACTATTCGTGAAGCGTGAAGATGTTTTTGTGGAATTTCTATCTTTTGGTTTGAGTTACTATTCACGATACTAAGACTATTCACGATATCTGACACTATTCTTTGAAAAATAAAATTTCTTCTTTTTGTCCAAAATATCTATTCGGATAATAGCTTTGATTGTATCCATGTTTTGATCATTCTTGAATTTTACACCACTATGATCATTTTGGAGGTATTTTGAACATGGATAAAACAAAGTACGAATCCTTAATCCTTAATCCTTGTCATTTTGTTTCCTTTGGATTCGTTTCTTTAAAAATATTTTTCATCATCCTCGGTCTTAAATGATGATATTATTGAATATCTTTGGGCCTGTAGTGCAAAAGATGAATGATTTGAAGAATATCTTTGGTCAGTAGTGCAAAAGATGAACAGTGTTTAGATGAACATGACCAACTGATGAATATTTTTGGCCTGTAGTGCAAAGATGAATATTTGATTCCAGATGTATATTGATTGATGTTATAGGGATAAAAGATAGATGATGAACTTTTAAATTCATACATAGAAGATAGTAGTTTGCATTCTCTACTTAACTCTTCTAATGAATTATTATTTCTGCTGCGAATATTGATTTAAAATTTGTTGTCTATTGTATTCTATTAGATTTTTCCTGTTGAAGACTAACGGTAATTTGTTGTATATTATCTTAGTCATAATATTCTTTCTTCGAGCTAGTTGAGCTCACCCTTTTTCTTTTTGTTCCATTTTTCTCGTGGAGGCGAGAATATAGCGAAGTATTTAGTCTGGGGTATGGAATGAAGGTTCTAGAGAGAGTCGTTTAGTAGTCCTCACCATTTTTGTAAAATAATGTATCAATAAATGTGATGAGGATTTATTTGAGTATAGATATTGTCTGCAGAAGATAATATTTGTATTTAAACTCACTGCTTTTCTTGTTGTAATAATAAAGTTGTAGTTGTTTACGTACCATGTATTGACAACTCGAGAATGGGTGATGTATACCTATTTTTGGGGGGCGTCGCGGTTGGTATCGAGCTTAGGGATATGATCTCTGGCGGAGATCGGGGAATAGAACTAGGAGGGAGAGACGAGTAAAACCTTCGCTAGTGTGTCCTACCTAAGCTTATTTGTTAGTTGGTCAATATATAGGGATATTATGTGATATATTGATTTCCTTAATTAACCCTTGTTTTATGGCGATGATTTGAGAATGTCGATCGAGAATATTAACAATGGAAATGAGACCGTGGAGACGCTTTGTACTCACCAACGAGGAGAGCGTGCAACAGTCGGGCAATGTTCCTCCCGTGAACAACACCATCGAAAGCGAGATGATGAACGAGGGATGTTTAGAAGTTTTTTGCGATTCATGCAAAATCGCAGACGAGGAGACTCGTGTTCAAAATACAGGAGGAAATGATAGCAATTCACGGGTTGTCACAAACCAAGCGATTCAAAGAGTTGGGACCACGAATTTAAGGAAAGCCAGATCGATCATCATGGCGGAAACATGGGTCAAACAAATTACCAAGATATTTGATGTCTTGGGATGCACGGAGGAACAGAAGGTTCCATTCGCCACCTTTATGTTAAAATGGCGAGGGTATCATCGGTGGAGTTCAGTGAAGCGTACTCCATCCAGTACTTTTCGGCATGTCTTGGGATACGCTTTTGAAGCTATTTAATGACAAATACTTTCACGAAAGTGTTACGTATATGAAGGAAGTGGAGTTCATCAGATTAGAACAAAACAACATGGCGGTGTCTCAATACGAGGCAAAGTTTGCAGAGAGTTATCCAGTTTGCACCTCATTTTTGGAGAATGAGGAATTATGACGCGGATGTTTCGAGAGCTTTGAAACCCAAGATATGACAATATCTCATTTCTCATAAATTTTCTCTCTATTCAGAGATGTTGTTATTGTGGCTCAATTGTTAGAGCGAGATACTTGAGTATGTTCAACCGAGGGACCATAACCGAGGATCGTACGGAGATAGCGATCAATGTAATAATGATAACCAAATGGAGAAAGAAACAGACGGACAAAAATGGTAACCACATGGTGGTAATCATGGCCATGAAAATAGAAGAAGCGAGTCGGGAGGAGATTTTAAAAGAGGAGATTTAACAAAGACCATGTGAAGGCAGCGGTCTTGGCGACAACCTGGTTCTAAGGAGGAGAACGACCACCGGTCATATGCTACAAATGCGGAAAAGAGGGACATATCAGTCAAAGCGCCCACAACAGATTCAAGGTATGCTATAATTATGGAAAGGAAGGACATATATCGCCGAGATTATGCAGTAGCGAAACCTAGTTCAATGGGGACGGTGACTCAAAAGACCGTCGAGAAAAGTCAAAGTCAATGATTAGGGAAGAGCGTTTGTTGTGGTGGTCAAAATGCGAGAAACCCAAACGAGGTGATCACGGGTAAGCTATTTATAAATTCTTGCGAAGTTTATAACTTACTTGATACCAGTGCTACCCATTCATTTATCTCTCTCTGCATGTGCTCAACGTTTAAACTTGACTCAGGAGAAATTAGACTTTGACCTATCTGTGGAAACTCCGTTAGAGAAACTTTCATCACATCCATTGTTTATAAATCTTGTTTGATTCAAGTTGGCACCATCACCTTACCATTGACCTTATCTCTTTAAAGATACTTGCTTTTGATGTGATTTTAGGGATTGATTGGTTAACTACTCATCATGCCAAAATTGATTGTTTTCGTAAGCTTGTTAGTTTTCATATTCCTAACCAACTTTGTTATGCGAATTCAAGCAACTAAACCATTAAAATCAATCACTATCATATCTAATCATAAAGCTATTCGTTTATTGAAAAGCGGATGTCAAGCTTTCTTAGCCCATGTTATGGATTTGAATAAAGACACGTCAAATTTGAATAATATTCTGTTGTTATTGACTTTCCGACGTATTTCTGAAGAACTTCCGGTCTACCCCGAGCGTGAAGTTGAATTCTTTATTGATCTTGAATACGGTACAAAGGCCATTTCTAAAACCCATGTATCGAATGGCTTCTATTGAACTTCGGGGAGTTAAAGGTCCAACTACAGGAATTGTTGGACATCGGTTTCATTCGATCCTAAGTACATCTCCTTGGGGTGCTCTGTTTTATTAAGTAAAGAAGAAAGACGGAGTATGCGACTTTTGTATTGACTATCGGGGAATTGAACCATGTCACCATCAAGAATAGGTATCCTCTACCTCGTATTGATGACTTGTTTGACCGATTTGCAAGGGGCACAATTCTTTTCAAAAATCGATCTTCGATTCGGATATCATCGGTGAAGATTAGAGGCGAGGATATTCCAAAGGCGCCTTTAGAACTCGATACGGACATTATGAATTCTTAGTCATGTCTTTCGGATTGACTAATGCTCCCTGCGGCTTTCATGGATATGATGAACCGAGTATTCAAGGAATATTTGGATCGATTCGTTGTTGTCTTTATTGATGACATCCTTATATATTCCAAAAGTCGTGAAGATCATGAGCACCATTTGAAGTTGGTACTCCAAAGGCTTCGTGAAAATAAACTATATGCCAAATTGAAGAAATGCGAGTTCGGCTTGAGGAAGTAGCATTCCTTGGGCCGCGATGGTGTCGAAACATGGAGTATCTGTTGATCCGTGAAGATGAAGCAATACAAAGTTAGAGCAGCAAAGTCGGTGGTCAAATCACGTAGCTTTTTGGGCTTAGGTGGTTATTATCGGAGATTCGTGGAAGGTTTTCTCGAATCGCTACTCCATTAACTTCAAACTAACTCGGAAGGATACAAAATTCGTTTGGGAGCAAAGAATGCGAGAAAAGTTTCCAAGAGCTTAAGAGGAGACTTATTTGACTGTTCTAACAATACCATCTGGTTCGGATGGATTTGTTATCTACAACGATGCTTCAGGCAAAGGGTTAGGATGTGTTCTCATGCAACGTGGGAAAGTCATAGCCTATGCCTCGCGACAACTTAAAGAGTATGAGAGGAATTATCCTACTCATGATCTAGAGTTAGCGCGATCGTTCAGCGCTTAAAGATATGGAGGCACTATCTATATGGGAGAAAGTGGAGATATATTCAGACCATAAAAGCCTTAAATATTTCTTCACTCAAAAAGAACTCAACATGCGGCAGCGACGTTGGCTCGAACTATTGAAAGACTACGACCACACTATTCAATACCATCCTGGTAAAGCGAACGTGGTAGCTGACGCATTGAGTAGAAGATCATATGCGGGAACGAGTGCGATGATGTCAAGTATACGCATAGAGCCAACTTTAATAGAAAAAGTTAAGGTTGCTCAAGCCAGCGACCCGGAGCTGATGCGTATGAAGAAGAAAGTACAAGAAGGAGCTATTATTAAGGCGAGAAATGATGAAGAAGGAATACTTGAGTCCACTCTAGACTTTGTGTTCCTAACGACTACGATTTGAAGTACAAGATTATGATGGAGGCACACAATCGCCATTTGCAATCCATCTCGGAAGTACTAAAATGTATCGTGATCTTGACATACATTTTGGTGGAACAATATGAAGAGATAGATTGCGAGTTTATCTCGATGTGTTTAACTTTGCCAACGTGTAAAGGCGGAGCATCTAGTACCTAAGGGTCCGTTGCAACCACTTGAGATTCCGAAATGGAAGTGGGAACACATTACCATGGATTTCATTCACGGGTCTTCCTACGGTTTCTCAAGGCATCAATGCTATTTGGGTTATTGTTGATAGATTAACCAAGTCTCCGCTCATTTTTCTTGCCGATCACGGAGACTTATTCCTTGAGCGTCTTGCTAGTATATACGTGAATGAAATTGTGAGGTTGCATGCAATGCACTGTATCCATAGTTTGGATCGTGACCCAAGATTCACTTCAAGATTTTGGGTTAGCTTGCAAAAAGCTATGGGCGCGGATTTGCGATTTAGTTGGCATACCTTCCCCAAAGCAGACGGACAATCGAGAGGACTATTCAAACTCTTGAAGATTTATTAAGACTCTGTGTCCTAGACTTCAAGGCGGTTAGGATAAGTATTTACCATTGGTGGAATTCTCCTACAACAACGATTATCGAGCAAGTATAGGTGTGGCTCCATTTGAAGCATTATATGGGCCGAAAGTGTCGTTTCTCAATATGTTGGGATGAGGTGGGTGAAGCAACATTGTTGGGACCCGAGAGTTGAAATGCGATATGACCGAAAAGATCCAAATGATTCGACAACGATATAAAAGCGGCACAAGATCGACAAAAGAGTTATGCGGATCTTCATCGAAAGGACGTGGAATTTAGTGTAGGGGATCATGTATTATTATGAGTTGCTCCATGGAAGGGAGTTATAAGATTTGGGAAGAGAGGAAAGCTCAATCCACGATTTATTGGTCCATTTCAAATTCTTGACCCGAATAGGAAATGTAGCCTATAGACTCGCGTTACCTCAAAGTATGTCTCGTGTTCATAATGTGTTTCACATATCGTACTTTCGTAAATATGTGAAAGACCGAACCACGTTATAGAACTAGAACCGCATTTAAATAGTCAAAGACTTAACGTATGAGGAGGTACTGTCAAGATCTTGGATAGGAAGGAACATGTCCCTACGCCAAGAAAGGTCATACCACAAGTTAAAGTTTTGTGGAGGAATCATGCTTATAGAGGAAATGACTTTGGGAATTGGAAACGGAAATGAAAGCGAGGTATCCTCACCTTTTGAAACACAGTATCGTCACGTCAATTTCGAGGACGAAATTTCATAAGGAGGGAGGTTGTAAGACCCCAACTTATTATTAATGAAATTTAATTTTTCTATTTATTATTTTGAAATAGTAAGGGTTGATGTGATTAATGTGGATAGTTAGGGTAAAATACGCAAATATTTCAAAATAAGCAAGTGGTTATAAAATATTCATTGTTGTTTGGGGGAATATTCGTTTGGTCGTGGAATATTAAATCTTGTCGGGGAATATTCATCTGACGGCCAGCGACCATGTGTGGGCCCCATGAAAAAAGCGATTGGATGAAGAAAGCACAAATATAAGTTGTTTAAAAATAACGGCGTAGTTATTACCTAGTTAATCTTGTTAAAATACTCGGTGGTTAAAACACAAGAGTAGACACAGTATTGCACCAATTATTGATTCTTACGTAAGAAGGCACTACTCAATAATGGTTACGATAATTCTTATTCGATATTTTATTGAGTTAATAATTCTTTGCGTTGATATTTTATATTCTTTGTTGTTTCAATAATTGTCATTTACAAGTATTTTTTTTATTATCGAAGCAATAATTCATATTATCTCGAATAATATTATTAGATAACATTATTGGCAATGTCTAGAAAGTTTTGTCTAAGGAGAGGTTTGGTCACCTAATCAAGGCGCGAAGAAGAAGAAAATTCTTATTGGAAAGCCCCTCTTTCTGAACCGCTTGGTTGTCAATATTGTGATTCTATAATATTATTTGTGAATAATTAATTATTGATTCATATGATGAGAAAAATATTGATTTTATATGGATATAGATGGAGAAAATTTTTATTGTGACAATTGTTGAAAATTGAAATTTTATCTTTTTACGATAAAATAATTCATTTAAATATATTATTATATTTTAATAATATAATAATGGTGATATTTTTACAACGAATGTGGGATATATGAGTATCTGAGGAGGAGTATTTTTGTTGCAATAAATGTTTAAAACATGTTAAACATGCTCGGTGGACCCCATTTATCGATTTGAAATTTGATTATAGCTTTTGTAAAATCGCTTGGTTTGTGGATTTGGTCAATTTCTATTTGGAATTTGGAAAAACTTTCTTCCGTAAAGTTGTAGAGAATTGAATTTCCTATAAAACTCACGAGATTCGAATTTTCTAATGAAAGGGCTATTTATTATGAATTATTGAAGTTCTGAAATTCCGGAATAATTGATTTTTGGAGTTTAAAATATTTTTTTGTAAGAAAAACGTTTTTTTGTTGTAATTGAGTGGCTCACATGTGTTATAAATGATCTGAAATCAGATTTCTAAGGTGGGCTTGAATACTTTTAAGAAATATTATTATTTTATTAAATTTTACGCTTTGGTGTTTCTAAGCATTTTCCTATAAATAGGGTGCTTAGGTTAGAATTGAAAATCACACACGTAAGCTCAAGTTTCTCTCTATATTATCGAGCGTATTCTTCTGAGTATTTTGAGTATACTTTGAGTATTGTTAGACGGTGCAAGTTCCCTTCAACACTATACCCGGTATTCCAGCTAGAAGTACTAATCTTTCGAGGTAAGGGATGTTATTTTCTTCTCAAATGATATTATTTCTTCAATATCATTATGCTGAAATATTGGTTGGAACTTTTTATCAAATTTAGAACTTTTTCATGTCGGGGTTACTATTCATGAGTTACTATTCACGAGTTACAATTCACGAGTACTATTCGTGAAGCGTGAAGATGTTTTTGTGGAATTTCTATCTTTTGGTGTCGGAGTTACTATTCACGTATCTGCTTTATTCACATATCTGACACTATTCACCAAAAATAAAATTTCTTCTTTTTGTCCAAAATATCTATTCGGATACTAGCTTTGATTGTATCCATGTTTTGATCATTCTTGAATTTTACACCACTATGATCATTTTTGAGGTATTTTTTGAACATGGATAAAACAAAAGTACGAATCCTTAATCCTTAATCCTTGTCATTTTGTTTCTTTGGATTCGTTTCTTTAAAATATTTTTCTTCATCCTCGGTCTTAAATGATGATATTATTGAATATCTTTGGCACAGAAAAAAGATGAATGATTTCTGAAGAATATCTTTGGTAGTAGTGCAAAGATGAGCAGTGTTTAGATGAACATGATTAATTGATGAATATCTTTGGCTGTAGTGCAAAGATGAATATTTGATTCGGATGTATATTGATTGATGTTACGAGGATAAAAGATAGATGATGAACTTTTAAATTCATACATAGAAGATAGTAGTTTGCATTCTCTACTTTACTCTTCTAATGAATTATTATTTTCTGCGCTGCGAATATTGATTTAAAATTTGTTGTCTATTGTATTCTATTAGATTTTTTCCTGTTGAAGACTAACGGTAATTTGTTGTATATTATCTTAGTCATAATATTCTTTTCTTGAGCTAGTTGAGCTCACCCTTTTCCTTTTTGTTCCATTTTTTCTCGGGAGGCGAGAATATAGCGAGTACAGTCTGAGGGGTATGGAATGAAGGTTCTAGAGAGAGTCGTTTAGTAGTCCTCACCATTTTTGTAAAATAATGTATCAATAAATATGATGAGGATTTATTTGAGTATAGATATTGTCTAGAAGATAATATTTGTATTTAAACTCACAGTTTTACTGTTGTAATAATAAAGTTGTAGTTGTTTCTGTACCATGTATTGACAACTCAGAATGGGTGATGTATACCTATTTTGGGGGCGTCACACAGACCATAAAAGTTTGAAGTATATCTTTACACAGAATGATTTGAATATGAGACAAAGAAGATGGTTGGAGTTGATTAAAGACTACGACTGCGAGATTCTTTATCATCTCGGTGCCGATGCTTTAAGTAGAAAGGGTCGGGAGAAATTAATGATGTTGACTGCTCAGGAAAAGCTTATTGCAGAAATGGCCAAGATGGAGTTGGAAATTAAATATCCGACAGAATCAGATGAAAAATTATTCTAGATGGGGAGCAGTTCAATTTTAGTGGATAAGGTGAAGAATACATAACTTCAAGATGAAAACTGTGAAAAGATAAAAAAGAAAAGTATCTAAGGGTGAAGAAGTCAAATTTAAAGTTGATACAGAAGGGTTACTTCAATTTGAAGGGCAAATTTGGGTTCCAACCGTACCGAAAATTAAAGAGGAAATTTTGAATAACGCTTATAACTCACGATATTCGATTCACCCTAGAAGTAGAAAAATGTACCAGGATCTCAGACATCATTTCTGGTGCTCGAATATGAAAAAGGATGTTGCTGAATGTGTGGCGAAATGCTTCACATGTCAGAAAGTTAAAGCTGGACATCAAAGGCCAAGCGAATTGTTGCAACTGTTAGAGATACCATAATGGAAATGGGAGCATATCATACTGGATTTTGTGGTAGGTCCTCCAACGACTCAACAAGGTTATGATGCAATCTGGGTTATTGTCGATCGATTGATGAAGTCAATACACTTTTTACCAATCAAGATTAGATTTAACCTCGATCGGTTTGTAAAACTGTAAATGAAAGAAATTGTATCAAGACACGGTGTCCCGGTGTCCATTGTATTGGATAGAGATCCATGTTTCACATCAATTTTCTGGCTACGACTACAGGAATGCTTGGGAACACAGTTGAGAATGAGCACATCATATAATCCTCAAACTGACAGACAAAGTTAGAGGACAATCCAGACATTAGAGGAAATGCTCAGAGCATCTATTATTGATTTTAAATGGAATTGGGATGACCATCTACTGTTGGTTGAATTTTCCTATTATAACAGGTATCACGCAAGTATTGGCATATCGCCTTACGAAGCGTTGTACGACAAGAAATGCAGAACTCCGTTATTGCTGGACGAAGTTGGTGACGTCAACTATTAGGTCCACAATTGGTACAGCAGACCATTGAAATCGTCAAGGTGATTCGGGCAAGATTGATAGTTGTATAAGATAAGTAGAAGAAATATGCTGATCAACACTGACAGAATCGGGAATTTAATGTCGACAGTTTTGTTTTCTTGAAGGTGTCCCCCTGGAAAGGGAAAATCCAATTTGGTAAGAAGGGAAAACTAAGCCTTAGGTTTATAGAACCTTTTGAAGTGCTACGACGAGTTAGTGAAGTGGCATATGAAGTAGCATTACCTCCGGAACTAGAACATATTCATAACATATTCCATGTTTCGGTATTAAGACCATATAAGCCCGATTACAAACTTGTTATAGAATATGAACCATTACCGTTTGAAAAAGACTTGTCTTATGAAGAAATTCCAATTCAAATAGTTGATAGGAAAGAGCAGGTTCTCAGAAATAAAATAATACCTTCTGTTAAGGTAATTTGGAGGAACCACAATGCTGAAGAAGCTACGTGGTAACTTGAAGATGTTATAATGAAAAATTATCCTCAGTTATTTGCTTAAATATTGTATAACAATCCTAGGGACAGAATCTTGTTAAGGAGGGAAAAATGTGACGAATGATTTTATTAAGTTGTGATTCTAGGGACATAATCCTTTTAAGGAGGGAAGGATATAACGAACGAGAATTTTATATGTAATTTAAAAATATTTATTGGGTTAAATAAATATTTTAATTAATTTATTTATTGAGATAAATAAATATTGGAGAAATTACTGTGCAATAATTTAGTTAAAGTGTGTTATAATAATTAAAATTAATCAATGATAATTTTATGATTTGAAGATTTAATTTAATGAGATAATTAAATGAATTATTAAATAATTATAATGTCATTCTAATCTAATTTAATAATTAAATTAGAGATTTATTAGTTTGTTAAATAAAATTATAATTTATTATGGAAATTATAATTATAAGGAAAATGTTAATTTGATTTGTGATTTAGTTAAATGAATTAATTAAGGGTGTGACAAGTTAACTATAATATAAGGAAAATATAAAAATAAATTAGAAAACCTAAGCTAAGGTGCAGCCAAACATGGCCTTATGGCCTTTGGCATATTATAACTAATAATGTTTTTGGCTTTTTTTTAACCTGATGACTTAAGTTTGCTTGTACTGGTTTTTATCAGTTTACAATATAAATATTATCATAAGACTAAAGTTAGAAACAAAGAGAGTTAGAGAGAAAGTCTGTATTCAGAGAAGAAGGGTGGAGCCATCTAACTTTTCAAGCTTTTTGATCATCATCTTTGTTAGTTTAAACAAAGAATTAAGGGTAATAATCTATTCTTAATTCATAGTCATGTTTTTCTTTCAATAATTATTCTCTGTGATTGGATTCTTGTTGGATTAATGCTTAAAAAGTTGATTATATTTGTATATAATCTGATAGTTATTAATTCTCAGTAATTGAATTCATGAAATTTTGTTTAAAGTTGTAAATTCTAGTTTACAATGTTATGTGTATATAAACATGTATATGTTTTTATGAAAGTGGCTTATTTGAGGCCAAAATGGATGTTTAATTCTTATTGTAATCTATAAATTGATTTCAGAATATGTTAGTATGTTAAGTTAGGAAAAGAATGAAATTAAAATAATGAGTCGTCTTCTAGCAAGGGAAAGGGCAAGATGTCCAAATGATGAAGGCTTGTTTGATTTTATTTGATAGAATCTTTGTTATAATACATATTTAATTATATGATGTATTCCGCAGACTTATGTAATAGTTTAAGGTTAGACTACCTGAGATTTATTTTAAGTTGAATTAACCCTTTAATGGGGAGGATTATTGTTTAAATTATTGAAGTTATATCTTTCTCCTTGATTATGGGTAGATAGATGTAATTGTTTTGGATAGTGAGCACCAAATCCTGTGGGAATGAAGTACCCGGATTTGGAGGTGTCATAATATGGACCTAACTTCTCGTACTTAGGGGGATCAACTCTATGTACCATGTATGTGCACAACATTTTTACGCTATCGCGTAACATAATCCCATGTAGCAGGGTTGTTCATCTCAGCTTTAACATTAGAGTCCGCACCTAAGGAAGTTTGGTTTGGATCGATCTCAAGGGTAATTTAGAGTTCAATAATCATCAACTAAGGATTAGTTGAAACAATAAGAATTCACTATCTATTCATGGTTTCAATACAATTATAAAATCAATACTCAAATCAAGGTTTGAATCTCAACTCTATACAATTGAATGAACATTGTATAACAAAAGTAATATTTCAAATGAGTTAGAACATTTCATTTGAAATCTTGAAATTGAATGATGAAGCTCTAAATAATCCGAAATAAGATATGAAGCTTTCTCAACAATAATAAGGTATAAGAACATACTCAGTGAAAGTTTAAAAATAGAAAACTGGCTCAATCATATCATAATGTAGAATAAGATCTTGCTCAATGTAAATTAGAGTTTGGAAACTTGCTCAAAGAAAGTTTAATGTTAGAAAACTTGCCTCATGCGTAGATTACACGATTACTAATCACGTTCCTCAATTTAATCCTACATATCATTTACATTCATAATACCAGTTAATTATAACATAATCGACATCATAAGTACATCCTCTTTTGTCTAAACTCTGATTATGATTATACTAATCATATCACAACATTAGTTTTCATATATTATTAGACTTCACGAACGATGATTTAACAACGGGTTCGACATATCATTTAAACACGTAAGAAAATTATTGGCATGTTAAGAACCTATTTTAACATCACATTGTATGCTTAATGCATCTTCATGTTCATTATATTGTGTTTAAATCACATTTTCTAGACTTGAACAATTAAAAAAAATTACGGCGCGATTACATTCTTAGTGGCGCCCCAATACTCAGTGTGTATTATTTATGACTATCGTAAGTAAGCCTATGGTTTCGATCTTTAATGATTTCGACCTCGGTATGTATAGTAATATAAATAAGCTTCTGCTAAGTGGAAATTTGAAATGCATAGACAAGCTTGTTACAAAGCAACGTTCTTGGTCTTTGTTTAGCTTTATTTACATTTCTCTAGTTAAGTGAAGAACATAGAACATGACTAATATAGTCCAAAATTTCACACAAACAACGAAATCAATTTCACCCATATGTTCTAAACTTTGTAGAAATATTCTATAATATTCTTAGCATATTTGTAACTATTTAAGTCACATAAACAACAAGATTTAAAGCAATAATTTTGATGTTTTTGTGAAAAACTCCATTTTTGACATTCTTAACGAAAATGACTACTACGAACTCATTTTTCAACCAAATTAGTCCCTACAAGTTTTTTTCTTTTCGTTTTTACATGTATAAACACAATCAGTTATCAATTTACCGATTAGTAGGCAATTTAAGCAACAATTTTTGTACTTTTGGGCCATATTCAAATATTTATCTTTTTGTAACTTCAAAACTCCAATTTAAACATGATTTTATGGATTAATTACTCTAACATTGTTTATAAACATCATATAGCAGATTGTACATGCATATTAACGATTATAAACAACTTTCAACAATTTAGCCATAAAAACTCAATTATAGAGAACCAAAATAATATTTTTACTGTAAATTAAAAAACTCATATTTTAAACATGATTTCATGAATTTGATCATTCTAAATCACATACAATTCATGTAGAACATTTTATAAACATATACAACATCATATATTTAACAATTAACCATAAAAATTCAATTACAGAGATTTAAAAATTGGTTTTCATGAAAAACTTTAAGAAAATAATTTAAAACTTTGAGATTAAGGGATTACACTTGATTTCTCTGTTATGATTAAGCAAGATGGCAGGAATATTCTTTAATTCTCCAACGCCTTCTTCAATTTTACTATTCTCTCCAATCTCTCTTTTTTCTCTCTTTGTGATTTTTTTCCCAGACTTGAAATATGAACTAACAATGCATATATATTAATTGGCGTGTACATGGTAGCAGTTAAGCGCAGTATGGCCTTAACTACTCCCATGATCTTAAGGCCATGTTTGGCTAGCTTATTAATCTCTTTTCTAATTTATTTTAATTAACTTATTATTATATAATTTATTTGTCACACCTTAATTATTCAAATAATGTTATTTAAACTTAATTAAATAAAAGGCCCATTAAATCACATCATCACGTAATTAAAATTCTCCTTTATTAAATATAACATATAATTTATATTCTCAATAAATCTCTAATTAATTATTTAATTAATTAGAACAACACTAAAATTATTTAACAACTCATTTAATTTAATAATCTCAATTAAATTCACACTTTGAACTATAACATTATTCCTAATTAATTTAATTAATGTAACACATTTAATTAAATTAATCTATCGCAATTCCATCAAATATTTATATAACTCAATAAATAAATAAATAAAATATTTATTTAATTTAATAAATATTTAAAAATTAATTACAAAAGTCTTGTTCATCACATCTTTCCCCTCTTAAAAGGATTTTATCCCCAGAATCACAATTCACTTAATTCATCCAGTTACATTCTCCCACCCTTACAAAGATTTTGTCCCCAGAATCGTTACACACAGATTTAAAAAATAAATGAGGATTATTTTTCATCATTTGTTCTTCGAGTTCTCACGTAGCTTCTTCAGCGTTATGGTTCCTCCAGATTACCTTAACAGAAGGTATTACTTTATTTCTGAGTACTTGTTCTTTCCTGTCGACTATCTGAATAGGAACTTCTTCATAAGACAAATCTTTCTCAAATTGCAGGGGTTCATATTCTATGATGTGCTTGTAATCAGGCTTATACAGTCGTAACACAGAAACATGAAAAATATTATGGACATGTTCTAAGGCTACTTCATCTGCGACTTCTCCAATTCTCCTTAATACTTCAAAGGGTCCAATGAACCTCGGGCACAATTTTCCCTTCTTATCAAATCTTATATTTCCCTTCTAAGGAGACACTTTCAAGAAAATGTAGCTACCAGATTCAAATTCTCGATTCTATCGGTGTTGATCAACATATTTCTTCTATCTGTCTTGAGTAGCTATCAATCTTGTCCTAATCACCTTGACAATCTAAGCAGTTTGTTGCACCAATTCTGGTCCTAGTAGTTGACGTTCGCCAACTTCATCTCAGCATAATGGAGTTCTGCACTTTCTGTCGTACAACGCTTTGTAAGGCGTCATGTAAATACTTGTGTGGTAACTGTTATTGTATGTGAATTCCACCAACGGTAGATGATCATCCAATTTCCTTTGAAGTCCATGATACAAGCTCTTAGCATATCCTCTAATGTCTGTATTGCCTTCTCACTCTAGACATCTGTTTGAGGATGGTATGTCATACTCATTCTCAATTGCATTCCCATGCATTCCTGTTGTCACTTCCAGAAGTTTGATGTGAAACATTGATCTCGATACGAAACTATAAACACTAGAACACCATGCCTTAAAACAATTTCCTTTACATACAATTTCGCCAACTGATCCAAGTTAAACCTGACTTGATGGGTAAGAAATGAGCTGACTTTGTCAGCCGGTCTACAATAACCCAAACTGCATCGAAACCTTTCTGAGATGTTGGAAGGCCTACCACAAAATCCATCATGATATGTTCCCACTTCCATTTTGGTATGTCTAACGGTTGTAACAACCCACTTGGTCTCTGATGTTCTGCTTTAACTTTCTGACATGTCAAACACTTGGCCACTGATCAAACAGCGTCTCTCTTCATATTCTACCACCGAAAATTTGTCGGAGATTCTGGTACATCTTCATACTCCCTGGGTGAATCGAATATCGTGAATTATGAGCCGCGCTCAAAATTTCCTCCTTTACCTCTAATACTTATGGAACCGAATTTTTTTTCTCGAATCTTAATATCCCTTCATTGTCGATTTTGAATTTCCCTTCCTCTCCTTCAGATATTCTTTTCTTGATTTTTTTTCTTGATTTTCTTACATTCCTTATCTTTAAGTTGTGCTTCTTTAACTTTATCCACCAAAGTTGGACCAGTTTCCATTTGAAATAATTTTTTGTTTGATTCTTTACGATATTTTACCTCTAGCTCCAGTTTTTCCATTGCTGAAATTAGCTCCTCCTGGGTGGTTAACATAAACAGTTTCTCTCTACCCTTCCTGCTTAAGGCGTCGGCAACAACATTTGATTTACCTGGATGGTATAAAATGTAAGACCCCAACTTTTTGAATAAAGAATAATTTTTCTTGAAATATATTTTTGAATATTATGGTGTGGATATGATATAATGTTATAGTTGTGGGTAATATTTGAAAATTTTATAAAGTAAGTAAGTTGATATAAAATATTTGATTGGTCGGGGAATATTCATTTTAACAGGGAATATTTGTACGACGGCACAATCATTGGTGGATCCCATAACGAAAGTATTGTCGTAGTTATAAAACGACAGAAATATCTTTTTATAAAAATAACGGTGAAAGTTTTACTGTTAAATTGTTGAACTACCCAGTGGTAAAAGTACAGTAATACGCGTGGTTGCATAGTAGCACACGGTATTGATTATTTATGCTTACGTGAGAAGTCACTCAGTTATACTCAATTACTGCTACAATAATTGTTGCATAGTATCTCACGTTATTTGATTCAATTATTGTCACAGTATTAATATTTTTATATTACTAAATCAATAATTGAGACGACAAAGTTATTCATATTATTATTTGCAATATTGACGATGTCTAGAAAGTTCTGTCGAGGAGAGGTTTAGTCACCTAATTGGGCGCCAATAGGGAGAAATCCTTATCGAAAATCCCCATCTTTCTTGGAAATGATCTGGTTGTTAAATATTGTGAGTTATAATATTAATGATGAATAATTTTTGAAGTATTAAGAATGTGTTTATTGAAGATAATTGAATTACAAAAGTTATAGGGGAATAATGCAAACTTGGAAAACTTGAGGGGCACTGAAGTGAAATAAGTTAAATCAATCTGGACCATTAAAGGTGGTTTTAATATCTAATCAATCTGAACCATTGATGGTGGTTTTAATAGTAAATCAATTTGGACCATTGATGGTGGTTTTAATAGTAAATCAATCTGGACCGTCGGTGGTGGTTTTAAAAGTAAATCAATCTAGACCGTCGGTGGTGGTTTTAAAAGTAAATCAATCTAGACCATCGGTGGTGATTTTAAAAGTAAATCAATCTGGACCGTCAGTGGTGGTTTTAAAAGTTAATCAATCTGGACCGTCGGTTGTGGTTTTAATAGTAATCAATATGAACCGTCCGTTCTAATAGTAAATCAATCTGGATCGTTCGTGAATTAGTTACTATTTAGTCCATTCTCCTATAAATAGAAGCTTAATTCTTATTTCATTCTCACCAATTCACCGAGATTCACAAGAGACACTATAGAGAGAGAAACTATAGAGAGCATGAAGAAGAGTATTCTACTATTTCACTATTGCAGTATCCAGCCTTCTACTAAGGTAAGGGGTATTATTTCTTTTGTATTCATAAGGAATACTATTTTTCGTATTCAACCTTTAATATGTCAGAATAACTTTATCTACGCTGCGGATTACGTCTTGTATGGTGGTGAAAATCCATTCTTGATTTTCATATGTTATTTCTTTTCATATTCTTAAATCTAAACTTACTATGGTAAGTATTGCTTCTATAATCCTTGAAATTAGTGGAATATCCTTGAGTATTGCGCTTCATATAGTATCGTTTTATTGGAATATTGATATGATCTTTCTTATTAAATATCTATATTTTCTCCCGGGGTACTATTCACAGGTTATTATTCACTATAATATTATTCACTAAGGTATTCGGGGCACTTTTTATGTCGGGATACTATTCACGAGTTACTATTCACACGATTACTATTCACTCAAATATTGTTCACTCGGGAATTTGGGGCACTTTTCATCTCGGGGTACTATTCCCAAAGTACTATTAATAGGGTACTATTCATGGGGTACTATTCACTGAAAAAATTATTTCTTTTTTGTCCAAATTATTTTTGATACATGGATATTATTCTTGAATTTTACTCCACAAAGCAGTATCATGTTGTCAATTTGGACATTATTGAATTCTAGATAACTTAAATTGTAAATCTTTAAACATTTATCCTTTGCTTTCTTTTAATTGAATTCTTATATCATTGTCATCATCCTCATGCTTATATTGTGATGAAAGTCATCTTTGGCTTACGTGCATAGATGGACTGTTGATTGGTGTGATTATGACCAAGGATAATTCGGTATGAGCATGACCATTGATGATTACACGAATATTCTTGGCCTGTAGTGCAAGAATAATTTGTGGACGTGATACTAATGAATATCCTTGGCCCGTAGTGCAGGGATGATTCGATGATGTGATTTATTTATTAAGCTAAGTCCCAATGATAATGTTAATGATAAACTTTTAAAATCATAGGAGATAGTAGATATCATGCTCTACTTGACTCTTCTAATGGATTGATTGTTCCGCTACAGTTAAACTTGTTGTCTATTTTATTCTATCAGTTTAACATTGTTGAAGGCTAATGATAACTTATTCTGCATTATCTTAGTCATAATATTTCTTACTGGGCTAGTTGAGCTCACCCTTTTACTTATATTGTTCTCTTCAGGAAATGAGAACGTAGCCGGAACTAGTCGGGGAATAGAGTAATGGTCTGAGATGGTGTTATAGTAGTCCTCACTATTCTATAAAATAGTATGACAATAAATGTAATGATGACTCCATTTGAGTTTGGATATTGTCTAGAAGACAATATTCGTGTAAAAACTCTCAGCTCATGTTGTATAATTAAATTTGTATTTGTATTCAGTACCATGTATTTGGCGACCCAAGATGGGTGATGTATACCTATTTTGGGGGCGTCAAAGTTGGTATCAAAGCTTAAGGATATGATCCCTGGCTGAGATATGAGACAAGAACTAGGAGGGGAGAGATGAGGAATTCCTTCGCTAGTATAACCTACCTAAGTTTATTTGGTATTTAATTGGTCGGTTAGAGTATAGGGATAATTTGTGGCATGTAAATTAACCCTTGTTTTGTGGCAGTGTTTGAAAATGGCATCTAAAAATGTTGAGATAATCAATGAAGCACATAAGACTGTTGAGTCACCAATGATCAATATCCAGGATAATGTGCAACAGGAAAACAATAATCCTAAGGTAAACCACAACAACGATCAAATAATGAACGATGGGATGTTCAGAGGCTTTATGCAATTCATTCAACATCAGGCGAGAGAGGCTCCTATTCAAAATGCATGTGGAAACACTGGCAACTCTTGGATGGTTACTGCTAAGTAGTTCAAGGAGCTAGGACCACCAGAGTTTTTGGGAGAGCAAAAACCACTTAAGGGGGAGACGTGGATAAAGAAGATCACCAAGATATTTGATGTCTTGGGATCCTCCAAGGAGCAAAAGGTTCCCTTTGCCACCTTCATGTTGAGAGGAGAGGCAGATTATTGGTGGGAATCAGTAAAATGTACTCGACTCTCACGCAGACTCAAAATGTCTTGGGAAAAGTTCAAGAGCATTCAACGACAAGTACTTTTCCGAAAGTATTAAATCACATGAAGGATGTGGAGTTTATCAAGTTGGAGCAAAACAATATGACCGTGTCATGATGACGAGGCTAAGTTTCTTGAGTTGTCCGGTTCGCATCCCATTTGGTTGATAATGAGGAGAGAATGACGCGAATGTTTCTACGAGGTTTGAGACCCAAAATACGTCAATACCTTATTTCTCACAAACTGTGTTTGTATTCAGATGTTGTAAATAGGGCTTAGTTATTGGAGCGCGATAATGAGTCAACCCAACCAATAGAGAATAGTACCGACAAGTCGATAATACCCGGTGGTAGCGATCATCGAAGCGGTGACAACAAGCGTGAGAGGAATCAACATGCCGAAATGGTAACCACTTCCGGTGGTAATCATGGCAAGATAATAGAAGTGGAAATTTCAAGAAGAGGAGATTCAATAATGATGGAAAGGCGTCGGCACCAACTTTTGTTGTTAAGGAAGGAAACGACCCACCGATCGTATGTTACAAATGCGGAGGGAGGGGACACATCGATCAAAGCTGTACCTGAGCGATCCAAAGCATGTTACAATTGTGGAAGAGAAGGTCACCTAGCCCAATTTTGTCGTGCACCAAAGTCAAGTCCAGCTGGGATGGAGGCATCAAATTGGCCATCCCAGACAAGATAAAATCAGTAGTTCAAGGGAGAGCGTTTGTCGTAACCTCCCAAAAAACAAGGAATCCGAACGAGGTGATCATGGGTAAGCTAATCATAAACTCAAGCGAAGTATATACCTTATTTGATACCGGTTCTACCCATTCTTTTATTTCTCCTACTTGCGCTCAATGTTTAAATTTGACTCCGAAGAAATTAGACTTTGATTTATCTGTTGAAACTCCGTTGGGAGAAACCTTCATTACATCCACTGTTTATAAGTCTTGTTTGATTCAAATCGGTAACCGCACGTTACCTGTCGATCTTATCTCTTTAAAAATACTTGCATTCGATGTGATTTTAGGAATTAATTGGTTGACTACTCATCATGCTAAAATTGATTATTTTCATAAGGTTGTTAGCTTTCATATTCCTAACCAACCTATTATGCGAACTCAAGCAACCAAACCATTAAAGTCAATCACTGCCATCTCAAGTCATAAAGCTATTCATTTATTGAAAAATGGATGTCAAGCTTTCTTAGCTCATGTCACGGATTTAAACAAAAATACGTCAGTCTTGAATGATATTTCTATTGTTTATAAATTTCCTGACGTATTCCCTGAAGAACTTCCTGGCCTACCCCCAGAGCGTGAAATTGAATTTTGTATTGAACTTGAACCTAGTACAAAACCCATTTCCAAAGCCCCATATTGAATGGCTCCTATTGAACTTCAGGAGTTAAAGACCTAACTACAGGAATTGTTAGACATCGGTTTCATTCGTCCTAGTTTGTCTCCTTGGGGTGCTCCTGTTTTCTTCGTAAAGAAGAAAGATGGAAGTATGCGACTTTGTATGGATTATCGGGAGTTGAATCATGTCACCATCAAAAATAGGTACCCGTTGCCACGCATTGATGACCTGTTTAACCAGTTGCAAGGCGCCAAATTCTTTTCAAAGATCGATCTTTGTTCCGGATATCATCAGTTAAAGATTAAAACCGATGACATCCCAAAGATTGCATCCAGAACTCAGTACGGGCATTACGAATTCCTAGTCATGTCTTTTGGATTGACTAATGCTTCTGCTGCCTTCATGGATATGATGAACCGAGTATTCAAGGAATATTTGGATCACTTTGTGGTCGTCTTTATTGATGACATCCTTATTTACTCCAAAAGCCGTGAAGATCATTAGCAACACTTGAGGCTGATACTCCAAAAGCTTCGTGAGAACAAGTTATATGCCAAGTTGAAGAAATGTGAGTTTTGGCTTGAAGAAGTAGCATTCTTTGGGCACGTAATATCAAATTATGGAATATCTATTGACCCAGCAAAGATTGAAGCAATTCAAAGCTAGGAGAAACCTAAGTCAGTGACCGAAGTACGTAGCTTGCTCGGCTTAGCTGGTTATTAGAGGAGATTCGTAGAAGGGTTTTCTCTAATCGCTACTCCATTAACTCAGCTGACTCGGAAAGATACAAAATTCAGTTGTAGCAAGGATTGTGAGAAGAGTTTTCAAGAACTCAATAGGAGACTCATTTCAGCACCTGTTCTGACAATACCATCTGGTTCGGAGGGATTTGTCATCTACAGTGATGTTTCAGGCAAAGGTTTAGGATGTACTCTCATGTAAAATGGGAAAGTTATAGCCTATGCCTCACGACAACTCAAAGAATATTAGAGGAATTATCCTACTCATTATCTGGAGTTGGTAGCTATCTTTCTGCGCTTAAGATTTGGAGGCATTACCTGTATGGAGAGAAGGTGGAGATCTATAGGGATCATAAAAGCCTCAAATATTTCTTGACTCAAAAGGAACTCAATATGCGGCAACGACGATGGCTTGAGCTGTTCAAAGATTATGATCATACCATTCAATACCATCCTGGAAAAGCGAATGTAGTAGCTGACACATTGAGTAGAAGATCATATACGGGTACGAGTGCAATATTATCAATGCAAAGGCCAATTTTGTATGACTTACAAAGGATGGAGATAGAGTTAAAGACTCCAGGGACCCATGTGATGATGGCGAATATACGAGTAGAACCGAATTTAATCAATAAAGTTAAAGCTGCTCAAGCTACAGACCTGGAACTAATGCGTATGAAGAAGAAAGTGCAAGAAGGTGCTATCCCGAAAGCAAGAATCGATGAAGAAGGAATACTTCGAGTCAACTCCAGACTTTATGTTCCTAACGATTTTGACTTCAATTATAAAATCATGATGGAGGCGCACAACACACCGTTTGTAATCCATCCTAGGAGTACCAAAATATATCGCGATCTTCGACATACATTTTGGTGGAGCAATATGAAGATAGAAATAACGGGGTTTATCTTAAGGTGTCTAACTTGTCAATGAGTCAAGGCGGAGCATCAAGTGCCAAAAGGTCCATTGCAACCACTTGAAATTCCAGAATGGAAGTGGGAGCACATTACCATGGATTTCATTACTGGTCTTCTTAAGGTTTCTCAAGGCATAGATGTGATTTGGGTCATTATTGATAGATTGACCAAGTCTGCTCATTTCTTATCGATACAAAAAACTTATACACTTGAACATCTTGCTCGTATGTACATAAATGAGATTATAAGATTGCATGGTATGCCAGTATCCATAGTTTCTGATTGAGACCCAAGATTCACTTCAAGATTTTGGGTTAGTTTGCAAAAAGCTATGGGCAAGGATTTACGATTTAGTTCAGCGTATCATCCTCAAACAAATATGCAGTCTGAGAGGACTATTCAAACTCTTGAGGATTTATTAAGACTCTGTGTCCTTGACTTCAAAGGAAGTTAGGACAAGTTCTTACAATTGGTGGAGTTTTCCTACAACAACAGTTATCAAACAAGTATTAGCATGGCTCCATTTGAGGCGTTGTATGAAAGAAAGTGTCGTTCTCCAGTATGTTAGCATGAGATGGGTGAAGGAACATTGTTGGGACCGGAGTTAGTATGTATGTCTACGGAAAAGATTCAAATGATCCGACAACGTATAAAACCCTCATAAGATCGACAAAAGAGTTATGATGATCTTCATCGAAAGGACGTGGAATTCAATATTGGAGATCATGTGTTGTTACGTGTTGCTCCATAGAAAAGAGTTACGAGATTTGGAAAGAGAGGAAATCTCAATCCTCGATTCATTGTCCCATTTATAATCCTCGATTGAGTAGGAACTGTGGCCTATAGACTCTCCTTACCGCCAAGTATGTCTCGTGTTCATAACGTTTTTCACATATCTATGTTACGTAAATATGGGAAAGACCCAAACTACATTATTGAATTAGAACCGGATGAGATAGCCGTAGATTTAACGTATGAGGAGGTTCCTGTTAAAATATTGAAAAAGAAGGATCATATTCTACGTTCCAAGGTTATACCTTAAGTCAAAATTTTGAGGAGAAACCACGATGTGGAGGAAATGACCTAGAAGTTAGAATTTGAAATGAAATCAAGGTATCCTCATCTCTTCGACATATCAGGTACGTACCCTAATTTCGAGGACAAAATTTCATAAGAAGGGGAGGTTGTAAGACCCAACTTTTTAAATAAAGAATAATTTTTCTCAAAATATATTTTTGAATATTATATTGTGGATATGATATAATGTTATAGTTGTGGATAATATTTAAAAATCTTGCAAATTAAACAAGTTGATATAAAATATTCGATTGGTCGGGGAATATTCATTTTAACAAGGAATATTCGTACGATGGCACAATCATTGGTGGATCCCACAACGGAAGTATTGTCGTAGTTAGAAAATGACAGAAATATCTTTTTATAAAAATAACGGCGAAAGTTTTACCGTTAAACTGTTGAACTACCCGGTGGGAAAAGTACAGTAATACTCGTGGTTGCGTATTAGCACACGGTATTTATTATTAATGCTTACATGAGAAGTCACTCAGTTATACTCAATTATCGCTACAGTAATTGCTGCATAGTATCTCACGTTATTTGATTCAATTATTGTCATAGTATTAAATTTTTATATTACTAAATCAATAATTGAGACGATAAAAATATTTATATTATTATTTGCACTATTGATGATGTCTAGAAAGTTCTGTCGAGGAGAGGTTTGGTCACCTAATTGCACTTCAATAGGGAGAAATCCTTATCAGAAAGCCCACTCTTTCCTGGGAATGATCTGGTTGTTAAATATTGTGAGTTATAATATTAATGATGAATAATTATTGAAGTATTAAGTATGTGTTTATTGAAGATAAGTGAATTACAAAAGTTAGAGGGGAATAATGCAAACTTGGAAAACTTTAGGGGTACTAAAGTGTAATAAGTTAAATCAATCTGGACCTTTGATGGTGGTTCTAATAGTTAATCAATCTGAACCATTGATGGTGGTTTTAATAGTAAATCAATCTGGACCATTGATGGTGGTTTTAATAGTAAATCAATCTGGACTGTCGGTGGTGGTTTTAAAAGTAAATCAATCTGGACCGTCGGTGGAGGTTTTAAAAGTAAATCAATCTGGACCGTCGATATTGGTTTTAAAAGTAAATCAATCTAGACCGTCGGTTGTGGGTTTAATAGTAATCAATATGAACCGTCCGTTCTAATAGTAAATCAATCTGGACCGTTCGTGAATTAGTTAGTATTTAGTCCATTCTCCTATAAATAGAAGCTTAATTCTTCTTTCATTCTCACCAATTCACTGAGATTCACAAGATATGCTATAGAGAGAGAAACTATAGAGAGCAAGAAGAAGAGTATTCTGCTACTTCACTATTGCAGTATCTAACCTTCTACTAAGGTAAGGGGTATTATTTCTTTCGTATTCATAAGGAATACAATTTTTTGTATTCATCCTTTAATATGTCGGAATAACCTGTCTACGCGTATTACGTATCGTATGATAGGTGAAACTCCATTTACAGTTTCGTATGTTATTTCTTTTCATATTCTTAAATCTAAACTTACTATGGTAAGTATTGCTTCTATAATCCTTGAAATTAGTGGAATATCCTTGAGTTTTGCACTTCATCCAATATTGTTTTATTGGAATATTGATCTGAACTTTCTTATTAAATATCAATATTTTCACCCGGGATACTATTCACCCAGTTACTATTCACTATAATATTATTCACTCGGGTATTCGGGGCACTTTTCATGCCGGGGTACTATTCACGAGTTACTATTGATGGGTTACTATTCACCCGATTACTATTCACTCAAATATTCTTCACTCGGGTATTTGGGGCACTTTTCATGTCGGGGTACTATTCACGGGGTACTATTCCCGAAGTACTATTAACAGGATACTATTCACGGGGTACTATTTACCGAAAAATATATTCCTTTTCTGTCCAAATTATTTTTGATACATGGTGTAGGGTTTCGACACAGAAACGCAGCGGAAATAAACCAATTTAAAGCAATTCTGAAACCCAAAACAGGATCCATGCGAAAATAATTAACTCAGTGGTTAGAAATTATATCGATTTTGATACTGAAATTGATGAGCTCGAATCTCCAACGTAATCCAAATGAATTGCGCCTCTACGTAATTTAGTGATTTCAGGTCAGAGGACCATTACATCATTGTCACTATGAGAATTGCTAATAACACTTCGCATAATGCTCCATATAGAAATCTCATGGTGGGTCTGTCCAGTACATCGTTCTCTAATATGTACCTATGCATTGACTTAATATCTCATATATTTATGACCAATGAGATTTGGTCATCAGTCAATCCATATACTAGTCTCAATGCATCACTGTTGTCCCATCAACAATAATACTCGACTAGGGACATTTAAGAACAATGATACTAATTATAATTATATAATCTCATGTTCAAGTCACATACTTGAAACTATATAATTTGTATCACTATTCTAAGGAATTTTATTATGTTAACATTTATATAACGCAGTAAATAAAACCATAATAAAATCATTCATTTATTCAATCAAATATAATATCAAAATATTAAGCAATTATATAAAATAATTGGCCTCTAGGGCATAAACTCTAACACATGGATAATATTCTTGAATTTTACTCCACAAAGCAGTATCATGTTGACAATTTGGACATTATTGAATTCTGGATAAATTAAATTATAAATCTTTAAAAATTTATCCTTTACTTTCTTTTAATTGAATTCTTATATCATTATCATCCTCATGCTTATATTGTGATGAAAGTCATCTTTGGCTTACGTGCATAGATGGACTGTTGATTGGTGTGATTATGACCAGGGATAATTTGGTATGATCATGACCATTGATGATTACACGAATATTATTGGCCCGTAGTGCAAGAATAATTTGTGGACGTGATACTAATGAATATCCTTGGCCCGTAGTGCAGGGATAATTCGATGATGTGATTTATTTATTAAGCTGAGTCCCAACGATAAAGTTAATGATAAACTTTTTAAATCATAGAAGATAGTAGATATCATGGTCTACTTGACTCTTCTAATGGATTGATTGTTCCGCTACAGTTAAACTTGTTGTCTATTATATTCCATCAGTTTAACATTGTTATAGGCTAATGATAACTTATTCTGCATTATCTTAGTTATAATATTTATTACTGGACTAGTTGAGCTCACCCTTTTACTTCGATTGTTCTCTTCAGGAAATGAGAACGTAGCCGGAACTAGTCGGGGAACGGAGTAATAGTCCGAGATGGTGTTATAGTAGTCCTCACTATTCTATAAAAATAGTGTGACAATAAATGTAATGAGGACTCCATTTGAGTTTGGATATTGTCTAGAAGACAATATTCGTGTAAAAACTCTCAGCTCATGTTGTATAATTAAATTTGTATTTGTATTCAGTACCATATATTTGGCGACCCAAGATGGGTGATGTATACCTATTTTGGGGGCGTCACATAAAATCTCGTAGTCATAATCCTTTATTAACTCCAACCATCTCCTCTGACGCATGTTCAAATCCTTTTGTGCGAAAATATATTTCAGACTCTTATGGTCTATATATATCTCATATTTCTCCCCGTAGAGATAGTGCCTCCATATCTTCAAAGAAAATATAACTGCAGGCAGTTCTAAATAATGGGTAGGATACCCTTTCTCATAATCCTTCAGTTGGTGTGATGCATACCAAATGACCTTGTCGTTTTGCATAAGCACACAACCTAGTCCCTTATGCAATGCATCACTATATACCACAAAATTTCTTGTGTTATCCGTAAGGGACAACACAGGTGTCGTACTTAACATTCTCTTCTGCTCTTGGAAACTTTCCTCACACTTCTCCGTCCAAATGAACATCACCGATTTCCTAGTCAAATTCGTCAACAGAGTCATAATTTTGGAAAAATCTTGAATAAATCTCCTGTAATAACCTGCCAGTCCTAGAAAAGTCATTACTTCTGACGATGTCTTTGGCTGATCCTAGTTAATCACAGCTTCAACTTTAGATGGATCTACCGAAATCTCTTCCTTGTCAATCACATGCCCAAGGAATTGCACTCGTTCTATCCAAAATTCATATTTTGAAAATTTGGCGTATAACTTCTCTCTTCTTAACACCTCTAATGTCACCTTCAGATGTTCCACATATTCCTCCTTGATCTTAGAATATACCAAAATATCGTCGATGAACACCACCACGAATTTATCCAAAAACGGTTTAAACACTCTGTTCATCAGGTCCATAAACGATCCAGGAACATTCGTGAGACCAAATGACATCAACAGAAACTCGTAATGACCATAATGAGTCTTGAACGATGTCTTTGGTACATCTTCTTTCCTCACCTTCAACTGATGGTACCCACTTCGTAAATCTATCTTTCAAAAATACGTAGCTCCTTTTAACTGATCAAACAGGTCGTCAATTCTTGGCAATGGATACTTATTCTTAATTATGACCTTGTTTAATTCTCTATAATCAATGCAAAGTTGCATCGATCCATCCTTCTTCTTGACAAACAACACTGGTGCTCCTCACGGTGATATGCTTGGTTGAATATATTTCTTGTCTAACAGTTCTTGTAGTTGCACCATAAATTCTTTCATCTTTTTCAGAGCCATACGGTACGGGGCCTTCAATATAGGAGCAGTTCCTGATACCAAGTCAATCACAAATTCTACTTCCCTGTATTGTAGAAGTCCTGGCAAAGCATCTGGAAATACATCTCTAAAGTCTCTAACGATAGGTATCTCTTCTAATTTCGAACTCTCCTTTCGACTATCGACTATGTAGGCTAGTATCCTACATAACCTTGTCTCAACAATTTCTTGGCCTGCATCATTGTTAGACAACTCGTTTGTCTAGGTGACTTGCTGCTATAAAATACAACCTTTGATGGAGTCATAAGGTTTACACACTTCATTTGGCAATCAATTATCACCCCATATTTGAATAGTCAATCCATTCCCAAAATAATGTCAAATTCCCCAAGTTTAATCGGGATTAGATCTACCCTCATTTCGTGCCCCTTAATGTCCACCCTACAGTTCTTATGTACAAATTTAACAGGAATTACTTCTCTATTCGCAACCTCTATATTCAAAGGGTATTTTAATTCTTCTTTATGCAAATTCAAGTCCTTAGAAAAATTGTCAGAAATAAATGAACAAGTAGCACCACCCGAATAATATAATATGTAAGCAGTAACATTATTTATCGGAATGATACCTGACACCACATCTCGGGACTGCAAAGCATCTTGCACGGTCATGTTGAAATTTCTGGCGGTGGGTCAGTTTGGTGGCGTCGGTCCAGTGATAGCTAGAGTGCTTCCACCGCTGCTTCCTTTGACTTCCACCCGCTCCTGCTCCTCCTACTGCTTTCTTGGGGCAATCTCTAGCCAAATGATCCTTTGACCTACACGTAAAATAAGCCCCCTTTTTAGGGTTAGGGCAATTTGGCGCTATGTGGCCTTCCTTACCACAATTGTAGCAAACACTTTTTTCCTTCATACATACCCCTACGTGATTCTTTCCACGAGTAGGAAAAGCATCCACCTTCTTCTTCTGACTTCCTTGCTGATTCTCGGTAGACATATTCTCATTCCACTTCCTCTTTTGACTATGACCACCACCAGTATTGTTGCCACTAGCTCTATTGTTCTCTTTTTCATTCTTCTTCTTCTTATGTTCCTGATTGTACCTAGTCAGGGCATCGCTTCCACCTTCTACAATAATGGCCTTCTCCAACACTCCTGTAAAAGTGTCAAATTGGAACATTGACAATTTGTTGTACAACAAAGGTTTCAACCCTTGTTCAAACCTCCTAGCTTTCCTCTTATATGTATTCGCCTGATAAGTTGCGAACCTAGCCAACTCAATGAATTTTGCGGCATATTCTGGCACAATCATATTACCCTGCTTTAATTCCAAGAACTGAACCTCTATCTAGTTCTGGGAGATTGTTGGGAAGTACATCTCAAGAAACATCTCTTTAAACATATCTCATGTGATCACACCTTGTCCTCCTCTAACCTTGTTTGCCTGCCACCAGTAACTGGCCTCTAACTTCAGCATAAACGTTGCAAAGGCGGTCTTCTGGTCATCATTGACCTTGTAACATCAAATACTTTCTCCATTTCCATAATCCAGGTCTGACCTTAGACCAGATTCATGGATCCCCTAAACTCTGGCGGTCCTACCGCCTTGAAGTCCTTGAACGGGGTAGCTTGAGCTTATGGCTGATTCGCAAGTGCTCTAGCTAACAGGGTTACCAACTGTTGAATAGGATTGGCATTGGCATTGTCATTATTTTTATTGTTGATGTTCGTGGATCCTTCTTGAGCTTGTTGACGAGTTAGGCATCTTCTTGGTGGCATTTTTTGTTTAAGATATACGCTTATTAGATCATTACTCAATCTCTTAAGTATTTAAGGCTTAACTTAAACATTTTAAGATTATTTAACACATAACATCTTGAATAAACATTGATATTTTATTCATTAATAACTTTCAAAAAATACAGAGATATCATCACTACTATTTACATCAACTATCTCGAGATAAAGAATCTTCAGGATTAAATCATCATATTCCATTACTTATATTTATACTAGAATTTACATCATTAACTACCATAGATATCCACATAATTCATATTATTCCTATTTCGGCCTATTAAGAAGTCGAACAGCTTCTCTGCGCTCTTCTTCCATGATACGAAACATTGTCATATGATCTAGCATGTACCAAGGTAAGTCCTCGAACTGAACTGGATAGTACATAACTCGATTCTGAACTTTATTCATCACAGTGTGGAACACACCATCCATCTCCCCCATCTTGGCCTTCTTTGCATGCACCTCTTCCTCGGCTACTTCTGCTCGCTGGGAAGCCTCCTCGTAAGTGGCTCGCTTGGAAGACTCCTCTCTCAAATCATCCTTCAGCTTTGCAACCTCTGCCACCAGCTGCTCATTGTCACCCTCTAAGTGAACTAGTTTCCACTCCACATTTTTAAGACGTACATCAAGTCCCTGCATTTCCTAAATTTTCTGAACTATAGTGGTCCGGCATTCATCTACTAGCTCTTCCAATTCTCAAACTCTATCCTGAAGCTCAATGTTACTGTCATACACCTCGTTATACATCTGAGCTGTAATAGAGTTAGGTGGGAACTCATCTTCCTCCTCAGGATCCTCCTCCGGATCAGTCTCAGACACATGCTCTTGACCCACAATAGTGATCAATGGACATGGCTCTCTCTATACCAACTACTCTCGGATGACATGAATGTCTTGGGGGTCCTCTTTTCTAGGTATTCGGGGTTCCTCCTCCCCAACTCGACTAGATCGTCCAATATCTGACATCCTGACAATATGATTTTAAGTTTTAGTTACTAATTGATACTCGTGAACACATAAGTTTATCACATAAGTACATAAATTCTTTTATAATCTTCAATGAATTAAGGAATTCATTTCTTAGGACTAGATAAGATTTTATCACCACTATGTTCTTGATCTCCTATAAGGCTACTACCTAACGTTTTTCCCCACCTAAGGTTCATAACCTACAACTTTGATACCAACCTGTGTCACCCCCAAATCCAGGTACTCAAACTTCCCTCAGATTTGGTGTTCACTCAACAAAATAATTAACATCTAACTACCCATAATAATGATAACAATAAAATTGAAATAAAAATCCTCCCAATATAGGGTTACAACATCTTAAATGAATAAATCCCAGGTTATCTAACCTTAATACATCAAATGCGGAAACATCATAAACAAATAAGTCTTAAACATCATAAGTCTTAACATAATAGTTCTCAAATAATAGTAACAAGCTTTCATTACTTACTTGCTTTGCCTTTGCCTTTGCCCTTACTTGTGGATGGCTCATCAACTCTTTCAATCTTAGCTGCAATGTTATTACGCAAGAGTGAGCAACAATTGCCCAAAAGTTTAACAACAGAATAATAATATTAACATGCGAATAAACAATCAAAACTGAACCAAAAGAAGTCTCGGCTTTTGAATCAATATTAGAACAGGAATCAAAAGTACATCTGAAGGTCACAAGAACATGAACTATGTCCCAATTTATCAAGTATTTCTACTTTAAACCTCTAACAGTCATAAGACTGTCATAAGAATATATGGACCTAACTTCTCGTACTTAGGGGGATCATCCCTATGTACCATGTATGTGCACAACATCTTTACGCTATCGCGTAACATTATCCCATGTAGAAGGGTTGTTCATCTCAGCTTTGACATTAGAGTTCGCACCAAAGAAGTTTGGTTTGGATCAATCTCAAGGATAATTTAGAGTTCAATAATCATTAACTATGGATTAGTTGAATCAATGATAATTCACAATCTATTCAAGGTTTCAATACAATATTAAAATCAATACTCAAATCAAGGTTTGAATCTCAACTCTATACAATTGAATGAATATTGTATAACAAAAGTAATATTTCAAATGAGTTAAGAACATTTCATTTGAAATCTTAAAATTGAATGATTAAGCTCTAAATAATCCGAAATAGGATACGAAGCTTACTCAACAATAATAAGGTTTAAGAACTTACTCAATGAAAGTTTAAAAATAGAAAATTGGCTCAATCATATCATAATGTAGAATAAGATCTTTCTCAATCTAAATTAGAGTTTAGAAACCTGCTCAAAGAAAGTTTAGGGTTAGAAAACTTGCCTCGTGCGTAGATTGTATGATTACTATTCACGTTCCTCAATTTAATCCTACATATCATTTACATTCATAATACCTTTTAATTATAATGTAACTGACATCATAAGTACATCTTCTTTTGTCTAAACTCTGATTATGAATATACTAATCACATCACAACATTAGCTTTCACATATTATTTTACTTCATGAATGACGAGTCAACTACGCGTTCGACATATCATTTAAACATGCAAGAACATTATTGGCATATTAAGAACCTATTTTAACATAACATTGTATGCTTAATGCATCTTCATGTTCATTATATTGAGTTTAAATCACATTTTCTAGACTTGAACATTTAAATAAAATTTTCTGGACGATTATGTTAACCGGCACTGCAGCGCACCCCAATACTCAAGAACCGGTGTTGCAACTCTGCTGGTAAGCCTGTGGCTCAACACTGCAACACGCCAATTACACTAGAGATCGAGTCTTACTACAGTGGTGGGTGAAAGACAGCTTGAACAAAACTGCTAAGCGGTACTAAGTAGCTACGCTTAGCGATCTTTATTCTATGCAGTCATGAAGAATATAAAATAGAGCCAATTTAGGCTAAAATTTCACACAAACAACGAAATCAATTTCACCCATATGATCTAAACTTAGTAGAAACATTCTATAACATTCTTACCATGTTTTTAACAAATTAAGTAACATAAACAACGAGATTTAAAGCCATAATTTTGATGTTATTGTTAAAAACTCCATTTTTGACATTCTTAACGAAATTAATTACTACGAACTCGTTTTTCAACCAAATCAATCCCTACAAGTTTCATTCTTTTCGTTTTTACGCGTATAAACACAATCAGTTATCAATTTACCGATTAGTAGGCAATTTAGGCATCAATTTTTGTACTTTTGGGCCATATTCAAATATTAATCTTTCTATAACTTCAAAAATCCAATTTGAACATGATTTCATGGATTAATTTGAATATGATTTCCAGGTACTCAAACTTCCCTCAAATATGGTGTTCACTCAACAAAATAATTAACATCTAACTATCCATAATAATGATAACAATAAAATTAAAATAGAAATCCTCCCAATATATGGTTACAACATCTTAAACAAATAAATCCAATGTTATCTAACCTTAATAAATCAAATATGGAAACATCATAAACAAATAAGTCTTAAACATCATAAGTCTTAAAATCATAGTTCTCAAATAATAGTAACAAGTCTTCATCACTTGCTTGCTTTGCCTTTGCCCTTACTTGTGGATGGCTCATCAACTCTTTCAATCTTAGCTGCAATGTTATTATGCAAACATGAGCAACAATTGCCCACAAGTTTAACAACAGAATAATAATAATAACATCCGAATAAATAATGGATACTGAACCAAAAGAAGTCTCGGCTTTTGAATCAAGATTAGAATAGGAATCAAAATTACATCTGAGGGTCACAAGACCATGAACTATGTCCCAGGTTATCAAGTATTTCTACTTTAAACCTTTAACAGACGTAAGACTATATGTGTAACGATAGAGAATTTTATATGTAATTTAAAAATATTTATTGGGTTAAATAAATATTTTAATTGATTTATTTATTGAGGTAAATAAATATTGATGAAATTATTGTGCAATAATTTAGTTAAAGTGTGTTATAATAATTAAATTAATGAATGATAATTTGATGATTTGAAGATTTAATTTAATGAGATAATTAAATTAAATGAATTATTAAATAATTATAATGTCGTTCTAATCAAATTTAATAAATAAATTAGAGATTTATTAGTTTGTTAAATAAAGTTATAATTTATTATGGAACTAATAATTATAAGGAAAATGTTAATTTGATTTGTGATTTAGTTAAATTAATTAATTAAGGGTGTGACAAGTTAACTATAATATACGGAAAATATAAAAATAAATTAGAAAGCCTAATCTAAGGTGCAACCAAACATGGCCTTATGGCCTTTCGCATATTATAACTGATAAAGCTTTTGGTTTTTTTTAACCTGATGACTTAAGTTTGCGCGTAGCGATATATATTAGTTTACAATATACGTATTATCCTAAGACTAAAGTTAGAAACACAGAGAGTTAGAGAGAAAGTCTGTATTCAGAGGAGAAGGGTGGAGCCATCAAACATCTTCAAGCTTTTTGATCATCATCTTTGTTAGTTTAAACAAAGGATTAAGGGTAATAATCTATTCCTAATTCCTAGTATTGTTTTTCTTTCAATAATTATTCTCTATGATTGGATTCTTGTTGGATTAGTGCTTAAAATATTGATTAGATAGTTATCAATTCTCAATAATTGAATTCATGAAATTTTGTTTAAAGTTGGAAGTCAAGTTTACAGTGTTGTGTGTATATAAACATATATATGTATTTATGATAGTCGCTAATTTGAGGCCAAAATGGATGTTCAATTCTTATTGTAATCTATAAATTGATTTCAGAATATGTTAGTATGTTGAGTTACAAAAAGAATGCAATTAAAATACTTTAATTTGGTTAAGAAACGAAGATTTAGTGGTTGATTTTGCTAAATATGTTGAAAATGAAGAAAAACAACAAAAACATGATTTTAATCCTTAAAAGTTGATTGTGTATGATGTTTATATTATTAGAATCATGATATGCATGCTTAGTGATGTTGTTAGTTAATTTATAGTTTCTAGGTTTCTGAATTTCTGCTTAATTAGGAAAAATTTGATTGATTGGGAGTGAACTATGAAGTAGGGTATGCAGTCTGCGGTTTACATACATGTCTAAGTCAGTTATTTGGTACTAAAAGGCAAAATAAGCAGAATCTTTCTTGAGCATTCTGAAAGGTATTGAGCACCCGGTAGCATTGCTGTAGGTTAAGGCTTGGGGTAGTAAGTGATTGTGCCTCCCCGAGTAAAACAGTTTATTGTTTTAGTTTAAGTTCATGACGTGTTGGCCTAACCTAGTCTAAGGTGCATGATAATGTGTTAAACATGTAATGAAGTTCCATAACAGATTGTAAACATGTATTTTATGATTTTAGATTGAAAAGATAATGACTTAGAAAACTTTAACTTGCTATTTGTTTAAGTCTTGAGATGTTATTTAAGTGTGATGTTATTTAAGCCTTGAGATTTCAAACCTGTAAATGGTGTCAGTGATTGGAATATGAGATATGATAACGAGATGAATTTGAATGAGAATTAAACCTATAGGGTTAATGTTAGTTTAACTAATTGGTATTGCGATTTCAATGGTATATGTAGGGTGTTTGTCAAAAGTTTGTTATAATTGTGTAGCTTACATGTGACGCCCCCAAAACAGGTATACAACACCCATCTTGAGTCGCCAGATACATGGTACAAAATACAAATACAAACTTAATTATACAACCATCGTGTAATATACGAAAAAACATAGCTAAGAGTTTAAACAGGAATATTGCCTTCTAGACAATATCCACTCTCAAATAGAGTCCTCATTAAATTTATTGTCACACTATTTTATAGAATAGTGAGGACTACTAAAGCCATTTATCCTGGACCATCACTCCATTCCCTCGTCCCAGCTATATTCTCATTTCCTGAAGAGAACAATGAAAGAAAGGGTGAGCTCAACTAGCCCAGAAAGAAATATTATGACTAAGATAATGTTGAATAAATTATCCTTAGCCTTCAACAGTATAAAAACTGATAGAATACAATAGACAACAAGTTTTAGATCAACAACTGCAGCGGAAATAAGCAATCCATTAGAAGAGTCAAGTAGAACATAAAATCTACTATCTTCTATGATTTAAAAAGTTTTTCATCAACTTTATCATTTGAGACTCGATTTTAATAAATAAAATCGAATCATCCCTGCACCACGGCCTAGGATATTCATGTAATCATCAATGGTCATAATTATACCGAATAATCCATGGTCATAATCATACCAACAACTGTCCATCAATGAACTACAGGCTAATGAGGACTTTTACCACATCATTCGTCACATTACGGTCATGATTATATCGAATAATCCCTGGACATAATCATACTAAGTCCATCTATGCATGTAAGCCAAAGATGACTTTCATCATAACATAAGCATGAGGATGATGACAATGATATAAGCAATAATCAACCGAAATCAAATCAAACAAAATCAATGATAAATATTAAAGACTTTAAATTTATTCAGAGTTTAAAGATATCCAAATTGTCAACATGATACTGCTTTGTATAGTAAAATTCAAGAATAATATTCATGTACCAAAAATAATTTGGACAGAAAAGAATATATTTTTCGGGTAAATAGTACCCCGTGAATAGTACCATGTGAATAGTACTTCAGGAATAGTATCTCGTGAATAGTACCCCGACATGAAATGTACTCCAAATACCCGAGTGAATAATATCCGGGTGAATAGTAATTAGGTGAATAGTAACTCGTGAATAGTATTAACATAAAAGTGCCCCCGAATACTAGGAGTGAATAATACTAGAGTGAATAGTAATCGGGTGAATAGAATCTCATGAATAGTAACTCGTAAAAGAAAAATACTCTGTAAAATGATATTTCATGATTTAGTACAAAAGAAATGGTATCTCATACGAGTATAATAAAATATCTAAAGCTATGAATGGATTTTCACCGCCATGCAGTAATCCACGTAGATAGATCATTTCTATAATTTAATAAAGAATGAATCGAAGGATCATTCACCATGCATGCGATAATCCACATAGTATATTATTCCAAAGAATAATAAAGAATGGAATAATGTAAGAATTCACCATGCATGCGATAGTTTACGTGAGACGAGTTATTCCAATGAATAATAAAGAATAGAATAACAAATGTAATTCACCGGTATGTGATAGATAAATGCAGATGCATAAAGTTATTCCAATGTAATAATAAAGAATGGAACCGGTCATGCGTAATCCGAACAAGCAGGATATTCCAACATAATAATAACGAACGGAACCAGGTCATGCTTAATCCACACAGACTGGATATTCCAACAGAATAATAAAGAATGGAATAACAACAGAATTCACCAGGCATGCGATAGATCGCATGCAGATAAAAGTTATTCCAATGTAATAATAAAGAATGGAATAACATAAGAATTTCACCATATATGCGGTATTTGATGACAAAGTTATTCCAAAGATAATAATAAAGAATGGAATAATAACCCTTATGAGTATTGAAAGAAAATAACTCTCTTCATGAATACGAAAGAATAATACCCCTTACCTCAAAAGAAGACTGGATACTGGAATAGTGAGGTAGCAGACTTCTCTTCTTCTTTCTCTCTATAATTTCTCTCTATAATAATTGCTCTATAGATTTAGTGAATTGGTGAAAAATAATGAAGGAATGAGCTTCTATTTATAGGAAAATATAGTTTCGATAATTACACGTTTTGGGGCTCGAAATATTACAGTATAATACCTTCCTCTTTTCCTTCATTTTTAATTTAGTCCTACAAGTATTATCAAACTTGCACCATCTCTCCTAATAGTAAATCATGTGAATCAATAGTTCTAGATATGTGAAGATACGAATTACAGTATAGTACCTACATCTATACCTCCATTTTTAACTTAGTAATACAAGTATTATCAATCTTGCATCAACTCCCCTAATAGTAAATGAATGTGAATCCATAGTACACACATGTGAACAAATAGTTATAATCATGTGAATAAATAGTAATTAATTGCTCATTTATACGGTTAATTACCCGATTGGTCAATATAACCTCTAGACATCAATTATTATCAGAATAAATGTCAATTTCCACTACCACTAATAATTCCCACACAATGGAATTATCAATTTCATCTTTAATCAACACGAACTTATTCATCATTAATATTATAACTCACAATATTTAACAACCAGGTCATTCCCAGGAAAGAGGGGCTTTCAATAAGGATTTCTCCTTATTGGTAGCCGCAATTAGGTGACCAAACCTCTCCTCGATGTGAACTTCTAGATATTGTCAATATTGCAATTAATAATATGAATAACTTTGTCATCTCAATTATTAATTTAATAATATAACATATTATACAGATGATACTGTGACAATAATTGAATCAATAATATGAGAGATATGATGCAACAATTACTTTAGCAATAATTGAGTATAACTGAGTGACTTTTCACGTAAGCATCAATAATCAATACTGTGTGCTACTATACAACCACACGTATTACTGTACTTTTACTACCGAGTAGTTCAATAGTTTTAACGGTAACACTTGTCGTTATTTTTATAAAAAGATAATTCTATCATTTTCTAAATACGACAATACTTCCGTTGTGGGGTCCACCAATGATTGGGTCGTCGTACGGATATTCCCCGACGAAAAGAATATTCCCCGACTAAACAAATATTTTATAACAACTTGCATACTTTACAAAATTTATTAATATTATCGACAACTATAACATTATATCAAATCCATACCATAATATTCAAAAAAATAATTTTGAGAAATTTAAATCTTTATTCATAAAATTTGGGGTCTCAAATTACACAGGAGGCAAGTTCCTAAACCTTATTTCTTTATGAAGAGCAAGATCTTTATCCTATCTTATTTATTACTGTTATGCAAGTATCTAAATATTACTTTTCACTAAGCAAATTTCCTAATCTTGAACTTGACATTGTTTGATTAAGATGGCTCAAGTTCTTTATTCTTATTCAGTAAGCTTCTAATCATTGTTTCTTATTAATTCAAAGATTGAGATGTTCATTATTTCGAATGAGACTTTCTAATTCCTTTGAATATACAATGTTTTATTCTACTATATATTGTTGTGATTTCATTCTTGTCTTAAACATTGTTACTCAATACCTAGTTATTGTATTGAACCTCGAATGGCTAGTTAACCTTTATTGAAATGACTAGTCCATAGTTTATAAGCATTATAAAATTCTAGAACCATTGTTAAAGTTAATCCAAACTAAACTCTCTTTAGTGTGGAAATCTTAAGTCAAACTAAGATGAACAACCCTAATATATGGGATTAAGTACGCGTTTGTGTTTCGATGTTTGTGCACAATACCTGGTACGAAGGGTTGATCCCCCTAAGTACGAAAGGAAAGGTCTGTATAGTCTAACGACTGTTAAAGGTTGAGGTAGAAATACTTAGTAACTTGGGACATAGTTCATGGTCTTAAGACCCTCAGAAATAAATCTCGAACTTGTTTTTTAATCTCGATTCGAAGAAGGAGTTCTTTATTATTCAGCATTCATTGCTTACTCTTATGTTATTGGTATTGTCATCGTTATATTAATTAGAAATTATTTGATCACTCTTGCATTTAACACTGTAGTTAAAGTTGATGAGTCGTCTTCTAGCAAGGGCAAGGGCAAGATGGGCAAATGATAAAGACTTGTTTGATTTTATTTGATAGAATCTATTTTATGATACTTATATAATTATATGATGTATTCCGCAGACTTATGTAAGAGTTTAAGGTTAGACTACCTGAGATTTATTTTAAGTTGATGAAACCCTTTAATGCGGAGGATTATTGTTTAAGTTATTTAGGTTATGTCTTTATTCTTGATTATGGGTAGTTAGATGTAATTATTTTAGATAGTGAGCACTAAATCCTGTGGGAATGAAGTACTCAAATTTGGGGTATCACAAGTTGGTATCAAAGCTTTAGCTTATGAACCTTAGGTGGGGGAAACCTTAGGAAGTAACCTTATGAAGATAGAAAACATAGTGGTGATAAACTCTTATTGAGTTTGAATGAATGGATTAAGGCATTCATTAAAGATAAATAATAAAAGACTTTATGTGCCTATGTGTTGACAACTTATGTGCTTGCGAGTATTGAAGAGTGTCACGTAGTGAATAAACCTTAAGGTATTTTGTTGTTAGGATGTCTAATGCTGAAGGATCCAGTCAAGCTAGGGAGAAGATTCCTCAGGTGCCTATAAATGAGGAGCCCCAAGATGTTCATGTTATTCGGGAGCAGTTGATCCAGAGGGAGCCTTCTCTGTTGGTCACTGATGAAGGATAGGGGAATGAGCCTGTTTCTAATCCTAAGGAGGAGGAGGACTCTGAGGAGATTGAGGTGGAGGATGAGGAAGAGGATCGTATGGAGTTTCCACCAAACTCCATTACAGCTTGGATGTATAATGAATTATATGACCGTAATATAGAATTACAGGCTAAGGTTGAGGAGCTGAATGAGCTAGCTGACATGCGTTAGGCTACTATAGAGCAAAAGGATGTGGAGATTCAGGATCTCGACATACGTCATGGAAACACAGAATGGAACCTAGTTCACACAGAGGGTCATCAAGAGGAACTATTGGCTTAGAATGAAAAGATGAAGACTGAAGTTGAGAAGCTAAAAGATGATTTAAAGGAGGAGTCAGCTAAGCGTATGAGAGCAGAAGACGCTTGGATGAAGGCTACTCAGTGTGCAGATCGTGTTGAAGACAAGGTTCAGACGAAGAAGGATAAGATGAATGAAATGGAATATGCTTTTCATTCTGCAATTAATAGGGCGCAAGACCAAGTCTTTTATTACCTAGCTCAGTTTGAAGACTTGCCATGGTATATGATGGCACTACTACTAAACAGTAAATAGACGACGCGAAAAAAATGTTGTGGTTTCAGTGAGAAAAACATCGTGGTTAAGGGTGTCATCTATTTGACACCCTTAAACAACGTTTTTAAAACGTTATAGTTAAGCACATTACACAACGTTTTTTAAGAAAAAAATGTTGTAGATTTGTTTTCCATAAATTAGCAGATGCTTAAAAACGTTGTAGAAGGTATGATTCCACAACATTTTCTGGATAAAAATGTTGTAGTTTAATATATCAGAAAACGTTTAGGCATATTTACACAACGTTTTTAAAATGTTGTAGATTAAAAAGAAAAGAAAAAAAGTTGTGGTTCACCTACATTACCAATGCACCTACAATATGCTAATGTCTGAAAGATTAATATATTGTAGCCTGAAAGATTAAAAGAGTTGTAACTTCAATCATTTATCAAAGATTCCAAGTAATCCAACCACATAATTCTACAATTTTGACAAACATTCTTATCTTCAAAGTATATGACAAGACATTATCAAATAGAGGAAATATGACCCCAACTACTATACTAACAACTCGTGTGTACAATATAAGTATGAGAATATTCAAATTCATGAACCAAACAAAGTTGTTGATTATCATTAGTATAATAAAATCATTCACTTGATTTTCATCAAATGCCAAGAAGTGTTTTAAAATCCTAAACAATCTTTGATTTACAATCCCAATGAACTAGCATAAGAACTTTGACTTATAAATGAACAAGGTTTTATCCAGACCTACATCAGTGGCGAGGGTGGAGTGTAAGACATGACCAAGTAAACACTGTTGTAGGAATGCACACAACAACGGTACGAGCCTTCTTGTTGAGCTTCTCCACAATATGAGCTTGAATCGCCACGACCAATTTCCCCTCCACAAAATGATCCACTCAATGTAACCCCAGGAAAATTCTCCAAGAAAGGAGAGCTATCAGCATTCAGTTTTCCAAAAAAAGGCTCGTCGCTACCACAACAAGAGAATATAATTCCCCCAAAGACTTTCTTTTGTCACTATTAATAGGACTCAAACGATGAGAACTTTCGACATCACATTCTTCCTTCAAACGTCTCAATTTGTCAGAGACATTTCTAAGAGAAGACGATGCCATTTGTGAATCTGAATTAAAGACATGGAAGAAATCACCAGTTTTAATACCACCACCGCCAACATATAGGTACTCCTCACCTCCTCTGCAAAACAAAAGTAACTTTGACTACTCTTGTTCAAATTAAATAAGCATGAAATAATACGGTTATAAAAAACTCAAGCAACAAAAGCACGCGCACATTTATTATGCTAATATAAAAAACTAGGAAAATTTACTTACAGTTTACATTTTTTTTACTTATTCTAATGATAATTCTCAAAGATATGTACAACAAAATCATGGACATAACTAGCAAACTGGGTTTACGGCAATAACTAGTGAAATTGGAGGAATTGTGCAAATAAGAGGTGCAGGGCAAGGAAATATTAGTCACTTGCAGCAATTATTCAGCCTAAAAAGATCTACGTCATTTAAATTTTCAAATAAAGTTTAAATATCAGGTATCGGCATACAGGAAAGGAATAAAAAAGGAAGTAATATAAAAAATAATAACACATTTATACTGTCGATTAAATGTCTTTGATATGATTGCTACCAACTTCTTCTGCCTAGAGACTGGAAACAACTAAACACTATATTTGAAGAGGTAGCACGAATTACCTACAGCATTTTCATCTCACTTCAGATTCTGAAATCAACTGATATGAACACCATCAGCTGGAGCTTCAGTTCGGGTATTACGTGATTGAAGGAGCTTTTTTTTTTGGCTATCTTCCTTTTAACTTCTTTCTCTAGCATGCGTAGCCTCCCCCTTGTTGCTCTGTCTGGGAAGAATTAATAGTAGGCTTCAGATTCACGTCAACCATATCTTCCTGTCTTGTTGATGAAAGGGTTTCCATCCCTGGCAAGGCAGCAACAATCTTTCGAAATAGAGGCTGAAAATTAAAATTTGTATTTCATGGTCTCAAGAGGCATTATATCAACGAATATCATGTGTGGTATCTTAAAAGATTACAAAAGGAAATATCCTAGAAATATTAATAATGTGTCAGGATGCAACAGATAATAAGCATCCGATGCAGGATTTTTTTTTGTAAAACAAACAAATATATGAAGAACTTGAAAATCTCCACCTTGATATTAAATCCGGCTTTTGCACTTGTCTCTATAAACATGATTCCAGACTCACGAGCTTTTGCATCTCCTTCAATTGAAACTTTCATATTTGGTCACCAGGAGCATTATCATTAGAATAAGTAAAAAAATGTAAACTGTAAGTAAAGGCTGTACAAAGATATGTACAACAAAATCATGGACATAACTAGCAAACTGGGTTTGCCTACTCTTTCTATCCAAGATCACTAGTATGATCAATGAAATTGAGATCTCTTCTAATGGAGGAGACCACATTTGATAAGTCTGAAATAGAGAGCAAAAGCAATTGTTAATTTATTGTGAGAAGTAGAAATGCAGTTCAACATAAGGAATCAGACCACTTTAGCAGCACAAAATAATCTACTATTAACAGAGTGACAGCAATCAGGTTTAGAGTTGACTAATTGAACTATTAATATTATCCACAAGTCTGCAAATGTATGTACAATAATATTAATATTACTAAAAATTAAGTTTTTGTTTAAAAAACTAATGAAGCTACAGGAGTAAGCAAATTATATATTAAATAGTCAGTGTAGCATACAACTCCTCAAAGCATGAAAATGAACCTCACCAGTCAAATAATTGTGAGTACACAATTTTTGCCAATGCATCTCTACTTTTCACTTTGTAGGAAAGCTCTTCAGTAATCAAAGCACCAAATCCAGTATATGTTGATGTACAAATAGAGTATATCTTCTTTTTCGCCTCTTCCTCACTGAAACCCAATTAAATAACTTAAATTAACCAAAATCAAACAACTTAAATTAACCCAAAAAAATAAGAAAAAAACTTCCACGCCATCAAATATCAATATCATTAGTAAATAAAGAGAAACTACAAGAGTAAAATACCTTCCGAAGAATCAAGCTAGGGTTTTGACATACTGAGTTAATCATCTCTTCTTCTAAGGGTTTTGGATCCAAGTGAACTCCATAACGATAAGCCAATGCTCATAATCGCATCCATCAAGGAGTATTATGCGCTTTGGCGCTTCGGTTGCTCTAGTTAAGAGACGGTTCATTCAGGGGGAGAGTAACTTACCATTGTCTTATCTATTTAATCGAATTTGGGTTATGCCGAATCGAGTTGGGATATCTGATTAATAAGTGTTAATGAAAAGCGAGAACCAGAGGAAATTGATGAAGATGATGGCTGAGAGAGAACGCGGGAAAGAAGAGAGGCTAATGTGCACCGGGTAGTGAAGGTCGCCATAGCTGGAGATCTGATCTTCAGATGATGTTATAAATGGCCCGTTGATTTTTGTTGTTATAAACCCCAAAATCGGTTAGGCTTGGGAGCCACTATCGATCCTTCTTCCCTTTGAACTGGTTGACGAGCGATACTGAATCCCCTCTAGTTTTGGCCATTTGAACAGGAGAGAGAAAGTTAACCGGGTTAATAAAACCTAGTTTTCGTGACTGTTTAGGAGTAGAGAAAGAGAGAAAAGTGAGATGAAATATAAAAACTTTTGAGAGAGAAAGAACTATTTAGGATGTGTAACTTCCGCCTAAATTATTGTAAGTTCCGTGTTTTTGACTTACACAACATTTTTTTAAAAAAATGTTATCTATTTAAAATAAAAAAATACCCTTTTAAATAGATAACATTTTTTCTTATGTATCTACAACGTTTTGTTAAAAATATTGTGAAAAAAAATACCATAACGTTTTTTATAAAAATGTTGTGGTTTAAGTGTTGTCTATTTACTATTTTGTAGTAGTGTGGATCATAGAACAATGTTTCGTATCATGGAAGAAAAGCGTAGAGAAGCTTCTCGACGTTTTAATATGCCAAAATAGGAAAAGTAATAAGTTATGAGATTAAATATGTGTTAAATAAAATGTAAATCCCATATTTTGAGATAAATAATGGGGTAAGATGAGCATGTATCCTGAAACTTTTCATGTTTAGGAAAGTTAATGTTGATAGCAGAGATGTTATCCTTACTATGTTTTGGAAGTTATGAATAAATAAGATATCGAAGTTTATTGAAATGTTATGTGTTAAGATTTAATCTTAGAAGGTTTAAGTTAAACCTTAAATATTTAAGAAATTGAGTAGTGATCTAATAAGAGTATATCTTAAACAGAAAATGCCTCCAAAAAGAAGACAACCATGCCAACAACCACCTCTTGAGGGGTCTACTAACAGCAATAATAACGAGGCCAATGTTAACCCGGTTCAGTAGTTGGTGACCTTGTTAACAGGAGCACTTGTGAATCAGTCGCAAGCTCAAGTCACAACTTTTAAGGACTTCAAAGTGGTTGGACTGCCAGAGTTTTAAGGATTTATGAATCTAGTTGAAGCCCAAACCTGGATCATGGAAATGAAGAAGGTTTTTGACGTTGCCAGGGTCACTGAGGATAAAAAAACCGCTTTTGCAACATTTATGTTGAAATCTGAAGCTAGCAATTAGTGGTAGGCGAATAAGGCTCGTGGGGGACAAGGAATAATAGTGTGGGATAGGTTCAAAGAAATGTTTTTTGAGATGTACTGTCCGAAGAGTTCCCAGAACCAGATGGAAATTCAATTAATGGAATTAAAGCAAGGAACCATATATGTGCCAGAGTATGCTGTTAAGTTTAATGAGTTAGCAAGGTTTGATCCGTACCAAGTTAATATAAATGAGCGTAAGGCGAGAAGGTTTGAACAGGGGTTGAAGCCCTGGCTATATAGCAAGGTTTCAATGTTTCAGTTAAATATATTTTTAGTAGTACTAGAAAAGGCAATTATCGCGGAAGGTGGACGCAATGCCTTAACAAAGTATAATCAAGAACAGAAGAAGAGGAAGAATGAGAGCGAAAACAAGGTTGGTGGATGCAATAATGGAAGTAACAACCAGATGAGGAAGTGGAATGAAAATCCAAATGCAGGACGACAGCAAGGAAGTCAGCAAAAGAAGAAGTTTGAGGCTTGTGCTACTCATGGGAAAAATCACATTGGTGTATGTTTGAAGGGTAAGCGAGTGTGTTTTAATTGTGGCCAGAAGGGTCACATTATGCTAAATTATTTTAGCCCAAAGAAGGGAGCTTGTTTCACTTGCAGGTCCAAGGATCATTTGGCTCATGATTGCCCTAAAAAGACAGCGAGAGGTGCAAGTGGAGGAAAGAAAAGCAACAGCGGTGATACGTTGACTATCACTGGGCCAATGTAATCAAACCGACCTACTGCTAGAACTTTCAATATGACCGTACAAGATGTTATGCAGTCAAATGATGTGGTGTCGGGTATCTTTTCGATCAATGGTATTAATGCTTATATGTTATTTGATTCGGATGCTACTTGTTCATTTATATCCGATGATTTGGCTAAGAACACTCAACTCCCGCTGGATAAAAGATATCTATATGTGAGCTAACTAGTGTTCAGAAATGAGGAAACACTCAAAAGATGTGTATGCAGAGTAAAATGGACAGGGCTTCCTCGCCTTTTTCCCTCCCTCTTCTTCTCAAATGGCTGACCCCAAGGCTTTTATATATAGAGCGGATGGCAGCAGTAGTACACTGCGACGATACCGCAGATTGTACCTATGGGTGAGTCATGATGCATTTGAGCCTCGCGGGTCCCGTCGTCTCGTAGTACGTGCACTCGTGCACTATAATGTCCGCTCGAACTTACATAACTTCAATCCAAGCATCCGAACGAGGTATATCTTACCTTCTTCGGATCGCTTGTGTCGAGAGTTACGCAATGACATGGATTAGAGGTTATATGAAGTCAGGAAGAGGGGTCTATGCCCATGGTCTTCAAGCTTTAAATTCTATAATTTGAAGATAGGCCCACAGGTTTTTGTGAGTTGAGAAATGAACCTGCTAATGAAGTTGATTCTTCCCAAAAATCCCGGTATTTCCTTCTCTGTCTGAGGAATGGGCATTTCTCTAGTGGCATGGATTTTGGTGGGTGAAAGTAGTATGCACACAAGCCAATCATGTTTGATGATAAAAGCATATACTTTGTAACAATCTTATTCATTTATTAATAAAAAGTATTGATTTATTAAAGGCTTTTAATTATCTACATGATGCTGTTTTATAATATGTGATAAACCCATAGTTTTAAGCAATGCTTTTAGAATAATGATGATGATCATTCTAATGAGATCTAAATTCTTAGAAAGCTTAAAACTAAAATAGTTCCCAATCGTTGGATTACTAAATTGGGGATTAGTGAATCCGGATAGATTGGTACATACGTTGCTTGCTCATTGGATGAGGATGATTGATCTCATGATCATTTGTGTGGAGACACTAAAGCAAGTATGTAGGTGCTTATTAGAGAATAAGTTCATTTGAGCGTGGCTCGCTAAGGAATACCTAATGGAGTTTTACTTACTGTCAATAGGAATTCTCAGTAGTGATAGTAAGACAAGTGATCCTTGGACTTGAGATCATCATAGTATCTTGTGTATGATGAGTTATACTTTGACTTATTCCTTAAGACCCTTAGGGTATATCAAAGGGTATGTTTGGGTATAATAAGTTGTACATGGAGATAATGTATGATCAATAAAGAATCTACCACTTATTAAAAGAAGAGAAATGTCCTATGTGATTCGATAAATGACAACCCAAGTAGTCCTTGGTTAAGGCGTAATGAAATTAGAAAGGAGTTTCTAATTTGCATTATTTGAGTCATGCATTTAAGGATCGAAATACATATAATTAAATAAAATAAGACTTGACGAGTAATTTCATGTCTTATATTTAATTGGGACATTGTATGGTGGAAGGATTGAATTGTATGCGGTAACTATTTACTCAAAGGTTCTTTTATGATTAATGTTGAAATCTATATTATACGGAAAGTCGTTGATCGCTAGAAGGCTTTATCCCTATTGTAGAATAAATATTATTTATTTAAATAAATTAATTGTTTAATTTATTTATTTAAATAAGATTAGAATTGTTCTAATTGATTTATTCACAATAGGTTTAATATGGAGAACCTAAAGGGTCACACCATAAAAGGAAGAATAATTATTTAAGAAGTTAATGGCATAATAATCGTAATAATATGTTATGTATATTTAATTTAATCTATGGTGATAGAATAAATTAAATAGCTTAATATTTATTATTTAATATTTTAGAAATATTAAATATAAATTAATAAGAGGAGTCTTATTAATATTATTACAATTATTATTATTATTTTAATTTCTAAAAGAGTTTAGGAATTAATTTAATATAAGTACTCTCATTTATTCCTAATAGGATTAGGAGGTTAAATTAATTAAAAGAGTTTAATTAATTATCCCTAATAAGATAAGGGAGCTTAATTAATTAAAGGATTTTAATTAATTAAAATAAAACCCAATTCCTTAATTGTTAAGGAGGGTTGCCCACATCTAAAAATAAGAGGAGTCTTATTATGGGTGTAAGGGAGTTGTTGTTTTTTTAAAACATACGTAATTCCAATAGTTGGGTGAGTACGCCTTTTCTATAGAGATAGAAAAACTAGGGTTTAGCCAACCACCCATCTTCTTGAATCCTTCTTTTTCCTTGGTGGATCACCTCTAGAGGCCAAACACTTGGGTGGCTAATGTTGATCAAAGGAAGGAACCAAACCCGGTGGATTCAAGTTGAACGCGAAAAGGATTGGAGGTGAACTTGTACCTGAGGAAGCTCGATCTTCAAGGGTATGATTCTTATTCGTTATCTTTTTCGTTTAATTAATAATTGTGCATATAGGGTGATCCGAGTTTATGGTTTGTAAAATTTTAAAACTCTGATTTTTCACGTTTCCGCTTATTTTTGCAATTTGATTGCGTTCTTGAATATTACAAACCTAACAGTGGCATCAGAGCCAAACCTTTATACGAATTATTAATTGTTTTAATTTGATATGTATATTGATATGTATTTAGAACAATTTATTTGGGCATAATTTTATTGTATAAAATTTAATAAAAAAAAATAAAAAATAAATAAATAAAGGCTGATTTTTTTTATCCTGATATTCACGTGGTTCAAGAGTTAATATCTTAATATTAGCCTTCGTTCAGAACCCATTGGTTAAACTCCTCACTTGAATGGGCAGGCCATGCATTAAACCAAACTAGCCCAACCATTTGTACCAATCTTACCAAGTAACGTGGCCAACATTATTACTATCAAAGGTTGCTTTGATTTTTTTTTTTTTTGAAAGTTGGCGAAAAGGATTCATGTATTAGTATATATATATATATATTATATTATATATATGATATATGATATATTATATATATTAGTTACAAATCCGGCAGCGTGGACAACAATGTGAATAATGCACGGAAATCAAGTATAAGGATATCAGTAATTATATAAATATATATATATATATATATATATATATATATATATAATTAATAATATATATGTATTATATATATATGTTATTTTTAATTATTTTATAATTAAAATAAAATGTTTATTTTAATCTTAAAATTAAATTTCATGCTAACTAATTAGAGTTGAAATTGGATTTCAAGATAACTAATTAGAGTTGAAATTGGATTCTATCTTTTCTTAAATAAAGGAGTTTATTTAGATATGAAATAAGATTTCATATTATTCAAAATAAAAGAGTTTATTTGTGAATAGAAAGAGAATCCATGTTTCCTTAAATAAAAGAGTTTATTTAAATATGAAATAAGATTTCATATTATTCAAAATAAAGGAGTTTATTTGTGAATAGGAAAAGAATTCGTGTTTCCTTTAACAATTTTTTTTTTTACATGGAATTGGATTCCATAATTAATTAAAAAAAAGGACTTTATTTTGATTAAAGATTTTGATTAAAATAAAATAGTTTATTTTATTCAAAATTGGATAAATTAAAATAAAATAGTTTTATTTTGATGTAAATTTGGATTAAAATAAAGGAGTTTATTTTGATTCGAAAATAGATTTTATACTAACTAAATTTGCCCATTAAATGATATCAATATATATATTGAATGTTTATTATTCATAAGATGAATGTTATTTATTGATGCATATGATGATGTGTATGATAATAAATGGGATTGATTATGGACTATTGACCAATGTGATTGGATTTTATTTTAGTTGGATGCGTGAATGTATGGGTTTTATTAAATGGGGTCTCTGCGTACCTCGCCTTCTCTAATTTTTCTTAATGTAAATTCTATCTCCTCCTATGTACTTCCCTCGATGGCGATTAAGGTTTCTATTTATTTTAAATAGTTTTGTAATAGGAATAATTAGAATTAATTTTAAAGAATTAGAGATCAAGGAGCAAGGAGGCGCTTGAAAGACAGTTTGTAATGGAGCCCGGGTTTAAATGTAATAGTTATATTTAAATATTAATTCTTGCACACCTAGGATTTAACCTTTTGGTTCACTTGGTGGCTCTAGTGAACCAAACTAGAATAAAAGTCCATAATCAATCCAGGTAGAATATAGTATTCTATATGTTCATGCTTATACTATATATATATATATATTATGCAAACATGCTCAGATGTTTATTAATATGACACATATTTTATATATATATATATATGTGTATGTATTTAAACAAGATGAGACAAATTAATAACAAACCCCTCAATTTTTATATTAAGTCCTAAGCGTTCAAAGATATTTGGAATATCGAACGTCAGCTTTCTAGCATGATAAAATTAATAGAGTATTAAATATTTAATATGAGTTTGTTGTGTCACCACAAGGCAAGTATTAAGTATTTAAGATGTTAATTTATCACATTTGATGCTTATAAAGAAAATTGAACAATATTGTTTTGTTGTGTCACCACTAGGATGATATTTTTCTTTTTGAATATATGGAGTGCTAGGTCGGACTTAACTTGGATAATTTTGATTGGATGTGCCACCACTGATCAAAATAATCTAAGAGGCAAAAGAAAAGGATTTGCATAGTTGATGTAATTAACAAAAAGTTGTCTACCTATTTATTTATATATAGTTTGTTGTGTCACCACAAGGCTATATACATTTGAAATGGGATCCTTATTCTCACTAGAAAATCTTTAATTAGATTTTTGCCGAACTATATAAGTGAGGGTAATATAGTTTGAAGAAAATAGTGGGAGATACCAATTTAAAACAAGACCTAATTTATTTTGGTAATTAATAAAAGAATGTATGTTAAAATGTTGTTAATTACAAATTCATTTAAAGAATTTTACAATGTCTAAAATTACTATCATCGCATGAAGCATATTAGATGCTAAATTAACGGTAACCGAATTAAGCGGATTGGTTAAGGAGTTTGAGAATAGTTCTTATAAATTTGAAAAGCTATCTTATGTCCTTAATACGCCTATCCTCGCAATGGTTGCGCATAATGCCTCCGAGGAAGACATTGCTACTTTTAGAAAGTGGCAAGATGATGCTGAGTTGGCTCAATGCATCATGCTCGCATCTATGAAAGTAACGAGCTTCGCCACAAGATGAAAACTATGGATGCTTCTACTATATTCCTACACATCAAGTAGTTGATGGTGAAGAAAATAGGACTAATAGATATCAGATATCTAAGGAGCTCTTCCGATCTAGAATGACCGATGACACTACAGTACAAGATGTACAGATAAAAGTCCTTAACATTATCAATTTGATTGATCAATTAGGACAACATATTTTGTCATGGATGGAGAGTTGAGCCAAGATTTGATCTTGCACTCACTCCGGACTCCTTTCACAATTGTTGTGAATTTTTCATATGAACAAGATAGATATCACCTCATTTGATTTGCTTAACATATTGAAAAATGTTGAGAGTCACTTTCCAACCAAGAAAGATCAAGTCTTCTTGGTAGGGGCCAAAGGATCTTACGAAAAGAAGAATGATTCAAAGAAGGTAAATAGAAAGGCATAAACAAAGGATAATAAGAACAAAACCGATCACGGATAACAAAGGAGCTTGCTTCCACCGCAATAAGCTTTGGACACCTTTGAAAGAAATCAAGCTGAGAAGCATCTTGCAGAGGCTAACCAAAGAAGCTTAGTGAAGTTTCGGTTATAATCGCTTTTTGTTCATGATTTGAAATAAATTTTTCTTTAAGTCGAGGTTCTACTTGGGTATTGGATACCGACTTTGGTTATCATAAATATAGATTTATGAAGGACCAAGCGTAAGTAGAAAGCTAAACAAATATAAGTAATCCTATGTAATGGAAATGTAGCAAAGGTAGCCATATTAGCCATAGAAACTTATAGTTTAGCAATGCCTATGGGCAAATCTATTAAGTCAATAAGTTGTTATTGTATTCCAGTTCTTGTTAAAAATATTATTTCTATTTTATTGTTGGACAATGAAATCTTTGGTATTATAATTAAGAACAATTGTTGTTCTATTTATAATAATAATGTTTCGTATAGAACTGAAAGATTACTTAATGGATTTTGTATACTTGACTTACGTGAAAAATTATTTTGTAAATTGAACAAACTAGTATAAGAAAAGGAGATGATCATTCAAAGAGTTGAATGTGTGTATTTACTGAAATACAAGTGTGAGTTATTTGAAAGGTTCAAAGAATTCAAAAGTGAAATAAATTGGCAAAGTATTAGGATTCTTTGATCGGATCAAGGAAGGAATACTTGTGCAATAAGTTTCTAGATCATCTCAAATGGTTTTCTCATAATGGACGCCTCTCGATACATAATAATTGATTGATGTATCTGAAAGGAAAAATCATACCTTGTTGAACATGGTACGGTCCAAAATGATTTTACCGACATTCCAGTATCCTTCAGGATCATGTCCTAGAAATGGTCGCATATCTACGAAAAGGTAACCTCAAAATCCAAATTTCAAGACTCCATAAAAGTTATGGACAGGATGATTCCTAATCTTAAGTATGTTAAGATAAGGGGTTGTCCAACTTATGTGAAAAGGTTTCAAGGATAAACTTGGGACAAGATTTGACATATACTGATTTGTGGGACATCCTAAAGTAAGTTTAGGGTATATGTTGTATAATTCTACTTAGCAAAAGGTGTTTGTTACTGAAACACACGCCTTCTAAGATAAATGTGTTTATCATTAAAAAGGGCTAGTGGGAGGATAATAGATCTTGAAGAGTTCAAGAACCACAAAATACTATAAGTCAAATAAGAGGAACACGTAGATAGACCTATTATACCACAAACCGAATCAGTAAATCGGAATAGCAAGAAGATACTTGGGAGGTATGGATTCATCATAGATGATGATGATGAGGTACACATCATAGAAGATGATGATCTAGTTACATACGATGAGGTAAGTGTTGTAGACACTCAGAGAAATGGATTGAAGCAAGTTTCTCAAATATGGAACATTCGTTCTGATGAGGCAATCAAAAGAGTTTGATTTTATCAAAAATAAGAATGAACCTAGTGTGTACAAAAGGGTCAGTGGGAGCATCGTGAAATTTCTAGTATTATATGTTGATATACTACGGATGAGGAATTACATACCAATGCTACAATTAGTAAAGATAAAGTTGTCTAAACAATCCTCCATGAATGATTTGGGAGGAGTATCATTATTGGGGATGCAAATCTATATAGATAGATTTAAAAGGATGCTCAACTTAACCCAAGGAACGTATATTCATTTGATGCTAAAGTCGTTTAGCATGGCAAACTCCAAGAGATGTCTCATGTTGATGAGCTATGGAGTGTATCTCTCTTTATAGTCCCCACAGACTCCTGAAAAGAGAGATCGCATGAGTGACTATCATGTATGCAATGAAATGTACGAGACCTGATGTTGATCAGTCATATTATGGAGAAGTTAACTATGAGTCAGTGAAAAACATCTTAAAGTGCTTAACCGGCACTAAGGATGTGATCATATTCATGGTGGGTCTAAATTAAAACTAGAGGGCTTAACAGACTCAAGTTTTTCGTATGAGACCAAGATGACGAAAAATCCACTTTAAGGTAAAAGCGTTATCTTGAACAATTGGTGCGTGTTGAATTGGAAAGGTTCCAAACAAAGAAAGAGTTCTTTGGTTTAGTGATAAAGACAAAGTATATAGCTATAAATGAAGTCGCAAGTTGATTATTTGGATTAAAGTTCATTACGTAACTAGGAATAGTTCTTAAGTCTCATCTTGGATCTAAACATGTGTTGTGGCACTTTCATTTGATTATTAGAATCATTGAAAGATGGGAAATCACTATAGAGATAGTGGACTCTCATGAACAACATTACATATCCATTAACTAAAGCTTATCCAACAAAGAAGATAATCGTCACTTAGAGAAGAAGAGTATGAGATACCATGACGATTGGCTTTAGTGCAAGTGGGAGATTGAAAGTAGTATGCACACAAGCCAATCATGTTTGATGATAAAGCATATACTTTGTAACAATCTTATTCATTTATTAATAAAAAGTATTGATTTATTAAAGGCTTTTAATTATCTACATGATGCTATTTTATAATATGTGATAAACCCATAGTTTTAAGCAATGTTTTAGAATAATGATGATGATCATTCTAATGAGATCTAAATTCTTAGAAAGCTTAAAACTAAAATAGTTCCCAATCGTTGGATTACTAAATTGGGGATTAATGAATCCAGATAGATTGGTACATACGTTGCTTGCTCATTAGATGAGGATGATTGATCTCATGATCATTTGTGTGGAGACACTAAACCAAGTATGTACATGCTTATTAGAGAATAAGTTCACTGAACGTGGCTCGCTAAGGAATACCTAATGGAGTTTTACTTGCTGTCAATAGGAATTCTCAGTAGTGATAGTAAGACAAGTGATCCTTGGACTTGAGATCATCATAGTATCTTGTGTATGATGAGTTATACTTTGACTTATTCCTTAAGACCCTTAGGGTATATCAAAGGGTATGCTTGGGTATAATAAGTTGTACATGGAGATAATGTATGATCAATAAAGAATCTACCACTTATTAAAAGAAGAGAAATGTCCTATGTGATTCGATAAATGACAACCCGAAGAGTCCTTGGTTAAGCGAGAATGAAATTAGAAAGGAGTTTCTAATTTGCATTATTTGGAGTTGTGCATTTAAGGATCGAAATACATATAATTAAATAAAATAAGACTTTGACAATAATTTCATGTCTTATATTTAATTGGGACATTGTATGGTGGAAGGATTGAATTATTCAGTAACTATTTACTCAAAGGTTCTTTTATGATTAATGTTGAAATCTATATTATCCGGAAAGTCGTTGATCGCTAGGAGGCTTATCCTATTGTAGAATAAATATTATTTATTTAAATAAATTAATTGTTTAATTTATTTATTTAAATAAGATTAGAATTGTTCTAATTGATTTATTCACTTACATTAGGTTTAATATGGAGAACCTAAAGGGTCACACCATAAAAGGAAGAATAATTATTTAAGAAGTTAATGGCATAATCGTAATAATATGTTATGTATATTTAATTTAATCTATGGTGATAGAATAAATTAAATAGCTTAATATTTATTATTTAATATTATAGAAATATTAAATATAAATTAATAAGAGGAGTCTTATTAATATTATTACAATTATTATTATTATTTTAATTTCTAAAAGAGTTTAGGAATTAATTTAATATAAGTACTCTCATTTATTCCTAATAGGATTAGGAGGTTAAATTAATTAAAAGAGTTTAATTAATTATCCCTAATAAGATAAGGGAGCTTAATTAATTAAAGGATTTTAATTAATTAAAATAAAACCCAATTCCTTAATTGTTAAGGAGGGTTGCCCACATCTAAAAATAAGAGGAGTCTTATTATGGGTGTAAGGGAGTTGTTGTTTTTTAAAACATACGTAATTTCAATAGTTGGGTGAGTACGCCTTTTCTATAGAGATAGAAAAACTAGGGTTTAGCCAACCACCCATCTTCTTGAATCCTTCTTTTTCCTTGGTGGATCACCTCTAGAGGCCAAACACTTGGGTGGCTAATGTTGATCAAAGGAAGGAACCAAACCCGGTGGATTCAAGTTAAACGCGAAAAGGATTGGAGGTGAACTTGTACCTAAGGAAGCTCGATCTTCAAGGGTATGATTCTTATTCGTTATCTTTTTCATTTAATTAATAATTGTGCATAAAGGGTGATCCGGGTTTATGGTTTGTAAAATTTTAAAACTCTGATTTTTCACGTTTCCGCTTATTTTGGCAATTTGATTGCGTTCTTGAATATTACAAACCAAACAGTGGGATCCAGCTCAATCGCTTTGTGGTTAACTAGGAATCCTATCAACTTGCCTGATTTAATGCCGAAGGCATACTTGGCTGGATTCAACTTCAAGTTGTACTTCTGCAACCTATTGAATAGCTTTCTGAGATGATCTAGATGGTCATCTTCCCTTCGAGATTTGACAATGATGTCATCCACATAGTTCTATAACTCTTTGTGCATTAAGTCGTGGAAAAGAGCCTTCATAGCTCACTGATAGGTTGTTCCGGCATTAATGAGGCCGAATGACAACCGTCTATAGCAAAAGGTTCCCTAAGGCATGATGAAAGCAGTTTTCTCATGATCCTCCTTAGCAACCATGATTTGCTGGTACCCTGTAAAGTAGTCGACAAAGGATTACATGTCATATTGAGCAGTATTGTCAATATGAATGTGGATAAATGGCACGGGAAAGCTATCTTTGAGGCAAGCTTTATTCAAATCCCAGTAATCTATGAAAACTTGCACCTTTCCTCCCGGTTTAGGTACGGGGACTATGTTAGATAGCCATTCAGGGTATGTTGACACCATAATGATGCCTGCTTGAAATTATTTCACAATTTCTTCTTTAACCTTTAAATTCCACTCAGGTTTTAATCGTCTGAGCTTCTGCCTGACTAGCTTGAATCCCTCTTTAATGGGAAGGCGATGGATGACGATGTCAGTGGACAAACCCACCATGTCTTCGTGAGACCATGTAAACACATCCTGGAAATGGGTTAATAGTGCAAGCATGTCATTCCTTTGGTTTGGAGTGAGGTCTGTACCAATCTGGATTAGCTTAGGGTTTTCTAAGGTTCCGAGGTTAAATGAGGTGGTTTGATTAAGATTTGGCTTGGTTTTATCCTCGACCCATTCCTTGATCTCCTGAGGTATCGCAGTGTCCTCTTGTATTTTCATCAAGTCTGAGTTCAACTTTTCATCAAAGTTATAATCCTTGAGGAGAAAAGGCACCTCATCAACAAGTATAGGCACATCTAAGTTTAGAGTCCTGAAACAAAATATGCTTTCACTTAATATATGAAACTGTTCAATCATACAAAGTGTTAGCATGTACTGACAAAACAACTGCTAATATTGTATAGAAAAGTAAGCTATTATTAATATCTACTAGGCAGAGGAGGATTCTGCCTTTTTTACCCTTGGTGACAAATGTAAGGAGTGCCGCTCCAATTGTCAAGGGTGAACTCCTGATGGACGGCAGTGATGAAGTGGCTATCATCGTCCTCCTTTTCCCAAATAATATCCATAATGTCAGGAAAATCATCATCTGGAATGTATCTGTTTGTGTGCTCATCACGTAGAACGATGCGTAGATGAGATAAACTCCTAGCGATGTCTTGTTTACATCTCTGTTCCCTTTCTTCCACTTCGGGATCAGGAATCAGGACCTCTTTTTCTCTAACTGGTATCGGTTTGGGAAATAGCATAGCCATAACATGGGCTGGAACCTTTATCGGAGACTGTACAGGCTCATGATCTGTAGGTGGAGATAATCGTCGTGTGGCTGAAGATGAAGGAATTTGTTCGTGCTTATGAGGATTCCTATGACTGGAACTAGTAGTATAGCCTAGTCCGGCAGTCCCTGTGTGACTTGAAACTTGAATTGGGCGCTTAATGCCCTGATTATATTTGCCCAACCCTTGTCCAGGTTGATGAGCCAATGACATCATCTCTTGAGTGGCCAACATTACCTCGGTAGAAATCTTGGGTGTAATATCTGGTGCCCCAATGGGATGGTAATGAGTGTTGCTCAACTCCAGGGCATGAAAACTGACCGGTTTAACTTCTGAATTGGAGCTGATGAGTGGTATGTCACTTTGTTCAAGACATTCTGGCTCAACATTAACAGTGACTAGGCTATTGTTGATAATGTACTTGAGTTGTTGGTGAAGGGTGGAAAGGACGACTCATGCCATATGAATCCACGGTCTTCCCAAAAGTAGGTTGTATCCTGTAGCTATTTTGAGCACATGAATGGATACACTGAATGTGTGTGGACCAATATCCACTGGTAGTTCAATCTCTCCAATGGCATTTCGTCGGGACCCATCAAAAGCTTTGATAACCATATGGCTTCTTTTGATCCTCTTGGGGTTGATATTCATCTTTTCTAAGGTAACATAAGGACAGATATTTAGAGATGAAACTCCATCTATCAAAACTCCTCCCACCATATATTCGGAGGATAAAACCACTATGTGCAACGACTTGCAATGACCAGTCCCTTCGGCGGGTATGTCGTCATCAGTGAAAGATATCACATTGTTGTTAAAAATGTGATCAACCAGATGTTGGAATTTTTCCACATCCAATGATTTCGGCAAGTGGGCTTCTTCTAAGACCCTTATCAAGATCTTCATGTGATCTTCAGAAGAAAAAACAATTCCAGTATGGAAATTTGTTGTGGAGCTTCTCTCAAGCTTAAAACCACCTTGGCTTCATTATGGCCCATAGTACGGAGGAACTCTTCAATCCTCTCAATGGGAACTTTCCCATTTGATTTGATGGTATGCTTCATTACCCGTTGGGGATGATATAGTGGATTCTCCTTCGACACTGAAGCAGTTGTATGTGATGTAAATCTTTCACCCGTTGGTACTTTGTGATGTAGATCTTTTTTGGACCCTCCGGGGGTTGTTTCCATAAGTTCTAGACTGGATGTGCTCAGCAACAACTTTTATAGCGGCTAGGTCTTGGATCTTTCGTGACATTAATCCCATCTCAGCCATCTCTCCGTGTTTGATCATTTCATAAAATGGCTTGCCAATGCCAACTAAGACTCTCTCATAGAAAGGAGCTTCTTGTATATCTATGAAGGTCATCACCATTTCTGATTCTGTCATAGAGGGAATAACTTGAGCAGTAAGTCACCTCCACCTTTGAGCATACTCTCTGAAAGACTCATTAGACTGTTTCTTGACCTTGGTAATTTGGTACAGGTCAGAAGCTGTGACGCCCCCAAAATAGGTATACATCACCTATTCTGAGTCGCCAAATACATGGTAAGAAAAACGAATACAATCTTTAATATACAACAAAAGAGCTGTGAGTTTTAATACAATTATTGTCATTTAGACAATATCCCCTCTCAGAATAAGTCCTCATTATATTTATTGTCACACTATTTAATAGAATAGTGAGGACTACTAATATTATCATCTGGACCGTCACTCCGTTCCCCGACTAGTCCCGGCTACGTTCTCATTTTCTGAAGAGAACAATGAAAGAAAGGGTGAGCTCAACTAGCCCAGTAAGAAATATTATGACTAAGATAATGCAGAATAAATTATCATTAGCCTTCAACAATGTTAAATTGATAAAATACAAAAGACATCAAGTTTAACTGCAGCGGAACAAGCAATCCATTAAAAGAGTCAAGTAGAGAATAAAGTCTATTATCTTTTATGATTTAAAAAGGTTTTTCATCACATTTATCGCTGGGACTCATCTTAATAAATAATCAACATCATCCCCGCACTACGACCAAGGATATTCATTAGTATCACAACCATAAATTATCCATGCACTACGGGCCAAGGATATTCGTGTATTCATCAATGGTCATGATCATGCCAACTGTCCATCAATGCACTACGGGCCAATGAGGACTTTTACCATATCATTTGTAACATTACGGTCATGATTACACCAAATAATCCCTAGTCATAATCATATCAAGTCCATCTATGCACTACAGGCCACGGATGACTTTCAGCAAAATATAAACATGAGGATGATGACAATGATATAAGAATTTAATAAAACAAGTTCAAGGATTAATTTATCCAGGAACTAATAACGTCCAAATTGTCAAAATGATACTTCTTTGTAGAGTAAAATTTAAGAATGCTTAGAAAAATATTTCCATGAAAAGATACTGGATGAAGCGCAAATATCAAGAATATTCCACTAATTTCATGGAGTATAGAAGTCAAAACTTTTACCTACTGAGTATAATAAAGAATGGAATAACAAAAGAAATCACCAGGTATGCGATAGATCGCACAGGCACGTTATTCCAACAGAATAATAAATAACGGAACCAGGTCCGGCATAAAACACACAAACAGGATATTCCAACAGAATAATAAAGACGAAACCAGGTCCGGCGTAAAACGTACAAACAGGATATTCCAATAGAATAATAAATAATGGAATAATAGAAGAATTTCACCAAGTATGCAGATTATTAGATAAACAAAGTTATTCCAAAGATAATAATAAAGAATGGAATAACAGAAGTTCTCTTCATGAAGACGAAAGAAATAATAATACCCCTTACCGTAAAAGAAGAGTATTACGACTGGTAGGGCGAGGATATTCTTTGAAGAAAACATGCACTACGCTCAAAACTTCTTAAAACTATAAAGAAATAAGCTCAAGATTATAGAAGAGAATTTCTCTAAATTTTTGGTGTGATTTTCAATTCTAACTAAACATCCTATTTATAGGAGAATTGAAGGATACTATTTGAGAAGAATATCATGGGTGAACAGTTAATAATTAGACGAAGTTCATGGGCAGAACAATTGGCAGGTCACCGATGAATTAATTCGCATGCAAGCTATATACATATAATCCCACTAACGTTATATATATATATATATATATATATATATATATATATATAATCATACCATACCAATCCACTCCCGACAATGCAATTCTTCCTTCTCCTTAGGTCAATCTTCACATGCTAAATATATTATATATATATATATATATAATATTACAACACCCATCAAATTCTCCACCACCCAAAATCAATTTATAATAAAACAACCAACATCAACTATCAAACATTCAACTTTTCCACCAAAACCCACTACCACACACACTCCTACACACACCGTAAACACACACACACACACATGTCAAATATATATATATATATATATATATATATATATATATATATATACTTCATAACTTCCTTCCGATAATTTTGAAAAATGAGTGAGTGGGAATCTAAATAATAAGTAACAAAATACCTCATAAAAATTACCTCAATATTTTTAACAACATTTATCATCATTATTTTAATTCACAATATTAATCGACTGTGTCGCTCCCAAGAAAGAGGGGCTTTCCATAAGGATTTCTCCTATTGGTAGCCAAGAATTAGGTGACCAAACCTCTCCTGGCGTAACTTCTAGATATCGTTAATATTGCAAATAATAATATTAATAACTCTGTCATCTCAATTATTGATTTAATAATATATAAAATATCGACAATAATTGAATCAAATAACGCGAGATCTTCATGTAAGAATTATCATCGTAGCAATAATTGAACAAAACTGAGTGACTTCTCACGTAAGCATCAATAATCAATACCGTGTGCTACTATACAACCACGCGTATTGCTGTACTCTTAACACTAGGTGTTTCAACACTTAAAGATAAAACTTCCGCCATTATTTTCATAAAATATTTTTGTCATTTTCTTAGTCCGACAATAATTCCGTTGTGGGGTCCACCAATGATTGTGCCATCGTACGAATATTCCCTGTTAAAACGAATATTCACCGATCAATCGAATATTATATAACAACTTGCGTACTTTGCAAAATTTATAACTATTACCCACAACTATAACATTATATCAAATTCATTCCATAATATTCAAAAATGATAATTATAGAAAATTCATCTTTATTCATAAAAGTTGGGGTCTTACAATCTCCCCTTCTTATGAAATTTCGCCCTCAAAATTAGGTACGTTACCTGGTATATCGAAGAGGTAAGGATACCTTGATTTCATTTCAGATTCTAACTCCCAGGTCATTTCCTCAACATTGTGGTTTCTCCACAAAACTTTGACTTGAGGTATAACCTTGGAGCGTAGAATATGTTCCTTCTTATTCAAGATTTGAACAAGAACCTCTTCATACGTCAAATCTTCCGCTATTTCGTCCGGTTCTAACTCAATAATGTGGTTCGGGTCTTCCACATATTTATGTAACATGGATATGTGAAAAACGTTATAAACACGAGACATACTTGGCGGTAAAGCGAGTCTATAGGCTACAGTCACTACTCGATCGAGGATTAAAAATGGGCCAAGGAATCGAGGATTGAGCTTTCCTCTCTTTCCAAATCTCGGAACTCCTTTCCATGGAGCAACAGGTAACAACACATGATCTCCAATATCGAATTCCACGTCCTTTCGATGAAGATAAGCATAACTCTTGTGTCGGTCTTGTGAGGTTTTTATACGTTGACGGATCGTTTAAATCTTTTCTGTAGTCATACATACCAACTCTGGTCCCAATAACGTTGCTTCACCCACCTCATCCCAGCATACTAGAGAATGACACTTTCTTCCATACAACGTTTCGAATGGAGCAATGCCAATACTTGCTTGATAACTATTGTAGGAAAACTTCACCAATGGTAAGAACTTGTCCCAACTTCCCTTGAAGTCAAGGACACAGAGTCTTAATAAATCTTCAAGAGTTTGAATAGTCCTCTCTGATTGTCCGTCCGTCTGAGGATGATATGCCGAACTAAATCATAAATCCGTGTCCATAGCAATTTACAAACTAACCCAAAATTGTGAAGTGAATCTTGGGTCTCGATCAGAAACTATGGATACTGGCATACCATGCAGTCTTACAAACTCGTTTATGTACATACGAGCAAGACGTTCAAGTGTATAAGTTTCTCATATAGGTAAGAAATGAGCAGACTTGGTCAATCTATCAACAATGACCCAAATTGCATCTATGCCTTGAGAAACCTTGGGAAGACCAGTAACGAAATCCATGGTAATGTCCCACTTCCATTCTGGAATTTCAAGTGGTTACAATGGACCTTTTGGTACTTGATGCTCCGCCTTGACTCGTTGACAAGTTAAACACCTTGAGATACACATCGCTATCTCTCTCTTCATATTGCCCCACCAAAATGTATGTCGAAGATCATGATACATTTTGCTACTCCCTGGATGGATTGCAAACGGTGTGTTGTGCGCCTCCATCATGATTTTATACTTTAACTCAGGGTCATTAGGAACACAAAGTCTGGAGTTGACTCGAAGTATTCCTTCTTCATCGATTCTTGCTTCCGGCATAGCACCTTCTTGTACTTTCTTCCTCATACGCATAAGCTCTAGGTCTGTAGCTTGAGCAATTTTAACTTTATCGATTAAAGTCGGTTCTACTTGTATATTCGCCATCATCACGTGGGTCCCTAGAGTCTTTATCTCTATCTCCATCCTTTGTAAGTCATACAAAATGGGCCTTTGCGTTGACAATATCGCACTCATACCTGCATATGACCTTTTACTCAATGCATCAGCTACCACATTTGCTTTTCCAGGATGGTATTGGATGGTATGATCATAATATTTCAACAGTTCAAGCCAACGTCGCTGTCACATGTTGAGTTCCTTTTGAGTGAAGAAATATTTGAGGCTTTTATGATCCGTAAAGATCTCCATTTTCTCCCCATACAAATAATGCATCCAAATTTTAAGTGCGAAGACAACAGCTGCCAACTCTAGATCATGAGTAGGATAATTCCTCTCATATTCTTTGAGTTGTCGAGAGGTATAGGCTATGACTTTCCCATGTTGCATGAGAACACATCCTAACCCTTTGCCTGAAGCATCACTGTAGATGACAAATCCCTCCGAGCCAGATGGTATTGTCAGAATAGGTGCTGAAATGAGTCTCCTCTTAAGTTCTTAAAAACTCTTCTCGCATTCCTCACTCCAACCGAATTCTGTATCTTTTCGAGTCAGTTGAGTTAATGGAGTAGCGATTCGAGAAAACCCTTCTACGAATCTCCGATAATAACCAGCTAAGCCGAGAAAGCTACGTACTTTGGTCAATGATTTTAGTTGTTCCCAGCTTTGAATTGCTTCAATCTTTGTTGGGTCAACAGATATTCCATGACTTGATACTACGTGCTCAAGGAATGCTACTTCCTCAGGCCAGAACTCGTATTTCTTCAACTTGGCATAAAGCTTATATTCACAAAGCTTTTGGAGTATCAGCCTCAAGTGCTGCTCATGATCTTCATGACTTTTGGAATAAATAAGGATGTCATCAATAAAGACGCCCACAAAGCGATCCAAATATTCCTTCAATACTCGTTTCAGCATATCCATGAAGGCAACAAGAGCATTAGTAAATCCAAAAGATATAACTAGGAATTTATAATGCCCGTACCGAGTTCTGAAAGCCGTCTTTGGAATGTCATCGATTTTAATATTCAATTGGTGATATCCAGAACGAAGATCAATCTTTAAAAAGAATTTGGCGCCTTGCAACTGGTCAAACAGGTCATCAATACGTGGCAATGTGTACCTATTTTTGATGGTGATATGATTCAACTCCCGATAATCAATACAAAGTCGCATACTCCCGTCTTTCTTTTTTATGAATAGAACAGGAGCACCCCAAGGAGACGTACTAGGATGAATGAAACCGATGTCTAACAATTCCTGCAGTTGGGTCTTTAACTCCTGAAGTTCAATAGGAGCCATTCGATATGGGACTTTGGAAATAGGTTTTGTACCGGGTTCAAGGTCGATACAAAATTCAATTTCACGCCTGGGGTAGGCAGGAAGTTCTTCAGGGAATACATCAGGAAATTCATTAACAATAGAAATATCATTCAAAACAGACGTATTTTTGTTTAGATCCATGACATGAGCTAAGAAAGCTTGACATCCGTTTTTCAATAAACGAATAGCTTTATGGCTTGAGATGACAGTGATTGATTTTAATGGTTTGGTTGCTTGAATTCACATAATAGGTTGGTTAGGAATATGAAAGCTAACAACCTTATGAAAATAATCAATTTTTGCATGATGAGTAGTTAACCAATCAATCCCTAGAATTACGTCAAATGTAAGTATTTTCAATGAAATAAGATCAACAGGTAATGTGAGGGTGCCGATTTGAACCAAACAAGACTTATAAACAGTAGATGTAATGAAGGTTTCTCCCAATGGAGTTTCAACAGATAAGTCAAAGTCTAATTTCTCTGGAGTCAAATTTAAACGTTGAGCACAAGTAGGAGAAATAAAAGAATGGGTAGACCCGGTATCAAATAAGGTATATACTTTGCTAGAGTTTATGATAAGCTTACCCGTGATGACCTCGTTCGGGTTCCTTACTTTTTGGGAGGTCACGACAAATGATCTCCCTTGCACTACTGGCTTTGACTTTTCCAGGACGTCCTTTAGTGCTTCCATCCTAGCTGAACTTGTCTTCGGTGAATGACAAAATCGGGCTAGGTGACCTTCTCTTCCACAATTATAACATGCTTTGGACTGATGTGTCCTTCCCCTCCGCATTTGAAGCATATGATAGGTGGTCGTTCTCCTTCCTTAACCATGGGTGCTGGTGGTGACGTCTTTCCATCATTGTTGAATCTCCTCTTCTTGAAATGTCCATTCTTATTATCTTGGCCATGATTACCACCAAAGTGGTTACCATTTTTGGCATGTTGATTCCCTCCACGCTTATTGTCACCGCTTCGATGACTGTTATCACTGGTATTATCATTTTGCCGGCTGCTCTCTTTTGGTTGGGTTGACTCATTATTGTGCTCCAATAACTGAGCCCTATTAACAACATTTGAATACAAACATAGCTTATAAGAGATAAGATATTAACGTATGTCGGGTTTCAAACCTCTTAGAAACATTCGCGTCATTCTCTCCTCATTATCAACCAAATGGGATGCAAATCGAGATAACTCGGCAAACTTGGCTTCGTACTGCGACACGGTCATGTTGTTTTGCTCCAACTTGATGAACTCTACCTCTTTCATGTGATGAATACTTTCGGGAAAGTACTTATCATTGAACAATTCTTGGAACTTCTCCCAAATCATCTTCAGTGCAGCAGGTTGAGCACGTTTTACAGATTCCCACCAGTAATCTGCCTCTATACGTAACATGAAGGTGGCAAAGGGAACCTTTTGCTCCTTGGAGCATCCCAAGACATCAAATAACTTGCAGATCTGCTTTATCCACGTGTCCGCCTTGAGTGGTTTTGGCTCTCCAAAGAACTCCGGTGGTCCCAGTTCCTTAAACTACTTAGCGGTGACCGTCCAAGAGTTTCCAGTGTTTCCACCTGTATTTTGGATAGGAGTCGCTCTTTCCTGATGTTGCATGAATTACATAAAGCCTCTGAACATTCCATCGTTCATCATCTGGTCCGTGTTGTTGTTTGCCTGAAGATTATCGCCTTCCTGATGCACATTATCGTGATTATTGATATGTGGAGACTCAACGGTCTCATGTGCTCCATTGATGTTCTCAACATTCTCAGATGCCATTTTCAAATACTGCCACAAAATAAGGGTTAATTATTATATCACATATTATCCCTATACTCTGACTGACCAATTAAATACCAAATAAACCTAGGTAGGTTATACTAGCGAAGGAATTCCCCGTCTCTCCCCTCCTAGTTCTTGTCTAACATCTCAGCCAGGGATCATATCCCTAAGCTTTGATACAAACTGTGACGCCCCCAAAATAGGTATACATCACCTATTCTGAGTCGCCAAATACATGGTACAGAATACGAATACAATCTTTAATATACAACAAAAGATCTATGAGTTTTAATATAATTATTATCTTTTAGACAATATCCACGCTCAGAATAAGTCCTCATTATATTTATTGTCACACTATTTAACAGAATAGTGAGGACTACTAATACTATCATCTGGACCGTCACTCCGTTCCCCGACTAGTCCCGGCTACGTTCTCATTTCCTGAAGAGAACAGTGAAAGAAAGGGTGAGCTCAACTAGCCCAGTAAGAAATATTATGACTAAGATAATGCAAAATAAATTATCATTAGCCTTCAATAATGTTAAACTGATAAAATACAATAGACATCAAGTTTTACTGCAGTGGAACAAGCAATCCATTAAAAGAGTCAAGTAGAGAATAAAGTCTACTATCTTTTATGATTTAAAAGGTTTTCATCACTTTTATCATTTGGGTCTCGATTTTAATAAATAATCCACATCATCCCTACACTACGACCAAGGATATTCATTAGTATCACAACCACAAATTATCCATGCACTACGGGCCAAGGATATTCGAGTATTCATCAATGGTCATGATCATGCCAACAACTGTCCATCAATGCACTACGGGCCAATGAAGACTTTTACCACATCATTTGTAACATTACGGTCATGATTACACTGAATAATTCCTGGTCATAATCATACCAAGTCCATCTATGCACTACAGGCCTCAGTTGACTTTCAACAAAATATAAACATGAGGATGATGACAATGATATAAGAATTCAATAAAACAAGTTCAAGAATTAATTTATCCAGGAACTAATAACGTCCAAATTGTCAACATGATACTTCTTTGTAGAGTAAAATTTAAGAATGCTCAGAAGAATATTTCCATGAAAAGATACGGGATGAAGTGCAAATATCAAGAATATTTCACTAATTTCATGGAGTATAGAAGTCAAAACTTTTACCAACTGCGTATAATAAAGAATGGAATAACAAAAGAAATCACTGTGCATGTGATAGATCAAGACAGCAGTGAGTTATTCCAATGAATAATAAATAACGGAACCAGTCAAATGTAAAAAAACGATGAGCGAGGATATTCCAATAGAATAATAAATAATGGAATAATAGAAGAATTTCACCAAGTATGTGGTACTTCACATAAACAGGTTATTACAGCATAATAATAAAGAATGGAATAACGGAAGTTCTCTTCATGAAGACGAAAGAAATAATAATACCCCTTACCGTAAAAGAAGAGTATTCAATTGGTAGTAGGCGAGGATATTCTTTGAAGAAAAACTCAGACTACGCTTCAAAGCTTCTTAAAACTCTAAAGAAATACGCTCAAGATTATAGAATAGAATTTCTCTAAATTTCTGGTGTGATTTTCAATTCTAACTAAGCATCCTATTTGTAGGAGAATGGAAGGATACAATTTTAGAAGAATATCACGGGTGAACAGTTAATAATTAGACAAAGTTCACGAGCAGAACAATTGGTAGGTCACCGATGAATTAATTCGCATGCAAGCTATATACATATAATCCCACTAACATTATATATATATATATATATATATATATATAATCATACCATACCAATCCCTCCCGACAATGCAATTCTTCCTTCTCCTTAAGTCAATCTTCACATGCTAAATATATTATATATATATATATATATAATATTACAACACTCATCAAATTCTCCACCACCCAAAATCAATTTATAATAAAACAACCAACATCAACTATCAAACATTCCACTTTTTCACCAAAACCCACTACCACACACACTCCTACACACACCGTAAACACACACACACACATGTCAAATATATATATATATATATATATATATATATATATACTTTATAACTTCCTTCTGATAATTTTGAAAAATGAGTGAGTGGGAATCTAAATAATAAGTAACAAAATACCTCATAAAAATTACCTCCATATTTTTAACAACATTTATCATCATTATTTTAATTCATAATATTAATCGACCAGGTCGTTCCCAAGAAAGAGGGGCTTTCCAATAAGGATTTCTCCCTATTGGCGCGCAATTAGGTGACCAAACCTCTCTTGGCGTAACTTCTGAACATCGTTAATATTGCAAATAATAATATTAATAACTCGGTCATCTCAATTATTGATTTAATAATATATAAAATATCGACAATAATTGATTCAAATAACATGAGATCTTCGTAAAGAATTCATGTAGCAATAATTGAACAAAAACCGAGTGACTTCTCACGTAAGCATCAATAATCAATACCGTGTGCTACTATGCAACCACGCGTATTCCTATACTCTTAACACTAGGTGTTTCAACACTTAACGATAAAACTTCAACCATTATTTTTATAAAATATTTTTTGTCGTTTTCTTAGTCAAAATAATAATTCGGCCATGGGGTCCACTAATGATTGTGCCGTCGTAAATGCGAATATTCCCCTGTTAAAACGAATATTCCCGAACCAATCAAATAGTATATAACAAGTTGCGTGTGACGCCCCCAAAATAGGTATACATCACCCATTCGAGTTGTCAATACATGATACGTAAACAACTACAACTTTATTATTACAACAAGAAAGCGTGAGTTTAAATACAAATATTATCATCTAGACAATATCTATACTCAAATAAATCCTCATCACATTTATTGATACATTATTTTACAAAATGGTGAGGACTACTAAACAACTCTCTCTAGAACCTTCATTCCATACCCAGGCTGCGTACTCGCTATATATTCTCGCCTCCCCGAGAAAAATGGAACAAAAGGAAAAGGGTGAGCTCAACTAGCTCAAGAAAGAATATTATGACTAAGATAATATACAACAAATTATCGTTAGTCTTCAACAGGAAAAAATCTAATAGAATATGATAGACAACAAATTTTAAATCAATATTCGCAATGAAATAATAATTCATTAGAAGAGTTAAGTAGAGAATGCAAACTACTATCTTCCATGTATGAATTTAAAAGTTCATCGCTCATCTTTTATCCCTCGTAACATCAATCAATATATATCTCCGAATCACATATTCATCTTTGCACTACAGCCAAAGATATTCATCGATTGATCATGTTCATCTAAAAACACTGCTCATCTTTGCACTTCTGAGCCAAAGATATTCTTGAGAAATCATTCATCTTTGCACTACGGTGCCAAAGATATTCCATAATATCATCATTTAAGATCAAGATGATGAAAATATTTTTAAAGAAACGAATCCAAAGTGAAACAAAATGACAAGGATTAAGGATTAAGGATTCAGTACTTTTGTTTTATTCACGTCAAAAAATACCTCAAAATAATTATAGTGGTATAAAATTCAAGAATGATCAAAACATGGATACAATCAAAGCTAGTATCCGGAATAGATATTTTGGACAAAGAGAAGAAATTTCATTTTTAATGAATAGTCAGATATCGTGAATAGTGCCGATATCGTGAATAGTAACTCAGACACCAAAAGATAGAAATTCCACAAAAAACATCTTTACGCTTCATGAATAGTACTCGTGAATAGTAACTTCGTGAGTAGTAACTCATGAATAGTAACTCGTGAATAGTAACTCATGAATAGTAACCCGACATGAAAAAGTTCCAAATTTGATAAAAAATTCCAACCAATATTTCAAAGATAATGATATTGAAGAAATAATATCATTTGAGAAGAAAATAACATCCCTTACCTCTAAAGATCAAGATCTTTAATTTGAAACACAGGATATAAAGGCTATGACTTGGACTTCAGAACCAGTATAGCAATACTCAAAGTATACTCAAAATACTCACAAGAATACTCGATAATATAGAGAGAAAACTTCGTTTTCGGTGTGATTTTCAATTCTAACCTAAGCACCCTATTTATAGGAAAATGCTTAGAACACCAAAGCGTAAAATTTAATAAAATAATAATATTTCTTAAAAATATTCAAGCCCACCTTAGAAATCTGATTTTAGATCATTTATAACACATGTGAGCCACTCAATTACAACAAAAACGTTTTTCTTACAAAAAATATTTTAAACTCCAAAATCAATTATTTGAACTTGTAACTTCAATAATTCATAATAAATAGCCCTTTCATCAGAAAATTCGAATCTCGCTGAATTTTTATAGGAAATTCAATTCTCTACAACTTTGCGAAGAAAGTTTTTCCAAATTCCAAATAGAAATTGACCGAAATCCACAAACCAGGCGATTTTACTGTTTATAATCAAATTTCAAATCAATAAATGGGGTCCATGAGACATGTTTAACATGTTTTAAACATTTATTGCAACAAAAATACTCTTCCTCCTCGTATACTCATATATCCCACATTCGTTGTAAAAATATCACCATTATTATATTATTAAAATATAATAATACATTATCTTATCGAAAAAGATAAAATTTCAATTTTCAACAATTGTCACATTAAAATTTTCTCCATCTATATCCACATAAAATCAATATTTTTCTCATCATATGAATCAATAATTAATTATTCACAAATAATATTACGTAATCACAATATTGACAACCGTGCGGTTCAAGAAAGAGGGGCTTTTCAATAAAATTTCTTCTTCATTGGCGCAATTAGGTGACCAAACCTCTCCTTGAATGTAACTTTCTAGACATTGCCAATAATGTTATCTAATAATATTATTGGATAATATGAATTATTGTCGATAATGAAAAATATCGTGTAATGACAATTATTGAAACAACAAAGAATATAAAATATCAACGCAAGAATTATTAACTCAATAAAATAAAATCTTGAATAGTTATTATCGTAACCATTATTGAGTAGTGCCTTCAATAATTGGTGCAATAATGGTGTCTACATCAGGCAACAACGCAGACATCTTGTGTTTTAACCACGGGTATTCCAACAAAGGTTAACTTCGTAATAACTACGCCGTTATTTTTAAACAACTTATATTTGTCGTTTTCTTCATCCAATCACTTTTCGTTATGGGGCCCACACATGGTTTCGCCGTCGTACGAATATTCCCCGACAGTACAACATTTATCATCATTATTTTAATTCATAATATTAATCGACCAGGTCGTTCCCAAGAAAGAGGGGACTTTCCAATAAGGATTTCTCCCTATTGGCGCGCAATTAGGTGACCAAACCTCTCCTTGGCAGAACTTCTAGACATCGTTAATATTGCAAATAATAATATTAATAACTCGGTTATCTCAATTATTGATTTAATAATATATAAAATATCGACAATAATTGATTCAAATAACATGAGATACTGCGCAGCAATTACTGTAGCAATAATTGAACAAAACTGAGTGACTTCTCACGTAAGCATCAATAATCAATATCGTGTGCTACTATGCAACCACGCGTATTCCTATACTCTTAACACTAGGTGTTTCAACACTTAACGATAAAACTTCAACCATTATTTTTATAAAATATTTTTGTCGTTTTCTTAGTCCGACAATAATTCAGTTGTGGGGTCCACCAATGATTGTGCCGTCGTACGAATATTCCCTGTTAAAACGAATATTCCCCGACCAATCAAATAGTATATAATAAGTTGCGTGTGACGCCCCCAAAATAGGTATACATCACCCATTCTGAGTTGTCAATACATGGTACAGAAACAACTACAACTTTATTATTACAACAGTAAAACTGTGAGTTTAAATACAAATATTATCATCTAGACAATATCTATACTCAAATAAATCCTCATCACATTTATTGATACATTATTTTACAAAAATGGTGAGGACTACTAAACAACTCTCTCTAGAACCTTCATTCCATACCCCGACTCGTACTCGCTATATTCTCGCCTCCTGAGAAAAATGGAACAAAAAGGAAAAGGGTGAGCTCAACTAGCTCAAGAGAAAGAATATTATGACTAAGATAATATACAACAAATTACCGTTAGTCTTCAACAGAAAAAATCTAATAGAATACAATAGACAACAAATTTTAAATCAATATTCGCAGAGGAAATAATAATTCATTAGAAGAGTTAAGTAGAGAATGCAAACTACTATCTTCCATGTATGAATTTAAAAGTTCATCGTCTATCTTTTATCCCTGTAACATCAATCAATATATATCTAGAATCACATATTCATCTTTGCACTACAGGCCAAAGATATTCATCAGTTGGTCATGTTCATCTAAACACCTGTTCATCTTTGCACTCTGAGCCAAAGATATTCTTCAGAAATCATTCATCTTGCACTACTGTGCCAAAGATATTCCATAATATCATCATTTAAGACTGAAGATGATGAAAAATATTTTTAAAGAAACGAATCCAGTGAAACAAAATGACAAGGATTAAGGATTAAGGATTCGTACTTTGTTTTATTCACGTCCAAAAATACCTCAAAAATAATCATAGTGGTATAAAATTCAAGAATGATCAAAACATGGATACAATCAAAGCTAGTATCCGAATAGATATTTTGGACAAAGAGAAGAAATTTCATTTTTAAATTGAATAAGATATGCGTGAATAGTCATGAATACGTGAAAGTAACTCGACACCAAAAGATAGAAATTCCAAAAAAACATCTTTACGCTTCGCTTAATAGTACTCGTGAATAAGAAACTCGAGAGTAAGTAACTCATGAATAGTAACTCGTGAATAGTAACTCATGAATAGTAACCCCGACATGAAAAAGTTCCAAATTTGATAAAAATTCCAACCAATATTTCAAAGATAATGATATTGAAGAAATAATATCATTTGAGAAGAAAATAACATCCCTTACCTCTAAAGATCAAGACTTCTAATGAAACACAGGATATAGGCTATGACTTGACTTGCACCGTATAACAATACTCAAAGTATACTCAAAATACTCACAAGAATACGCCGATAATATAGAGAGAAAACTTCAGTTTTACGGTGTGATTTTCAATTCTAACCTAAGCACCCTATTTATAGGAAAACGCTTTAGAACACCAAAGCAGTAAAATTTAATAAAATAATAATATTTCTTAAAAATATTCAAGCCCACCTTAGAAATCTGATTTTAGATCATTTATAACACATGTGAGCCACTCAATTACAACAAAAAACGTTTTTCTTACAAAAATATTTTAAACTCCAAAATCAATTATTTTTTGAGCTTCGTAACTTCAATAATTCATAATAAATAGCCCTTTCATCAGAAAATTCGAATCTCGCGAATTTTTATAGGAAATTCAATTTCTACAACTTTGCAGAAGAAAGTTTTTCCAAATTCCAAATAGAAATTGACCAAATCCACAAACCGAGGATTTTTTGTGCTATAATCAAATTTCAACCAATAAATGGGGTCCATCGACATGTTTAACATGTTTTAAACATTTATTGCAACAAAAATACTCTTCCTCCTCAGATACTCATATATCCCACATTCGTTGTAAAAATATCACCATTATTATATTATTAAAATATAATAATACATTATCTTATCGAGAAAAAGATAAAATTTCAATTTTCAACAATTGTCACATTAAAATTTTCTCCATCTATATCCACATAAAATCAATATTTTTCTCATCATATGAATCAATAATTAATTATTCACAAATAATATTATGTAATCACAATATTGACAACCAGTGCGCTCCTGGAAAGAGGAGGCTTTTCAATAAGAATTTCTTCATCATGGCATGCAATTAGGTGACCAAACCTCTCTTAAGCATGTAACTTTCTAGACATTGCCAATAATGTTATCTAATAATATTATTCGAGATAATATGAATTATTGTTCGATAATGAAAAATCGTAATGACAATTATTGAAACAACAAAGAATATAAAATATCAACGCAGCAATTATTAACTCAATAAAATAAAATATTGAGCGGTTATTATCGTAACCATTATTGAGTAGTGCCTTCAATAATTGGTGCAATACTGGTGCACTCTTGGCAACAACGCGTAGACATCGTGTTTTTAACCAACGGGTATTCCAACAAGTGTTAACTCAGTAATAACTACGCCGTTATTTTTAAACAACTTATATTTCGCTGCTTTTCATCCAATCACTTTTCGTTATGGGGCCCACACACATGGCTTCACCGTCGCATTTAATATTCCCACAAAGATTTAATATTCCACGACCAAACTAATATTCCCCGACAACAATGAATATTTTATAACCACTTGCTTATTTTGAAGTATTTATGTATTTTACCCTTAACTATCCACATTAATCAAATCAACCCTTACTATTTCAAAATAATAAAAGAGAAAATTAAATTTCATTAATAATAAGTTGGGGTCTTACAACCTCCCTCCTTATGAAATTTCATCCTTGAAATTGACGACGCATTGCAGTGTTTCAAAAGGTGAGGATACCTCGCTTTCATTTCCGCTTTCCAATTCCTGTGTCATTTCTATATAGCATGATTCCTCCACAAAACTTTAACTTGTGGTATGACCTTTCATGGCGTAGGACATGCTCCTTCCTATCCAAAATCTTGTGGTACCTCTTCACACGTTAAGTCTTCAAACTATCTCATCCGGTTCTAACTCAATAACGTGGTTTGGGTCTTTCACATATTTACGAAGTAAAGATATGTGAAACACATTATGAACACGAGACATACTCGGAGGTAACGCGAGTCTATAGGCTACATTTCCTACTCGGTCAAGAATTTGAAATGGACCAATAAATCGTGGATTGAGCTTTCCTCTCTTCCCAAATCTTGTAACTCCCTTCCATGGAGCAACTCGCAATAATACATGATCCCCTACACTAAATTCCACGCCCTTTCGATGAAGATCCGCGATAACTCTTTTGTCGATCTTGTGCCGTTTGTATACGTTGTAGAATCATTTGGATCTTTTCAGTAGTCACACGCATTCAACTCGGGTCCCCAACAAAGTGTTGCTTCACCCACCTCATCCCAACATACTTGGAGAGCAACACTTTCGTCCATATAATGCTTCAAATGGAGCCACACCTATACTTGCTCGATAATCGTTGTTGTAGGAGAATTCCACCAATGGTAAATACTTATCCTAACGCGCTTGAAGTCTAGGACACGAGTCTTAATAAATCTTCAAGAGTTTGAATAGTCCTCTCTGATTGTCCGTCCGTTTGGGGATGGTATGCCGAACTAAATCGCAAATCTGTGCCCATAGCTTTTTGCAAGCTAACCCAAAATCTTGAAGTGAATCTTGGGTCACGATCCGAAACTATGGATACTGGCATGCCATGCAACCTCACAATCTCATTCACGTACATACTAGCAAGACGTTCAAGGGAATAAGTCTCCCATATCGGCAAGAAATGAGCAGACTTGGTTAATCTATCAACAATAACCCAAATAGCATTGATGCCTTGAGAAACCGTAGGAAGACCCGAAACGAAATCCATGGTAATGTGTTCCCACTTCCATTTCGGAATCTCAAGTGGTTGCAACGGACCCTTAGGTACCAGATGCTCCGCCTTTACACGTTGACAAGTTAAACACATTGAGATAAACTTTGCAATCTCTCTCTTCATATTGTTCCACCAAAATGTATGTCGAAGATCACGATACATTTTAGTACTTCCAGGATGGATTGCAAATGGTGTATTGTGTGCCTCCATCATAATCTTGTACTTCAAATCAGAGTCGTTAGGAACACAAAGTCTAGAGTGGACTCGAAGTATTCCTTCTTCATCAATTCTCGCCCTAATAGCTCCTTCTTGTACTTTCTTCTTCTTCTTACGATCGGCCTCAAGATTCGGTGGCACGAAAGCAACCTTAACTTTTTCTATTAAAGTTGGCTCTACGCGATAGTTGACATCATCGCACTCGTTCCGCATATGATCTTCTACTCAATGCGTCAGCTACCACGTTCGCTTTACCAGGATGGTATTGAATAGTGTGGTCGTAGTCTTTCAATAGTTCGAGCCAACGTCGCTGCCGCATGTTGAGTTCTTTTTGAGTGAAGAAATGTTTAAGGCTTTTATGGTCTGAATATATCTCCACTTTCTCCCCATATAAATAGTGCCTCCATATCTTTAGCGCTGAAAACGATCGGCCGCTAACTCTAGATCATGAGTAGGATAATTCCTCTCATACTCTTTAAGTTGTCGCATGAGGCATATGCTATGACTTTCCCACGTTGCATGAGAACACATCCTAACCTTTGCCTCGAAGCATCATCAGAGATAACAAATCCATCCGAACCAGATGGTATTGTTAGAACAAGTCTTAGAAATAAGTCTCCTCTTAAGCTCTTGGAAACTTTTCTCGCATTCTTCGCTCCAAACGAATTTTGTATCCTTCCGAAGTTAGTGGGTTAATGAAGTAGCGATTCGAGAAAACCCTTCCATGAATCTCCGATAATAACCAATTTAAGCCAAAAAGCTACGTACTTGATCACCGACTTGGTTGCTCCCAACTTTGTATTGTTTCAATCTTCACGGATCAACAGATACTCCATGTTTTGAAACCACGTGCCCAAGGAATGCTACTTCCTCAAGCCGTAACTCGCATTTCTTCAATTTGGCATATAGTTTGTCTTCACGAAGCCTTTGGAGTACCAACTTCAAATGGTGCTCATGATCTTCATGACTTTTGAATATATAAGGATGTCATCAATAAAGACAACAACGAAGCAGATCCAAATATTCCCTGAATACTCGGTTCATCATATCCATGAAAGTCTTAGAGAGCATTAGTCATCGAAAAGACATGACTAAGAATTCATAATGCCCGCATCGAAGTTCTCTAAAGGCGTCTTTGGAATATCCTCGATTCTAATCTTCATTTGATGATATCCGTAAGCGAAGATCGATTTTGAAAAGAATTGTGCCCTTGCATGTGGTCAAACAAGTCATCAATACGAGGTAGAGGATACCTATTCTTGATGGTGACATGGTTCAATTCAGATAGTCAATACAAAGTCGCATACTCCCGTCTTTCTTCTTTACAAATAAAACAGAGCACCCCGAGGAGATGTACTAGATTTATCGAAACCGATGTCCAACAATTCCTCGTAGTTGGACCTTTAACTCTGAAGTTCAATAGGAGCCATTCGATATGGGGTTTTAGAAATGGGCTTTATACCAAAGTTCAAGATCAATAAAGAATTCAACTTCACGCTCGGGGTAGACCAGGGAAGTTCTTCGAAATACGTCGGAAAGTCAATAACAACAGGAATATTATTCAAATTTGACGTGTCTTTATTCAAATCCATAACATGGGCTAAGAAAGCTTGACATCCGTTTTTCAATAAACGAATAGCTTTATGATTAGATATGATGTTGATTGATTTTAATGGTTTAGTTGCTTGAATTCGCATAACAAGGTTGGTTAGGAATATGAAAACTAACAACCTTATTTAAAACAATCAATTACGGCATGATGAGTAGTTAACCAATCAATCCCTAAAATCACATCAAAAGTAAGTATCTTTAAAGAGATAAGGTCAATGGTAAGGTAATGGTGCCAACTTGAATCAAACAAGATTTATAAACAAGTGGATGTGATGAAAGTTTCTCCCTAACGGAGTTTCCACAGACAGTCAAAGTCTAATTTCTCCGAGTCAAGTTTAAACGTTGAGCACAACCAGAGAGATAAATGAATGGGTATACCGGTATCAAGTAAGGTATAAACTTCGCAAGAATTTATAAATAGCTTACCCGTGATCACCTCGTTTGGGTTCCTCGATTTTGACGACCACAACAAACGCTTCTTCCGGAATCGTTGACTTTGACTTTTTTCGGGACGGTCTTTTGAGTCACCGTCCCTCATTGAACTAGGTTTCATTCGCATAATCTCGAGTGATATGTCCTTCTTTTCAATAATTATAGCATACCTTGAACTGTTGTAGGCGGTTTGACCGATATGTCCTCTTTTCGCATTTGTAATATATGACCGGTGGTCGTTCTCCTCCCTTAGAACCGATTCTTCACGCAAGACCTTTGCGTCTTCACATGGTCATTGTTAAATCTCCTCTTTTAAAATCTCCTCGACTCGCTTCTTCATTTTCATGGCTATGATTACCACCGAGTGGTTACCATTTTTGTCCGTCGTTTCTTTCTCCTCTTTGGTTATCATTATTCTGTTGATCGCTATCTCTCGTACGATCCTCGTGTGGTCCTTCAGTTGACCGTACTCGTTATCTCGCTTCTAATAATTGAGCCACATTTTATATAACATCTCGAATAGAGAGAAAATTTATGAGAAATGAGATATCGACGTATGCCGGGTTTCAAACCTCTAAGAAACATCCGCGTCATCGTTCCTCATTCTCCACCAAATGAGGTGCAAAACGGATAACTCGCAAACTTTGCCTCGTCATCGAGACACCGCTCATGTTGTTTTGTTCTAATCGATGAACTCCACTTCCTTCATATAGATTTAACACTTTCGTGAAAGTATTTGTCATTAAATAGCTTCAAACGTATCCCAAGACATGCTTGAAAGTGCGGTTTGGATGGTACGCTTCACGAACTCCCACCAGTGAGTCCGCCTCGCCTTTTAACATAAAGGTGGCGAATGGAACCTTCTGTTCCTCAGGTGCATCCCAAGACATCAAATATCTTGGTAATTTGCTTGACCCATGTTTCGCCCATGATCGGATCGGCTTTCCTTAAATTTCGGTGGTCCCAACTCTTTGAATCGCTTCATTGTGTGACAACCCGTGAATTGCTTTCATTTCCTCTTGTATTTTGAACACGAAGTCTCCTCGTCTCGATTTTTGCATGAATCGCAAAAAGCTTCTAAACATTCCCTCGCTCATCATCTCGCGCTCGGTGGTGTTGTTCGCGGGAGGAACATTGCAAACACTGTTGCACATTCTCCTCGTTGGTGAGTAGTACAGCGTCTACACGGTCTCATTTCCATTGTTAATATTCTCAAATCGACATTCTCAAATCGCTATAAAACAAGGGTTAATTAAGGAAATAAATATATCACATAATATCCCTATATATCTTGACCAACTAACAAATAAGCTTAGGTAGGACACACTAGCGAAGGATTTATTCGTCCCTCCCTCCTAGTATTATTCCCCGATCTCCATGCCAGAGATCATATCCCTAAGCTCGATACCAACCGTGACGCCCCCAAAATAGGTATACATCACCCATTCTCGAGTTGTCAATATATGGTATGTAAACAACTACAACTTTATTATTACAACAAGAAATCTGTGAGTTTAAATACAAATATTATCATCTAGACAATATCTATACTCAAATAAATCCTCATCACATTTATTGATACATTATTTTACAAAATGGTGAGGACTACTAAACAACTCTCTAGAACCTTCATTCCATACCCCCAGACTGCGTACTCGCTATATTCTCGCCTCCACGAGAAAAATGGAACAAAAGGAAAAGGGTGAGCTCAACTAGCTCAAGATAAAGAATATTATGACTAAGATAATATACAACAAATTACCGTTAGTCTTCAACAGGAAAAAATCTAATAGAATACAATAGACAACAAATTTTAAATCAATATTCATGTTGAAATAATAATTCATTAGAAGAGTTAAGTAGAGAATGCAAACTACTATCTTCCATGTATGAATTTAAAAGTTCATCGCTCTATCTTTTATCCTCGTAACATCAATCAATATATATACGGAATCACATATTCATCTTTGCACTATAGGCCAAAGATATTCATCGATTGATCATGTTCATCTAAACACTGCTCATCTTTGCACTCTCACAGCCAAAGATATTCTTCAGAAATCATTCATCTTTGCTACTCATGTGCCAAAGATATTCCATAATATCATCATTTAAGAATGAAGATGATGAAAATATTTTTAAAAAACGAATCCGGTGAAACAAAATGACAAGGATTAAGGATTAAGGATTAGTACTTTGTTTTATTCACGCCCAAAAATACCTCAAAAATAATCATAGTGGTATAAAATTCAAGAATGATCAAAACATGGATACAATCAAAGCTAGTATCCGAGAATAGATATTTTGGATAAAGAGAAGAAATTTCATTTTTGGTGAATATCACAGTATACGTGAATAGTAACTCAGACACCAAAAGATAGAAATTCCAAAAAAAAACATCTTTACGCTTCATGAATAGTACTCGTGAATAGTAACTTCGTGAATAGTAACTCATGAATAGTAACTCGTGAATAGTAACTCATGAATAAAACCCGACATGAAAAAGTTCCAAATTTGATAAAAAGTTCCAACCAATATTTCAAAGATAATGATATTGAAGAAATAATATCATTTGAGAAGAAAATAACATCCCTTACCTCGAAAGATCAAGTACTTCTAAATTTAAAACAGGATATAGGCTATGACTTGGACTTGCATCAGTATAGCAATACTCAAAGTATACTCAAAATACTCACAAGAATACGCCGATAATATATAGAGAGAAAACCTCGATTTACGGTGTGATTTTCAATTCTAACCTAAGCACCCTATTTATAGGAAAATGCTTAGAACACCAAAGTAAAATTTAATAAAATAATAATATTTCTTAAAAATATTCAAGCCCACCTTAGAAATCGATTTCAGATCATTTATAACACATGTGAGCCACTCAATTACAACAAAAAATGTTTTTTCTTACAAAAATATTTTAAACTCCAAAAATCAATTATTTTGAACTTGAACTTCAATAATTCATAATAAATAGCCCTTTCATCAGAAAATTCGAATCTCGTGGGTTTTTATAGGAAATTCAATTCTCTACAAATCTCCTCTTCTTATGAAATTTTGCCCTCAAAATTAGGGTACGTACCTGGTATGTCAAAGAGGTAAGTATACCTTGATTTCATTTCAGATTCTAACTCCCAGGTCATTTCCTCAACATCGTGGTTTCTCCACAAAACTTTAACTTGAGGTATAACCTTGGAGCGTAGAATATGTTCCTTCTTATTCAAGATTTGAACAAGAACCTCTTCATACGTCAAATCTTCCGCTATTTCGTCCGGTTCTAACTTAATAATGTGGTTCGGGTCTTCCATATATTTACGTAACATGGATATGTGAAAAACGTTGTAAACACGAGACATACTTGGGGGTAAAGCGAGTCTATAGGCTACAGTCCCTACTCGATCGAGGATTAAAAATGGGCCAATGAATCGAGGATTGAGCTTTCCTCTCTTTCCAAATCTCGGAACTCCTTTCCATGGAGCAACAGGTAACAACACATGATCTCCAATATCGAATTCCACGTCCTTTCGATGAAGATTAACATAACTCTTTTGTCAGTCTTGTGATGTTTTTATACGTTGACGGATCATTTGAATCTTTTCCGTAGTCATCTCTGGTCCCAACAACGTTGCTTCACCCACCTCATCCCAGCATACTGGAGAATGACACTTTCTTCCATACAACGCTTCGAATGGAGCAATGCCAATACTTGCTTGATAACTATTATAGGAAAACTTCACCAATGGTAAGAACTTGTCCCAACTTCCCTTGAAGTCAAGGACACAGAGTCTTAATAAATCTTCAAGAGTTTGAATAGTCCTCTCTGATTATCCGTCCGTCTGAGGATGATATGCCGAACTAAATCATAAATCCATGTCCATAACTTTTTACAAACTAACCCAAAATTGTGAAGTAAATCTTGGGTCTCGATCAGAAACTATGGATACTGGCATACCATGTAGTCTTACAATCTCGTTTATGTACATACGAGCAAGACGTTCAAGTGTATAAGTTTCTCGTATAAGTAAGAAATGAGCAAACTTGGTCAATCTATCAACAATGACCCAAATTGCATCTATGCCTTGAGAAACGTTGGGAAGACCAGTAACGAAATCCATGGTAATGTCCCACTTCCATTCTGGAATTTCAAGTGGTTACAATGGACCTTTTGGTACTTGATGCTCCGCCTTGACTCGTTGACAAGTTAAACACCTTGAGATAAACATCGCTATCTCTCTCTTCATATTGCCCCACCAAAATGTATGTCGAAGATCATGATACATTTTGCTACTCCCTGGATGGATTGCAAACGGTGTGTTGTGCGCCTCCATCATGATTTTATACTTTAACTCAGGGTCGTTAGGAACACTGAAAGTCCGAGTTGACTCAAGTATTCCTTCTTCATCGATTCTTGCTTCCGGCATAGCACCTTCTTGTTCTTTCTTCCTCATACGCATCAGCTCTAGGTCTATAGCTTGAGCAATTTTAACTTTATCGATTAAAGTCGGTTCTACACGTATATTCGCCATCATCATGTGGGTCCCTAGAGTCTTTATCTCTATCTCCATCCTTTGTAAGTTATACAAAATGGGCCTTTGCGTTGACAATATCGCACTCATTCCTGCATATGACCTTTTACTTAATGCATCAGCTACCACATTTGCTTTTCCAGGATGGTATTGGATGGTATGATCATAATCTTTCAACAGTTCAAGCCAACGTCGCTGTCGCATGTTGAGTTCCTTTTGAGTGAAGAAATATTTGAGGCTTTTATGATCCGTAAAGATCCCCATTTTCTCCCCATACAAATAATGCATCCAAATTTTAAGTGCGAAGACAACAGCTGCCAACTCTAGATCATGAGTAGGATAATTCCTCTCATATTCTTTGAGTTGTCAAGAGGCATAGGCTATGACTTTCCCATGTTGCATGAGAACACATCCTAACCCTTTGCCTGAAGCATCACTATAGTTGACAAATCCCTCCGAACCAGATGGTATTGTCAGAATAGGTGCTGAAATGAGTCTCCTCTTGAGTTCTTGAAAACTCTTCTCGCATTCCTCACTCCAACCGAATTTTGTATCTTTCCGAGTCAGTTGAGTTAATGGAGTAGCGATTCAAGAAAACCCTTCTACGAATCTCCGATAATAACCAGCTAAGCCGAGAAAGCTACGTGCTTTGGTCACTGATTTAAGTTATTCCTAGCTTTGAATTACTTCAATCTTTGCTAGGTCAACAGATATTCCATGATAAACACACACACACACATATGTCAAATATATATATATATATATATATATATATATATATATATATATATACTTTATAACTTCCTTCTGATAATTTTGAAAAATGAGTGAGTGGGAATCTAAATAATAAGTAACAAAATACCTCATAAAAATTACCTCCATATTTTTAACAACATTTATCATAATTATTTTAATTCACAATATTAATCGACCAGGTCGTTCCCAAGAAAGAGGGGGCTTTCCAATAAGGATTTCTCCCTATTGGCGCGCAATTAGGTGACCAAACCTCTCCTTGGCAGAACTTCTAGACATCGTTAATATTGCAAATAATAATATTAATAACTCTATCATATTAATTATTGATTTAATAATATATAAAATATCGACAATAATTGAATCAAATAACGTGAGATACTACGCAACAATTATTGTAGCAATAATTGAACAAAACTGAGTGACTTCTCATGTAAGCATCAATAATCAATACCATGTGCTACTATGCAACCACGCGTTTTCCTGTACTTTTAACACCGGGTGTTTCAATTGTTAACAATAAAACTTTCGTCGTTATTTTTATAAAATATTTTTGTCGTTTTCTTAGTCCGACAATAATTCCGTTATAGGGTCCACCAATGATTGTGCCGTCGTACGAATATTCCCTGTTAAAACGAATATTCCCCAACCAATCGAATATTATATAACAACTTGCGTACTTTGCAAAATTTATAACTATTACCCACAACTATAACATTATATCAATATCATTCCATAATATTCAAAAATAATAATTATAGAAAATTCATCTTTATTCATAAAAGTTGGGGTCTTACAGAAGCCATCTGAGACTGGAAGCTATACTGACTGAGGAAGGCATGAGCTAACTCTTCCTAGCTATGTATCTTAGAACTGCCTAATCTGTTATATCATGATTGGGCTTCTCCAGTTAGACTCTTTTAGAACAGCTGCATTATGAGCTTTTCATCTTCTGCATAAGATCCAAGTTCTCCAATGAATACCTTCAAATGGGTTTAAGGATCTCCCAACCCATCATACTTTTCAAAGTTAGGAGTTTTGAATTTCTCCAGATAATGAACACCATGGAATATACAAAGATCGGCATATGAGACACTCCCGTGTGCTCCAATCCCTTTTATAGACCGAATGGTCTCTTCCATTTGAAGGACTTTTTTTCTGATATCACCGGTGTCTGGATCTTCTTTGAGATAGGTGTTTTCAGGAATTTTGTTTGTTGTATCCAACTGAAGTTCCAGAATTGTTTTATTCAAACCTTGGGTTCCTCCTTGTGCAGAGGATTCTGTATGTACGGGTATTCGTGAACCCTGAGTAGACTGATGTAGTTCTTTAAGCAGAACAACTAAATATGTAATTTGTATGCTTAATCCATCAAACTCTTCACGAGTGACAGGAGCAGGATTAGATTAGTCAGATGAAGATATAATTGGTTGTAGGCTCGTGGCGTTTTTGGACTTTGAACGGGTAACAGGCCCAATTATTTCTATATAAAAACTTGCATAGTTTAGTTTTATGGAATGTATAAATATTTACATGCTATTATAATATGTCTATTTTAGGAGTATTATCCTTCAAAACAGGTGTCAGTTGTTTGTAATACATGATAGCATGCCAGGCTTTAATATATATGAACACATATAATTCATAATTTCCATTACATAGAGATTGACATGGAATAAAATTACAACTAATTATTTTTACAAGTATTTGAAAATGGAGAGCATGAAGAGACTTTCCTTCGCGTTTGGTTTATCAGAGGCTGGACTATCTTAGGTTATTCTCATGGTTTTTTGGCATTAAGGTTCCTAGATCATTGCAATTTACTTGATGGGAAGTTAATTGGCCTTTCAACTAGAGCGAATCTAGGTGGTGCCTTTCCTGAGCCTCGTTAGAATTAGTCTCCCTACGAGTCCAATAATCAAACACCGACAGGATAGCCTCCTAGTGGAGGAACCACACAATATACATTCACATGCAACGTGTCTCACCGTTATGGGAACGATGACATGTGTGAATCACTAATATCAAAGATAGATATATTGCAGTGCAGTAAGTAAAATGCATTCGTACGCATTCATAAAAAAATGTAAATGCAACATCCACACACAAGCATATAACAGTTTTGAAAAGCTTGTAGTAGCAGCTTAAGTCCTCTTACTCGAGTCCCCAGCAGAGTCGCCACCTATCGACGTCAGAATTTTTATTTGTCCTTTTTCGGGTCTTGTCTTTTGGTGTTCTCATGTTAGGTGAGATTTGTTTGAAAAAATAAGTTATGAAAAGGTCCACATTTATATGTCGACGATTGGACTGTAAGAGTCGCCAGTTGGTGTTTTTAAATTGTTGCACCAATGCAGCCGAGAAAAGGTTTGCACATTGATCCAATGATGTGACACTGCCAAACAGGTCTATGAAACCGAGATTCATTAAGGTCCGGGGACTTGCTTATGCGGAGGGAAGTTGTTAGGCACCCTCGACATCCGTGTTACCACGGTGACCGCAAAATTTCAATTCAACTGTTATATGAAAGTGTGTGTGTGGGTCAATGTGCAATTATTTGGAAGTAGTGCTATGCCTCGTCCGCACCTATATACAAAGGATTTGAATGTATGTAAAAATTCAGTTTTAAACAAGATATAGCAGTGAGGTTTTGTAAAAGAGGTTTTTCAAACCCTTATGCTCAATAGTAACTGAGTCCTTTGATACTTCCATTTTATTAAATGTTCGACTTGATTACTTTTATTTTCAAGATGCGAACCATCTTCGAGAAAATAATGTACAAAGCAGTGTCGAACTCCTCATGGGCATGACAGCCATCTAAGGAAATTCAAACACCGTGAATAATTTTTAAGCTACTTACAATTGAAAATGTCCTTCACGGGAATCGAATCTAGATTCAGTAGACTTAATCTGTGATCACATGATTCCTAGGCTCACATGATGCCGCAATTTATATGAAAGTAGTAAGCAGTTATATATATAAAAGCTATAAATATATATATACAGACATGATCAACCACCACGAAGCACCTCCGTGGGGGATCGGAAATGTAAATATATAAAAGCGGTAAATATATATATAGAGACATGATCAACCACCACGAAGCATCTCCACGGGGGATCAAAAATGTAAATAAAGTCGTAAAAGACGATCAACCGCCACGAAGTAAACTCCAGGCGGGACTAAATGTAAAAAAAGTTGTAAAAAGGCCACGAAGTAAACTTCAGGCCTGATAGAAATGTGTATATATATATATATATATATATATATATATATATACAAGTGGTAAACGCACAGGATATATATCGATCTGGACTAGGTTTATCATTTTAGCGATTTATCGCTATATATATATAAAAGCGAAAGAAACTTTTCGATGTAAAATCGAGGCTCATTGAATAGAGTTAGTTCGACAATAGTTATATATATATATATATATATATATATATATATATATATAAGCGATAAACACTCAGGATGTAAAATCGTGCTCATCGAACAAATTTCGACAATGAGCTTTATATATTTATATATATATATATATATATATATATATATATATATATATATATATATATATATATATATACACACACACACAAAAGGAAATAAAGCCATGGACTGAAGTTCGGGCAAACACACGCAACACGACTCTCAATGTGAAGAACAATGTGTGCATAGTAGAAGAGAAAGGCTTTAAAAAGTGTAAGAAGGCTTACAGTGGACTGCCAAAGAAGACTTCAATAACTTTAAATGGATGAACACTCGGCTTCCGCCGATAAAATATGACTGAATATAAGCTCACAAGTGTTTAGAATGAGAAAGCACTCAATTTGGGGTGTGTACAGAGCAAATTGGACAGGGATTTCTTGCCATTTTCTCTTACAAAATGGCCACCCCAAGACCTCTATTTATAGAGGGGGGGAGCCGTAGGTGTACCTGCGGCAGCCGCAGATGCACCTACGGCCGCCCGGGGTGCTTCGGGATCCATGGGTCCTGCCGTCTCGAAGTACGTGCACGCGTGCAACGTGATGTTCGTTTGAACTTTTAGAACTTCAATCCGGGCCTCCGATTAAGGTATATAAGACCTTTTATGGAGTGTTGTTATCGAGAGCTACACAAATGACATGGGATTAGAGGTTGTAAGAAGTCAGGAAGATGGGACCATGCCCTTGGTCTTCAAGCTTTAGATTCTATTCGGTGTGTTGTCATGTGCTGTAGTCACTCGGGATTACAGCTATTTTGTTCTTGCAGGACACGACTATATAGAATGTATGTTAAAATGTGTTAAGACAGCGCGCGTGTAGAATCGAGGTGGAAAAATGATGATTTTGCCCCTCATCGGTTTATCTTCGGTTTGGGCTGATAAAGTAGTCGTTGCTCAGGATTATCTCTGAGATTGAGCTACTGCAAGTACTGGATGTCCTAAGGGTTGTTTCTGAGGTGTGCCTGACCTCCCATGGTTATCTCCGGTCTTGGGACTGAGTGCCTCAGTGTTGTCCCCGAGGATGAAGCTGACTGCATAAGTTACAACAAGCATCTTCGGGGCTATCTCCGAAACTGCAATAACATTCCTCGGGGTTATCTCCGAGGTTGAGGCTGAAACTTCTGGTGTTATTTCTGGGATTGAATATCTCAGGGTTACTCCGAGATGAAACGACCTTCTCCGGTGGTATTTTTGAAACTTGAATTGCATTCCTCGAGGTTATCTTCGAGGTTAAAACTGAAACTCCCAGTGTTATTTTTGGGATTGGAACTGAGCTGTCTTCTAGGGTTATCTCTTAAAGACGATTCTGCCCTCCTGCAATGTTAGTAACAGGGATGCAAAATTTCAAGTGTCTACACCACCCCCATCAACTTTAAAACATTCTTCAGCCTCTTTTGGAAACTGCATTGCTTTGAACACATTAAATAACACTTATTGATCTTGTACCCTCATCGTGAGTTCCCCTTTTTGCACATCAATCAATGTTCTCCCTGTAGATAAAAATGGTCGCCCAAGTATAAGTGGGATTTCCTTATCCTCCTCGAAGTCAAGTACTATAAAGTCGGCGAGAAAGATGAATTTGTCAACTTTAACCAATATATCCTCCACTATCCCCCGTGGGTGCGTTAATGACCGATCTTCTAGCTGGAGAGTTACATTGGCCGACTTCACTTTCGGTAGATCCAATTGAGAGTAGATGGCTAATGGCATTAAATTAATACTGGCCCCCAAGTCGCACAGTGCTTTGCCAAAAAACTTAGTTTCGATGGTGCAAGGTATGATGAAGCTGCTTGGATCCTTGAGATTTGGTGGCAACTTTTTCTGCAATATTGTACTGCACGCCTCTGTGAGTGCAACTATTTCAAAATTTTCCAACCTTCTTTTCTTTGATAGTATCTCTTTCATAAAATTTGCGTAACTTAGAATTTATTATATTACTTCGGAAAAGGGAATATTAATTTGTAATTTCTTGAATACCTTCAAAAATTTTGAAAACTGCTTGGCCTCCTTAGCCTTGTGGAGTCTACTTGGTTATGGAACTGGCAGTACGTAGGATTTGGGTTTTTTAAGTTCTGCTTTTTCATCTGAATTTTTCTCTTCTATCGCTTTATCCACAACTTCCTTCTCTTTTACTGACTACTCATTGACGATTTCATCATTAAGCCGCTGCTTAGCTGAACTGCGTTTTGCTGAATCCTCTAAATCCTTCCCACTTCTCAAAGTTATCGCCTTACAGTGCTCTTTTCCATCTCCTGGGTTTGCTTCCGTATCGCTTGGTAATGAGCCTTAAGGGGGAGTATTCATAGTTATAGCCAATTACCCAATCTGGTTCTCTATATTTCAGGTAACATCATGCGTGTTCTTCCATGCCTCGTTATCCTTGATGTACTTTACCAATAATTCCTCAAGTTCTGGTCTCTTTTCTTGCATTGGAAGTTGATGTTGTTGCTTTGGTTGAAATCTCGATGGTGTTGGTTGTCGTGGACCTTGTGGTTGAGTCTGCTGCTGCTTTTGATTATTGCTCTACGAGAAATTTGGATGATTTCTCCGCCCTAGATTGTAACTATTTGAGTTCACTCCATATGGCTGCCTGCTTGAATTTCTGATAAACTGCACTAACTCTATATTAATCGCATATTGCTGTGATGGATGAGCCCTTACACATAATTTGCATACTACTTCTATTTTTGGACCATTCTGCACCCCAAAGCATCGATTTTCTTCGTTAACACTGAATCTGTGCTGTCACCTGAGTGGATAAAGATATATGACGTCTAATTCCAAAAAACTTCGGCCACCTTTGGTTGAGGTAATCTACTGGTATGCCACTGATAGTTATTGGCAGCCACGGTTTCCAATAACTGATAAACCTTCTTCACAACTTTTTGCATTCAAAGCTCCACCAGCGGCTGCATCGATACTTGTCCTTATTTGACTATTAACACTGTTATAGAATGTTTGCACTTACAACTACAATGGTAGACCATGATGGGGACATTTTCGTAACAGATCGTTGTATCTCTCCCAAGCCTCATATAAGGATTCGAAATCAAATTGCCTGAATGATAAGATTTTGTCTCGCATCCTTGCCGTTTTTGTTTGGGGGGAAAGAACTTAGCAAGAAACTTTTTTGCTAAGTCATTCCATGTTGTTATTGACCTTGGTGGCAATGAATGCAGCCAACTCTTAGCTTTATCTTTAAAGGTAAATAGGAATAGTCTTAGTCTTACTTCATCTTCTAACACCCCATTAAATCGGAACGTATCACAAATCTCCAAGAAGATGATGATGTGATCGTTACGGTCATCATTTGGTGCTCCACCAAATTATACCGAGTTTTGGATCATATGTATCGTGCCTGATTTGATCTCGAAACTATTGGTTGTACTAGCAAGTTGTGCTATACTCGACGGGATGTCTGTAACTTTTGACATGCCATATTCTCTAAGAGATTTTTGTTCTTCTTCTGCCATACCAATCTGATTGTCCAGAGTAGCTCGATTGAAATTTAGTTTCTTCCAAAAAAATCGTTTAATCTCACTATCGTAGGAAACTAAATCTGGACCCTTGGAACGTGTTTGCATAAACCACTGAACTTACCCTGATGCACGCACAATTCCTGGATCCCTGCTTGAACAAACTTGACAAATCAGGAGTCAATAAAAGAAAAAAAAATAAGAAAAAATATGTTTGAATAAATTAAACTAATAAAAACTATTAACAAATAATTACTAGAACTTTCCCCAGCAACGATGCCCAAAACTTGTTGTCCGATTTATATAATGACAAATACGTGCAAGTGCACGCGGTCAATCAAGTAATAAAGTGATAAGAAAGGTTGTCAAACCCATAGAGAACAGTTACTAACAATTAATCTAATTAAAAAGTTTTTATTAATTCAAATTCACTTAAGCAATCACTCCAATTTGTTTGTCAAAAAACTAATTAGACTGACGAATATTGATTACTAAAAGATTAACACATAGGAATACAATTTTCTAAATTGCTTTGCAATAATTCCTTTATCTTATTCCTACTTAATTAATCCAATGGGTTGCTAACTAGGATTGCTTATCAATTTACTAACATCTTTCAATGATTAATAAAAAGACATATTTTAGTTATTTTGCTATTTTCGTGCGAGACACTTAAAACATATTTATTAAGCACAAACTCCTAACAAAGTACACATGGCATACAAGTACTTTCGTCTCATACACTGTTACGTTATCCAAAAGAATCAACAAATTACTATGTTGTTATATTTAGATCTAATCTAAGATTTCCTCTTTCAATTCCATCAAAGATATCAAGTTAATCGTTGGCCAAACAGTTATTTAATCAAGCACAAAATATAACAATCAACTCAACAAGATAAACAAATGAGAATAAATATAATTTAATTATTGCATCACAAAAGGTTCCATTGTACCCCTAATTGGGAAATTAGTTCATCATAATAATTAAAACTAATGAATAATTATTGGAAAACATCTTGAGTACAGAAATTACATTAAGAGGAAGAAGGAAAAACTCTATCGATGAACTTCAATCTTGCCCTCCAAAATCTATCTCACAAAATCTCTAATGCAAAATCCAAACCTTCAATTGTGTAGCCCCAATGGTTGTCAGTCAGAAGAATATCTAAAACTAAGAAATAACTCCCCTTTTATACTCCTAACCAAACCCTATTACATAAGACAATCATAAATACTTAATTGAGTCAACTTTTATGCATAAGGAAACAAAATCAACATCCAAGTCGTCAGACCGGGGCGCCCCACGTCGGGTTCCCTTGTAAAGTAGCGCGGCCCGCACTAAGTAGCCAGTAGACATTATAATGAATAAATTTATCTAGTCGTGATTCTGGGGACATAATTCTTTTAAGGAGGGAAGGATGTAACGATCGAGAAATTTTGTAATTTAAATATTTATTGAATTAACTAAATATTTTAGAATAATTTATTTATTGAGAAAAATAAATAATTTATAAAATTGTGGTATAATAATTTAGTTACGTGTGTATGATAACTAAATTAAAGCAATGGTAATTTTATTATTTGAAGATTTAATTTAATGAAATAATTAAATTAAATGAATTATTTAATATTTAAGAAAATAAGTAAATTAAATAAAGTGATGTTTAAGTCTAATTTATTAATTAAATTAGATATATAATTATTTATTAATCATAAGTATAATTATAATAAAAATTATAATTATTATAATTATAAGTGTAAGCTAATTAAATGGGTTACATGTGTAACAAATAAAAACTATATAATATAAATATTATTAAAATAAATTGGAATGGGGGAATTGATATGTAGCCAAACAAGGCCTTGTGGCCTTTGGCTTATTTTTAACCGACACAACCTTTTTGGTTCTTACTTGACGAACGTGGGAAGCCTTCAGTTTATATGATACGCACCCTATTTTTCTAAGGCTAGCACAAAGAATATAGAAAAGAAAAAAAACACAGTGGTTTTGAGAAAGGGTGTTCTAAGATTGTCAAGAGGAAGAGAAGGGTTTGCTAATCATTTTGCTAAATTAAGGATTAAAGGTATAAATTATTCCTAATTTTAACTTTTAGTTTTGGTAGTATCTATTCTATATGATTTGGAAATTACGTTGGATTGTTGTATATATATGTGCATATAGTTTTGTAAAAACTGTTAATCATCATATATGGGTGATATTTGATTATCAAACACGTGAAATTGGGTTTGTGGAAGAGAATTGAAATAACAGTGTATGCTCATGTAAAATGGCTTAGTAAGTCCAAAATTTGATGTTCAATACTTGCTATAATCTGCAAATTTATGTTAGATTGTGTTAGTACATCAAGAAACGAAAACATCGTAGTTTGAATCGTGTCAATTGGTTAAGAAACGAAGTCGTGACGATCAAATTCGCTAAAAGTGTTAAAAGTGAAGAAATGGTAAAATTGTGGTTTTGATCCTTTAAAATTGATTATATATAGTGTTTGTGTTGTTAGAATGATGAATTGCATGTTTATAGATGTTATTACAAAGTTTAAGTTGTTAAGTTTTGTGAGTTTCTGTGGAATTGGTTTAATTGGAGTGTTGGTGCAAAATAGAGCTCTAATTGCTAGTTTACGTACGTAGACGCATGGTAGCAATTGGCTTGCATTATTGTGCGTAAACGGCGCAATATGCACTGCCATGTATGGCTTTTCAAGTCGAGTGCCCTGAACCTAGGCAGTAAGTTCTGATTATTCATGGGTTATAATATAAGGACTTAATCTAGTTTGGCATGCATGATAATAATGTTAAAACATAACGTGGTCTACAATAACAGATTGTAATGTGATGTAATATAAAGTGTGAAGATTTTAAGTGATCATTTAATTAAGTTATGTAATGAACAAAAAATTGACGTTTACAAGAGTTAGAGATGAAGGGTAAAGCTTATATTAAGCGATAGTAGATTTCAGATTCGTTAGGGTGGTTATGTAAGACCCCGAATTTTGTGAATAAAGATTAATTTTCTCAAAATATTTTTTTTAGTATTATGGTGTGGATTTGATATAATGTTATAGTTGTGGGTAGTATTTATAAATTTTGTAAAGTATGTAAGTTGTCATAAAATATTCGATTGGTCGGGGAATATTCGTTTTAACAGGGAATATTTGTACGACGACACAATCATTGGTGGACCCCATAACGAAATTATTATCGGAATGAGAAAATGACAAAAATATTTTTTTTATGAAAATAACAGCGGAAGTTTTATCGTTAACTGTTGAAATACCCGGTGGTAAAAGTACAGTAATACGCGTGGTTGCATAGTATTATACGGTATTAATTATTGAAGCTTACGTGAGAAGTCACTCAGTTTTTTTTTAATTATTGCTACAGTAATTGCTGCATAGTATCTCACGTTATTTGATTCAATTATTGACGATATTTTATATATTATTAAATAAATAATTGAGACGATACAGTTATTCATATTATTATTTGCAATATTGACGATGTCTAGAAAGTTCTGTTGAGGAGAGGTTTGGTCACCTAATTGCGCGCCAATAGGGAGAAATCCTTATCGGAAATCCCCCTCTTTCCTAGGAACGATCTAGTTGTTAATATTGCAAGTTATAATAATATTAATAAATGTTGTTAAAAATATTAAGGGGATTTTTATGTTGTAAATTTTGCTTATTTTATGGACCCCTATTTACCCATTTTTCAAAATAATCGGTAGAAAATTATTTAATATTATAAAGGTAGGGCCACATGTGGGGCCCACGTGTTAAAAATGAGAACCTGAGAGGGGGGGAATTTTCTTTCATGGGTGGTTTATTTTTTTGTTATATATATATATATATATATATATATATATATATTATAATAAGTTTTGTTTTATGAAAAATAGAATATATTATATTTTATTATGCATAGTGTTTGTATAGTGTCTGTATAGTGTTTGCATAGTAAAGTTATATGAAAATTTTTCTTTGTCCGTGAATTCAGAATTTTGCCCATAAACCTTTGTGCACTGTTCGCTCAAATAGTATCCTTTACATTCTCCTAGAAATAGGATGCTTAGTTAGAATTGAAAATCACACCAGAATCAGAGAATTCTTCTTCTATAATATTGAGCGTATTTCTTTCGAGTTTCAGGAAGCTTTGAGTGTAGAAAACAGTGAAAGTTTTCTTCAAGAATATATCCGTTATACCAGTCGGAGTTGCTCTATTTTTTGAGGTAAGTGGTATTATTTATTTCATATTCTGAAGAGATATTATTTTTCGTATTCATATGAATATTATTTTATTCAATATTCGCAAGAAATATTATTTTCATTTAATATTCGTAAGGAATATTATATTCGTTCAATACTTGAAAGGAATATTATTTTCGTTTAATATTCGTAAGGGATATTATTTTGTTCAGTATTCGTAAGAAATAATATTCTCTTTTATACTCGGTAGTATGTAAGTAATATTATTTCGTTTCAGATTTCGAATTCTATATTCGTTTTGTTAAAGTTTTGGCTTCTATACTCCACGAAATTAGTAGAATGTCCTTGATATTTGCGCTTCATCCAGTATCTTTTCATGGAAATATTATTCTGAGCATTCTTGATAAGTTTTAACTTTTTCATGCCGGAGTACTATTCACGGGGTTACTATTCCCAAAGTACTATTCACAGGGTACTATTCACTCGGGGCACTATTCATAACAAAAATTGATATCTTTTCGGTCCAAATCATTTTTGATACAATATTATTCTTGAATTTTACTCCACAAAGCAGTATCATGTTGACAATATGGACATTATTGAGTTCTGGATAAATTAAATTATTAAAGTCTTTAAAATTTATCCTTGATCTCGTTTTATTGAATTATTATATCATTGTCATCATCCTCATGCTTATATTGTTATGAAAGTCATCTTTGACCCGTAGTGAATAGATGGACTTGGTATGATTATGACCAGGGATTATTCGGTATAATAATGACCGTAATGTTACAAATGATGTGGTAAAAATCCTCATTGGCTCGTAGTGCATTGATGGACAGCTTTTGGAATGATTATGACCATGGGTTCTCTTCAGTCAAGAGTGGAAAGATGAATTGTTTTATGGCATGATCATGACCGTTGATGAAAACACAATTATCCTTGGCCTGTAGTGCATGGATAATTCATGGTCGTGATACTAACGAATATCCTTGGCCCGTAGTGCAGGGATGATTCGATGATGTGGTTTATTTATTAAGCTGAGTCTCAACGATAAAATTGATGATAAACTTTTTAAATCATAGAAAATAGTAGATATCATGCTCTACGTGACTCTTCTAATGGATTGCTTATTCCGCTGCATTTGTTGATCTAAAACTTGTTATCTATTATATTCTATCAGTTGTTATATTGTTGAAGGCTAAGGATAATTTATTCTGCATTATCTTAGTCATAATATTTCTTACTGGGATAGTTGTGCTCTCCCTTTCTTTCATTGTTCTTTTCAGGAAATGAGAATATAGCTGGGACTAGTCGGGGAATGAATTGACGGTCCAGATGGTTGCATTAGTAGTCCTCACTATTCTGTGAGATAGTGTGATAATAATTGTAATAAGATTGAGTTTGAGTATGGATATTGTCTAGAAGACAATATTCTTGCTAAAACTCTCAGCTATGTTTTGTCATATTTTACATGACAGTTGTATAATTAAGTTGTATTTAAATTTTGTACCATGTATTTGGCGACTCAAGATGGGTGATGTATACCTATTTTGGGGGCATCACAGGTTAACTAACATGATTAGACATTAAGTTAAGGTTATGACCTAAATAGTGGGTTAAACCTATAAAGCTAATATTAACACAACTAATTGTTATTACAATTTCAATGATATGTGTAGGGTAATTGGCGAACATTATTATACTTGTGTAGCTTACACACGAAGCAAGTTCCCTAACTTCATTCTCTTATTAATGAATGCAAGTTTCATAGCTACGTTATCTTTTATGTCAACCAAGCTTCTAAATTATCATTGTATAAGTTCCTAAATTCTATGTTAAAGTCGAGCAAGCCTAATCTATCTTGTGTAAGATTGTACAAGTTCTTGTAACCTAATTCGTTACATCGAGCGAGTTTCACTTTTCTTATTCTTGTTATTTATATTCAAGGCATATACTATTTTAATACATTGATTCAAATGAGATTGTTCTAACTCTTTTAAATGTAGTACTTTGCATTTATACCATGTCTACTCATTTGTATATTGTTGTTATTCGATCTTTGACTTAAATAACCTTATTCACTTCTATATTATCATGGCAAACCTTCAAGTAGCAAGCAAACTCTTATTGATCGAATTGGTCTATAATTGAAAAGTGTTCTAAAATTCTAGAACCACTGATAAGCTAGTTCCAAACTAAACTTTCTTTAGTGCGGAAATTTTAAATTCAAACTGAGACGAACAACCCAAACATAGGGGATTATGTACGTGTAATGTTTAGATGTTTGTGCACAATACATGGTATAAAGGGCTGATCCCCCTAAGTACGTAAGGAAGGATTTGTTTAGTCTAAATAACTGTTAAGGTTGGAGTAATAATTCATAAATATCGGGGACATAGTTCGTGGTCATAAGACCCTCAGATATTAAATTCAAACTTGTTTTCTATTTTTAATTCATAGAACAAGTTCACCATTATTCAGTATTCGTTGTTCATTCTCATCCTGTTATTATTATTACTCTTTATATTAGTGAGCAATCATTTGCTCACTCTTACATTTAAACACTGCAGCTAAAGTTGAGAAAGTCGATGAGCCATTGTTTTAAATAGATGTAACCCTTTAATGGGAAAGATTATTACTTAAGCTATTTAAATTATGTCTTTATCCTTTGATATGGGTAGTTAGATGTAATGGTTTTGGATAGTGAGCACCAAATCCTGTGGGAATGGTGTAACGATCCAAAATTTCAAATTATAATATTAAATATTTATTGAATAATATAAATATTTATTTGATGTGTCTATTGTTGAATTGATGAAATAAATATTTTATTGATGTGATAGTTGTTAGTAAATATTTATGAATCTAAATTTATTAGATAATATTCTAAATTAAATTAATTTATAATTTAGAGAATTGTAATATAACATGTGATGTTATATTGTTGTTTTGATTTAATAATTTAGGTAGTATATTAGATTATTAAATAAAGTTATAATGAAAATTATAATTTTGTGATATTTGCTAAAATGCTATATTTAATTAAAATATAGTATGTGATTAGTTTAATGGGTTAATGTTGGATATGGAAATCCAAATAAATAATATGTGATTATAAATTATAAACTAAAGTGTTTATTAAAATAAATTAAAAATAGTTTAATTTAGTTTTTGCCAAACAAGGCTTAATGTATTAATTCTTTAAAAATTAAAGGGTTTTGCCAAACAAAGCCTTTACGCTTTTGAATTTCTAATTTTGAATTTAAATAAAATAAATAATATAAATAAAATAAATAAAATAATAAATATAATATAATTATAATATATATCGTTAGTTTTGTAACTATTATTTTATTAAATGGGCGTATTAAGATTATCGCTTTTATTTCTACGCTTGTCTATCAGTTGAGTTTACGCATTATTATAGCTATCGTTGTTTTCATTCTAGTTGCTAAGACTAAGAGAATTATAGAGAATTGAGAGAGTTTGAGAGTGAAACCGAGAAAATTATTCTGCAATTGCAAGGTTGTGCAAGCTAACTTGAAGGTATGTTCACAACTTTGATATTATATGTGTTTCTGAGTATCACGACAAAGTTTTGTTATGCTCCGTGAATTCTATTTCTTCCGAATTGTTGTTATGTAACTAAGTTATGGTGGTTATATGTGATATAATGCTAGAGTTTATGTTTAAACAAGAAATTTGTATGCCAAATTCGTTGACAATAGGAAGAAAATAATGTCAGTATATGTATTTTCATATGGTTCATGGAAAGTATCAATTGTAGTGGCCAATTAGTATGTGAAATTTTAAATTGAAGCTTGAGTATGTTAGTTCATTAAGAAACGAACATAACGTAATTTGAATGAAGTGATTTGGTTAAGTATTGAAATCACAGTGATGATTTTTGGGATGAATATCAAAAATTGAGTTTTATATGAAAAACATGGAATTTGAGAAATTAAACTAGCTTAAGTTGTTGTTAAATTTTTCTATATTGATATATATATATATATATATGTGTGTGTGTGTGTGTGTGTGTGTGTGTGTGTGAGGAAACATGTTTGTGATAGTTCTATACCATTTGTACATGTTATTATCACTGTTTGGTGGGTGAAATTCGTGTTAATTGGCTTATGAAAAGTATCGTAACCATGTTCTATAAAATTGGAATGCAATAGTAATATGGCACATTATTATCTCTTCTTGCAGAATGCTTGTGAAGAACTACGCGCATTAGCAATCCAAGATAAAATCTGGCGCGGTAGCTCCAAAGACTTCGTCACAGACAGTGAAGTCTGCTAATTAAGCAGACTTTGGGCGTTCAATTTAACTTAGCTTAATGTTAGGTTAATGTGAGAACCATGTAACAACAAGGTTAAACAGAGTCATGTTATGTGGATTATGAATTCAAAGTTGTAAAAGTGATTAGTAAGTTACGAACGCATTATGTGATAACTTAGTTTATACAATGAATGTTAGCTAAGTGTTGTGATGTTAACACTTGGGAATTCTAAAATATATATGGTAGCATAAGACTGGTGCTAAAATAACAAGTTTAGCTAGTAATGCGTTTTATATTGAAAAGTGAATATTAGTATGTCTAATAGATGTTGTGGTTTTAATACTGTGTATAGGTGAATGTGAGTTTTAATATTATAGTTTACGTTCGAGGCAAGTTTTCTAAATCTACACTTTCGTTGAGCTAGTTTTATTGTTACATTGTGTAACTTTATTCTTTTGATTGAGCAAGTTTCTAAACTTCTCTTTTTATATTCAGCAAGTTTCTTACTTTAAACTTTCATTAAGCGAACTTTTGTATTCCCAGTCATTATTTGAGAAAACTAGCTATGACTTAAACTTTATTCGAACAAGTTTTGAATTCCAATATTTATTGATGCATTCTAACTTGTTTATTGTTAGACAAGTTTCTTTATTGTCATTCGAATATTATGAATGCAGTTTTCTTGAATGCTAATTTCTAATATTGAACTATCTTATCTCATTTACTTAACACCATCTATTCTCATAATGGGCAGGCTTTATTTTCAGCTTGCTATTACTTAATGTATATTCAATAATTCATAGTCTTAGCTTAATTTTATTCAAGCAAGGTTTATTGTCATTCAAAACTTATGCTTTGTAGTTGTTTTTAAGCATGAGTTCAGGATATAGTTAGTTCACTTACACTTATTCATTGTTTCATATTATGTTATTATTGATCAAATGTTGTGTTATTAAACACTATTGATTCAACTAGTCCTCTAGTTGATGTTCGTTAAACTTTAAATTACCCTTGAAAGCTTATCCAAACAAAACTTTATTTGGTGCGGACTTGTATTCTAAATACTGAGATAAACAACCCTATTATTATTATTAGGGGATAATATACGCTTAGCGTTGAAATATTTGTGCACAATACATTGTACGAAGGGCTGATCCCCCTAAGTACGAGGAGTCCTTATAGTCTTATGACTGTTAAAGTTGGAGTTGACCCTCAGTTAGATATATTCCATATTTTGCATTCCAGTTTCTGATTATCATCGTTAGAGTACTATTCAGTTTTGATGAGCCTAATGTTGGCAGTTATTATTATTATTCTTATTCTGTTGATTCATTATTATATCCAGTGAGCAATTGTTTTGCTCACTCTTGCATATTTATATACTCAGTGCAGCTAAATTTGAGAAGGTAGATGAGCCTTCAACTAGCTAAGGAAAGGGGAAAATGTACAAGTGATGCAGACTTGTAATTTTATTTATTGTGATGATCATAGACTTTTAAATAATGACATGATGTAATAATTTTATTTCCGCACTTATATGATGTTTAAAGGTTAGAAAACCTGGGATGTTTTTGAACTTAATGATGTAACCCTATTTAAAGGGAGGATTATGGTTTAAATATTATTTTATATGGGTAGATATTATGAATGTATGGATAGTGAGCACCAAATCTTGTGGGAATGAAGTATCTTGATTTGGGGGTGTCACGGGTTGGTATCAAAGCCTTAGGTTATGAACCTTAGGTGGGGAAAAGCCTTAGGAAGTAACCTTTGAAAAGATAGTGATGATAAACTCATATCAAGTTGTTAAGGAAGAAGTAATAAAACACTTATGTGCTTATGTGATTACAACTTATGTGCTTGTGAGTGTCAAATAGTAATGATTAGTAATTAAAACTTAAAATTTGGTTGATAGGATGGCTAATATAGGAGGAGCCTTGAGATATTCAGATGATTTGGGAACAACTACTGCCATGGGAAACAGTTTCGTCGGTCACAGCAGTTGAGCAGGAGAGAGTACCTGATGAGGAGGATGAGATAGAGATGGATGAGGAGGACCTCGTTGAGCTGCCACAGTTGGGGGATGAGGAGGACGAGGAGGAGATTACACTTAACTCGATAGCTTCCCGTATGTACGATGAGGTGTATGAACGCAATGTGGAACTTCAAGATACCGTCGAGGAGTTGCAAGAGATAGTAGTTGAACAGCAGACCTTGATGGCACAGAAGGACGACGAGATCCAAGATCGAGAGGAACGTCTGAATAACGTTGAAGAGAAGCTGGTTCACACTGAAGGAGAGAACGAGCGAATGATAGCAGAGATTTCAGAGTTGAAGAACAAGTTGAAAGAAGAAGCTACGAAGAGGGCAAGAGCCGAAGACGCGTACGAGGAAGCTTATCAACGAGCCGGAATGGCAGAGAGAGACGCACAAGCAAAGAGGATGAAGATGGAAGAAATGAATAACGTATTCAACACTATGATCAATCAAGCTCAGGATCGGGTCATGTGTTATCCAATTCAGTTCTAGACGCTACCATCATATATATTAGATCGCCGAACAATGTTCCGAATTATGGAGGAGGAGCGTCGTAAGGCTACGCAACATCTTAGTAGGACATCGTAGTGATATGTAATTATTATGTGATTAGTGAGTAAATGAAATGTAAATCCCGGGTATGATATAACCAATGGGATAGATGTTGATGACGTTGTCCTGCAACTGTTATAGTTCAGGAAAGTAATGTAAATAGCAGTGATGCTATTATTTTGATGTTTTTTTAAAAAGATTATGAATGAATAAAAGTTATTATTTTATTCAAAGTATTATGTGTTACGTGATAATTTTTTTGATGTACAACTTAAGTATATAATCCTTAAAAAGGTTGAATAAAATTTAATGGATGTATTTTAACAGAAAATGCCTCCAAGACGTCAACCACCCTGACAGAGAACCATTGAGGAAAACAACAATAGCAATGTGGAAGGTAACCCAGTTCAACAGTTAGTGACGTTAATGACGGGTGCTTTGCAGAATCAACCTCAGAAACAAGGTACAACGTTTAAGGATTTTAAGGCGGTTGGACCACCAGAATTCCGTGGAACCATGAATCCAGTTGAGGCTCCGACCTAGGTCATGGAGATAGAGAAAGTGTTCGATGTTGATAGGGTAGAGGAGAATCAGAAGACTATTTTTGCAACATTCATGTTGAATGCAGAGGCGAGTTATTGGTGGCAAACTAATAAAACCCGGGGAGGTCAAAAGGTAATAACTTGGGAAAGGTTCAAAGAAATATTCTTTGAGATCTATTTTCCAGAAAGTTCAAAGAGTCAGCTAGAAGTGCAGTTTTTGGAATTGAAGCAGGAAACAATGTCGGCGTCTGAGTATGTCGCAAGATTTAATGAGTTGGCGACATTTGTGCCATATCAAGCTAGCACAGACGAATGCAAGGTGAAGAGGTTTGAACAAGGACTGAAGCCTTGGTTGTACAGTTGGGTCTCCTTGTTCCAACTAAAGATGTTTGCAGCGATAATGGAGAAAGCAATTTTCGCTGAGAGTGGAGGCGAGGCTGTAACAAAACACAACCAAGAGCAGAGGAAGAAGAAGAGTGAAGGTGAAGCTAAGAATGGTGGAGGTGGTAATGGCAGAAATGGAAACAACAATTTGAAGAGGAAGTGGAATGTGAATGTGGGAGCTGGAAATCAGCTAGAAAACCAGCAAAAGAAGAAGTTTGAAGCATGTGTTACATGCGAAAAGTTTCACAAGGGCGTATGCTTGATGGGTAAACGAGTATGCTTCAACTGTGGCAAAGAGGGTCACATCGCCCCAAATTACACTCAAGCTAATAAGAACGTTTGCTTCACGTGCGGGTCCAAGGATCACTTTGCTCATGAATGCCCCGAGAAGAGATCTGGTGAGGCAAAAGGAAGTAAGGGAAATGCTAGTGGAGGTGCTCTGACTATTGTTGGGCCAACATCAACAAATAAGCCCACAACTAGAACCTTCAACATGACGGTGCAGGACGCGATGCAATCAAAAGATATCGTGTCAGGTATTATCCCAATCAATGATATAAATGCATATGTATTATTTGATTCGGATGCTACTTGCTCGTTTATATCTGATGAATTTTCTAAGAGGTTAGAAATACCTAGTGAAGAGCTGAATTTCCCTTTAAACATAGAAATTGCGAATAGGGAAATGATTCCTGTTAGGTTCGTATACAAGAACTGTAGGGTGAACATTAAGGGGGAATGTTATGAAAGTAGATTTAATCCCGATAAAACTCAGAGAGTTCGATGTTATTTTGGGAATGGATTGGCTATTCAATTATAGAGTGATAATCGACTGCCAAAAGAAGTGTGTAAACCTTATAACTCCGTCAAAGGTAGTTTTTCATAGTAGCAAATCCTCTAGACAAATGAAATGTCTGACGATGATGCAGGCCAAGAAGTTATTGAGTCAGGGCTGTGTAGGGTAATTGTCTTACATAGTCGATACTAAAAAGGAGAAGGGTGTGAAACTGGAAGAAATATCAGTGGTTAGGGAATTCGAGGATGTGTTTCCAGAAGATTTTCCAGGACTTCTGCCTGATCGAGAGATCTAGTTTGTGATCGACTTAGCGCCAGGAACCACTCCGATGTCGAAGGCACTGTACAGAATGGCTCCGGTAGAGATGAAAGAACTAATGGTGCAACTACAAGAGCTATTGGATAAGAACTACATTCAACCGAGTGTGTCACCGTGGGGAGCACTGATGTTATTCGTGAAGATGAAGGATGGGTCAATGCGTCTTTGCATTGATTATAGGTAATTAAACAAAGTCACTATTAAAAACAAATATCTATTGCCAAGAATAGATGACTTGTTTGATCAATTAAAGGGTGCTAGATATTTCTCGAAAATAGATTTGAGAAGTGGGTATCACCAACTAAAAGTAAGGAAGGAGGATGTAATGAAGACGAAATTTCGAACTCGCTATGGACATTACGAATTTTTAGTGATGTCATTTGGTTTGACAAATGCCCTTGCAGCGTTAATGGATTTGATGAACAGGGTGTTTAAACCATTTTTAGACAAGTTTGTGGTGGTATTTATCAATGATATTTTAGTGTACTCCAAATCTCAAGAAGAACATGTGGAACACTTACGTCTAACGTTGGAGACGTTATGAAAGGAAAAAGTTGTATGCAAAATTCTCTAAATGTGAATTTTGGCTAGAACGTGTACAATTTCTTTTACATGTAATCGACAAGGATGGAATTTTGGTGGATCCATCAAAAGTTAAAGCGGTGATAAACTGGGAACAACCAAGAACTCCATCAGAAGTAAGAAGTTTCTTGGGACTGGACGGTTATTATAGACGATTTATTCAAGATTTTTTCAAGATTGCCACTCCATTGACAAATTTGACGAGAAAATCTATAAAATTTGTTTGGCACCTGTGTTGTCGTTACCAGATAATACAGGAAACTTTGTGGTGTATAGTGATGCTTCCCACAAAGGATTGGGTTGTGTCCTTATGCAGAACGACAAGGTTATTGCGTATGGATCAAGGCAACTGAAAGACTACGAGAAAGGGTATCCGACTCATGATTTAGAGTTGGCGGCGGTTGTGTTTGCACTGAAGATATGGAGACACTATCTCTACGGAGAGAAATGTGAGATCTACACAGACCATAAAAGTCTGAAGTATATTTTCACACAGAAAGACCTGAACATGCGGCAAAAGAGATGGATGGAATTGATAAAGGATTACGATTGTGAGATCTTTTATCATTCGGGCATAACTAATGTGGTTGCAGATGCCTTGAGTAGAAAAGGCAGAGAAAAGTTGATGTTGTTAATAGATAAGGAGGAGCTTATTACAGCAATGGCAAGGTTAGAGCTGGAAATCAAATTTCTAGAAGAATCTGATGCAAAATTGTTCCAGATAGAAGCTAGTCCAACTTTGGTGGACAAAGTGAAGAACTCACAACTACAGGATGAAGAATGCAGAAAAATAAAGGAAAGTGTGGTTGAGGGTAAAGAAGTGAAGTACAAGGTCGATACTGAAGGAATGCTAAGATTTGAGGGACGAATTTGGGTTCCAGCAGTACGGGATATTAAAGAAGATATCTTGACGGAAGCTCATAGCTGAAGATATTCGATTCATCCAGGAAGTACGAAGATGTATCAAGATTTGCGGTGTCATTTCTGGTGGCCGAATATAAAAAGAGACGCTACAGAATGCGTTGCAAAGTGCTTGACATGTTAGAAAGTGAAGGCCGAACATCAATGACCAGGCAGGTTACTTCAACCGTTGGAGATACCGGAGTGGAAATGGGAGCATATTACAATGGATTTTGTGGTAGGTCTTCCAACGACTCAGAAAGGATACGATGCGATATGGGTGATAGCGGATAAATTGACGAAATCTGGACACTTTTTGCCAATAAAGATTAGATTTAATCTTGATCAGCTGGCGAAGCTATACGTTAAGAAGATCGTCTCAAGACATGGAGTTCCAGTGTTAATTGTATCAGACAGAGATCCGAGGTTCACTTCAAATTTCTGGAAGAAACTTCAAGAATGCATGGGAACACAATTGAATATGAGTACAACATATCATCAGCAAACTGATGGGCAAATCGAACTAACAATCCAGACGTTAGAAGACATGCTTAGAGCATGCATAATGGATTTCAAAGGAAACTTGTGACGCCCCCAAAATAGGTATACATCACCCATTCTGAGTCGCCAAATACATGGTACAGAAACAACTACAACTTTATTATTACAACATATAAACTGTGAGTTTAAATACAGATATTGCCATCTAGACAATATCCACACGCAAATAAATCCCCATCATAATTATTGATACATTATTTTACAAAAATGGTGAGGACTACTAAACAATCCTTTCTAGAACCTTCATTCCATACCCAGACTAGTACTCGCTACATTCTCGCCTCACGAGAAGAAAAATGGAACAACAAGGAAAAGGGTGAGCTCAACTAGCTCGGTAAAGAATACTATGACTAAGATAATATACAACAAATTATCGTTAGTCTCAACGAGGAAAAATCGATAGAATACAATAGACAACAAGTTTGGATCAATATTCGCGGTGAAATAATAATTCATAGAAGAGTTACGTAGAGAATGAAATCTACTATAATCTATGAATTTAACGGTCCATCATCAATATTTTATCCTGTAACATCAATTAATATTCATCTCAAATCAAATATTCATCTTTTTTACTCTGGGCAAAGATATTCATCAATCGGTCGTATTCATCTCAACACTGTTCATCTTTGCACTAAAGGCCAAAAGATATTCATCGATCGGTCGTATTCATTTAAACACTGTTCATCTTTGCACTACTGGGCCAAAGATATTCTTGAGAAATCATTCATCTTTGCACTACTGGGCCGAAGATATTCAATAATATCATCATTTAAGGCGAGGATGATGAAAAATATTTTTAAAGAAGCGAATCCGATTGAAACAAAATGACAAGGATTAAGGATTAAGGATTAGTACTTTGTTTTATCCATGTTCAACAATACCTCAAAAAAATAATCGTAGTGGTGTAAAATTCAAGAATGATCAAAACATGGATACAATCAAAGCTAGTATCTAGAATAGATATTTTTGACGAAAAGAAGAAATTTTATTTTTGATGAATGAATAGTATTCAGTATCGTGAATAGTCTTAGTATCGTGAATAGTAACTGAATTAAACCAAGCAAAGATAGAAATTCCAAAAAACATCTTCGCTTCATGAATAGTACTCGTGAATAGTGACTTCGTGAATAGTAACTCATGAATAGTAACTCATGAATAGTAACTCATGAATAGTAACCCAGAGCATGAAAAAGTTCCAAATTTGATAAAAAGTTCAACTGATATTTGGATAATGATATTGAAGAAATAATATCATTCTGAAAAAATAATATCCCTTACCTCAAAGAGTCGATTGCCGGAAGGAAAGGTCGGAAGTGATCTTTGAATGAAACTTATCTTGAGCAACAACTCTCAAAGTATCTAAATACTCACAAAATCGCTCGATAATATAGAGAGAAAGAGAAAACTTTGTTTACGGTGTGATTTTCAATTCTAACTTAGCCTCTATTTATAGGAAAATGTTAGCCTTGCAGAAGCGGACTTAACACTGCAACTTTGATGGCTTTACACGCTACTATTCCCACCCACCACATTTGAAAATTCAATTGAGCACATTTCTCACCAACCAAAAGTGGGGCCCACTAAATTCTAGAATTTTCCACCAAAATCAATTATAACCTACTTTCAGAATCAAACACCTCTTAAAATTTATAACAAATCATTCGTTCATTTTAACGGTTCAAAATTTGTAGACAATATACTCAACTTATATATGTATAACATATCCAAAAATTACAACGATCCAACGGTCAGATTAAAAATTATAACCCACATGATATATCGTAAAAATACTAATTTTATTTTTAATATCTCCATTCAAACAAAAATCTTGATAAAACACCTCAACATTAAATCCTTCAATTATAACCACATATAATAAATAAATCCATCATTTATATCCATATCAAATAAATATTTTCTTATCATATAGATCGATAATTAATTATTCCCAAATAATATTACTGAGAATCATAATTATAATGACGAGGCGGTTCGAGGAAGAGGGGCTTTCAATAAGGATCTCCTTCTTGGTGGGCGCAATTAGGTGACCAAACCTCTCCTTAGAGCGAACTTTCTAGACATTGCCAATAATGTTATCTAATAATATTATTCAAATAATATGAATTATTGATCGATAATGGGAAATCTTTGTGCGGTGACAATTATTGAAGCAATGATAATATAAAATACCAAATGACAATTATTGAATCGATAAAATAAAATCTTGAGCGATAATTCTTTGTGAAAATTATTGAGTAGTAGTGCCTTCTTACGTAAGGATCGATAATTCAACAATCTTTGTGCAATCTGGTGTCTTCTTTGTGCAACCAACGCGCGTATTCTTCGTATTTTAACCATAGGGTATTCAGCGGTCTTAGCGGTAACAACTACGTCGTTATTTATAACCACCCAAACTTTGTCGTTTTCCTCATCCAATCGCTTTAGTTATGGGGCCCCACATGGTTTTGCGTGTCGTAAATACGAATATTGCCGCGATGCGAATATTCCACGACCAAGCGAATATTCCCAAGCAAAATGAATATTTTATAACCACTTGCTTATTTTGAAATATTTGCGTATTTAACCCTTAACTATCCACATTAATCAAATCAACCCTTACTATTTCAAAATAATAAATAAAGGAAATTCCTTTTATTTAAAAAAAATTTTGAGGTCTTCTGACCTCCCTCCTTATGAAATTTTGTCCTCGAAATTGATGTACGTACACGGTGTTTGAAAAGGTGAGGATACCTCGCTTTCATTTCCGTTTCAATTCCCGGTCATTTCCTCTATAACATGATTCCTCCACAAAACTTTAACTTGTGGTATGACCTTTCTTGGCGTGGGACATGCTCCTTCTATCCAAGATCTTGGCGGTACCTCCTCAAACGTTAAGTCTTGGCTATCTCGTCGGTTCTAACTTCGATAACGTGGTTGGGTCTTTCACATATTTCTGAAATACGGATATATGAAACACATTATGAACACGAGACATACTTCGGAGGAATGCTTGCAAGTCTATAGGCTACATTTCTACTCGGTCGAGAATTTGAAATGGACCGATAAATCGTGGATTGAGCTTTCCTCTCTTCCCAAATCTTGTAACTCCCTTCCATGGAGCAACTCGCAACAATACATGATCCCCCCACACTAAATTCCACGTCCTTTCGATGAAGATCCGCATAACTCTTTTGTCGATCTTGTGCTTGGTTTTTATATCGTTGTCGAATCATTTGGATCTTTTCGGTAGTCATACGTATTAACTTTCGGGTCCCAACAATGTTGCTTCACCCATCTCATCCCAACATATTGGAGAAGCGACATTTTCGTCCATATAATGCTTGAATGGAGCCACACCTATACTTGCACGATAAGCTGTTGTTGTAGGAGAATTCCTGATGGTAAATACTTATCCCAACTGCCCTTGAAGTCAGGACCACGAGTCTTAATATATCTTCAAGAGTTTGAATAGTCCTCTCGATTGTCCGTCCGTTTGGGGATGGTATCTTAGAACTAAATCGCAAATCCGTGCCCATAGCTTTTTACAAGCTAACCCAAAATCTTGAAGTGAATCTTGGGTCACGATCCGAAACTATGGATCTGGGCATGCCATGCAACCTTACAATCTCATTTACGTACATACTAGCAAGGCGTTCAAGTGAATAAGTCTCCGTATCGGCAAGAAATGAAAGCGAGACTTGGTTAATCTATCAACAATAACCCAAATAGCATTGATGCCTTGAAGCCGTAGGAAGACCCGTGCTTGAAATCCATGGTAATGTGTTCCCACTTCCATTCCAGGAATCTCAAGTGGTTGCAGCGGACCCTTAGGTACTAGATGCTCGCCTTTACGTTGGCAAGTTAAACACATTGAGATAAACTTTGCAATCTCTCTCTTCATATTGTTCCACCAAAATGTATGTCGAAGATCACGATACATTTAGTACTTCGAGGATGGATTGCAAATGGTGTATTGTGTGCCTCCATTATAATCTTGTACTTCAAATCGAGTCGTTAGGAACACAAAGTCTAGAGTGGACTCGAAGTATTCCTTCTTCATCAATTCTCGCTTAGGAATAGCTCCTTCTTGTACTTTCTTCTTCATACGCATCATTTCCGAATTCGGTGGCTTGGCGACTTTAACTTTATTGATTAAAAGTCGATTATACTCGTATATCATCACGTGGGTACCTAGAGTTTTCATCTCCATCTCTATTATTTGTAAATTATCTGAAATTAGTCTTTGACAATATCGTTTTCGTACTTATATCGATCTTCTACTCAACACGTCGGCTACCACGTTCGCTTTTCGAGGATGGCATGGTGAACATGTCTTTGAAATGAGTCTCCTCTTGAGTTCTTGAAGCTCTTCCCACATTCCTTGCTCCATTCGAATTTTGTATCTCTCTGAGTTAGCTACGTTAATGGAATAGCGATTGAGAATATCCTTCAACGAATCTCGATAATAACCAACTAAGCCTGAAAACTACGCATTTAGATTCACTGAGCTTAGGTTGTTCTCAAGCTGTGACTCATATCCCAACCTTGGATATGCGTCACAATGACACCTATCGATTTACTATTGCACGAATATGGCGTCCCTACAGAGAGTAAAGCGGTGCATTCCACAAAGGAAGTCACAAGATAAAGGCTCGGTACCAAATTCTATAGTTGAATTTTAACTCACGAAGTTCAATAGGAGCCATTCGATATGAGATTTTAGAAATGAGTTTTGTCTAGGGTTCAAATTCGATACAAAATTTAATATCGGGCTTTGGGAGTAAGCAAGAAATTCTTGAGAAAATCGTCGGGAAAAATCAATAACAACAAGAATATTATTCAAATCGGCGTGTCTTTATTCAAATCCATAACATGGACTAAGAAAACTTGACATCCGTAATAAGCGAATGACTTCATGGCTTGATATGAAAATGTTTGACTACAATGGTTTATTTGCTTGTGTTGAATAACGGAGTTGCTTAGGAATATGAAAACTAATGACCTTACAAAAGCAATCAATTTGGCATGATGAGTAGTTAACCAATCAATCCCTAAAATCACATCAAAAGCAAATATCTCAATAGAAATAAGGTTAACAGGTAATGTGATAGTACTGACTGAATCAAGCAAGATTTTTTAAGACAACGGATGTAATGAAAGTTTCTCTAGCAGAGTCTCCATAAATAAGTCAAAGTCTAATTTCTCGTAGTCGAGTTCAAGCGTTGGTATGAAGCAAGAGAGATAAAGAATGGGTAGAACCAGAATTATCTAGTAAGGTATAAACTTCGCAAGAATTTATAATTAACTAACCGTGCTAACCGTTCGGGTTCCTCGTATTTTGACCGGTCACGACAAGCGCTCTTCCAAGAGCCGTTGACTTTGACTTTTACAGGACATCCTTTTGAGTCACCATTCATTGGACTGGGTTTCGACATCGTCTAATCTCGGCGATATGTCCTTCTTTTCCACAATTATAGCATACCTTAAAAGCTGTTGTAGGCGGTTTGGGGTGATATATCCCTCTTTCCCGCATTTGTAACATCTGTAGGTGGTCGTTCTCCTCCATAAAACTAGTTGCTCTTTTGGCTGGCGTCTTGAATGGTCGTTGTTGAATCTCCTCTTTTAAAATCTCCTCCCAACTCGCTTCTTCTATTTTCATGGCCACGATTACCACGAGTGGTTACCGCCTTTGTCCGTAGTATTCTTCTTTCTCGTTGGTCATCGTTATTACGATGGTTCGCTATCTTGAGTATGATCACGGTTATGGTCCCTCGGTTGAGCGTACTCGTTATCTCGCTCTAACAATTTGAGCCACATTGACAACATCTCGAATAGAGAGAAAATTTATGAGAAATGAGATCTTGGCGTATCTTTGGGTTTCAAACCTCTAAGAAACATCCGCGTCATCGTTCCTCATTCTCCACCAAATGAGAGGTGCAAACTGGATAACTCATGAACTTCGCCTCGTCTTTGGGACACCGTCATGTTATTACTGCTCCCGGTCTAATAAACTCCACTTCCTTCATATAGCGAACACTTTCGGAAAGTATTTGTCATTAAATAGTTCTGAAAGCGTCTCCCATGACATCTTTGAGTCGGTAATTTGGATGGAGTGCGCTTCGCTGATTCCACCGATGTCTGCCTCGCCATACGGAACATAAAGGTGGCGAATGGAACCTACATTCCTCCGTGCATCCCAAGACATCGAATATCTTGGTAATTTGCTTGACCCGTGTTTCGCCGTGATCGGATCTGGCTTTCCCTTAAATTACGGTGGTCCCGACTCTTTGAAGCTGCTTGCATTTGTGAATGACGGTAATTGCTATCATTTCCTCTGTATTTTGAACACGAGTCTCCTAAATCGATTTTGCATGAGCTGCAAAAAACTTCTAAACATCCCTCGTTCCTCATCGCTTTTCGGTGGTGTTGTTCGCGGGAGGAACATTGCCGACTGTTACACGTTCTCCTCGTTGGTGAGTACAGAGCGTCTCCACGGTCTCATTTCCATTGTTAATATTCTCGGTCGACATTCTCAAATCATGTCATAAAACAAAGGGTTAATTAAGGAAATCAATATATCACATAATATCCCTATATCTTGACCAACTAACAAATAAGCTTAGGTAGGACACACTAGCGAAGGATTTATTCGTCTCTCCCCTCTAGTTCTATTCCCGATCTCATGGAGATCATATCCTAAGCTCGATACCATTTGTGGCGCCCCCAAAATAGGTATACATCACCCATTACGAGTCGCCAAATACATAGATGCGAAACAACTACAACTTTATTATTACAACATATAAAGCTGTGAGTTTAAATCTGAGATATTGCCATCTAGACAATATCCACACGCAAATAAATCCCCATCATAATTATTGATACATTATTTTACAAAATGGTGAGGACTACTAAACAATCCTTTCTAGAACCTTCATTCCATACCCCAGCTAGTACTCGCTACATTCTCGCCTCACGAGAAGAAAAATGGAACAACAAGGAAAAGGGTGAGCTCAACTAGCTCGATAAGAAATACTATGACTAAGATAATATACAACAAATTATCGTTAGTCTCCAACGAGGAAAAATCGATAGAATATAATAGACAACAAGTTTCGGATCAATATTAGCGTGAAATAATAATTCATAGAAGAGTTACGTAGAGAATAAAATCTACTATAATCTATGAATTTAACAGTCCATCATCAATATTTTATCCTGTAACATCAATCAATATTCATCTCAAATCAAATATTCATCTTTGCACTGGGCCAAAGATACTCATCAATCGGTCATATTCATCTCAACACTGTTCATCTTTGCACTAAAAGGCCAAAGATATTCATCGATCGGTCGTATTCATTTAAACACTGTTCATCTTTGCCTCTGAGCCAAAGATATTCTTGAGAAATCATTCATCTTTGCCTACTGGGCCAAAGATATTCAATAATATCATCATTTAAGGCGAGGATGATGAAAAATATTTTTAAAAGAGCGAATCCGGTGAAACAAAATGACAAGGATTAAGGATTAAGGATTCGTACTTTGTTTTATCCCGTATCAACAATACCTCAAAAATAATCATAGTGGTGTAAAATTCAAGAATGATCAAAACATGGATACAATCAAAGCTAGTATCTAGAATAGATATTTTGAGACGAAAAGAAGAAATTTTATTTTTGATGAATAGTGTGCAGTATCGTGAATAGTCTATCGTATGAATAGTCGCAAGTATCGTGAATAGTAACTCAGAGCACCAAAAGATAGAAATTCACAAAAAAAACATCTTCACGCTTCATGAATAGTACTCGTGAATAGTGACTTCGTGAATAGTAACTCATGAATAGTAACTCATGAATAGTAACTCATGAATAGTAACCCTTGAGCATGAAAAAGTTCCAAATTTGATAAAAAGTTCGACGATATTTGACGATAATGATATTGAAGAAATAATATCATTCTGAAAAAAATAATATCCCTTACCTCGAAAAGTCGATTGCCGGAAGGAAAGGTCGGAAGTGATCTTTGAATGAAACTTATCTTTGAGCAACAACTCTCAAAGTATCTAAATACTCACAAAATACGCTCGATAATATAGAGAGAGAGAAAACTTTGTTTACGGTGTGATTTTCAATTCTAACTTAGCCCTCTATTTATAGGAAAATGTTAGCACTGGCAAGCGAGACTTAACACTGCAACACGATGGCTTTACGCTACTATTCCCACCCACCACATTTGAAAATTCAATTGAGCACATTTCTCACCAACCAAAAGTGGGGCCCACTAAATTCTAGAATTTTCCACCAAAATCAATTATAACCCTACTTTAAGAATCAAACACCTCTTAAAATTTATAACAAATCATTCGTTCATTTTAACGGTTCAAAATTTGTAGACATATACTCAACTTATATATGTATAACATATCCAAAAATTACAACGATCCAGCGGTCGATTAAAAATTATAACCCACGCAATATATCGTAAAAATCTTAATTTTATTTTTAATATCTCCATTAAAAAAAAAATCTTGATAAAACACCTCAACATTAAATCCTTCAATTATAACCACATATAATAAATAAATCCATCATTTATATCTATATCAAATAAATATTTTCTTATCATATAGATCAATAATTAATTATTCCCAAATAATATTACTGAGAATCATAATTATAATGACGAGCGGTTCGAGGAAAGAGGGGCTTTCAATAAGGATCTCTCCTTCTTGGCGGCGCAATTAGGTGACCAAACCTCTCCTTAGGCGAGAACTTTCTAGACATTGCCAATAATGTTATCTAATAATATTATTCAAATAATATGAATTATTGATCGATAATGGGAAATGCGTGCGTGTGACAATTATTGAAGCAATGATAATATAAAATACCAGCCTTGACAATTATTGAATCAATAAAATAAAATCTTTGAGCGAGTAATTCTTTGTGAAAATTATTGAGTAGTGCCTTCTTACGTAAGGATCAATAATTCAACAAATTTATGCAATCTGGTATCTTCTTTGTGCGACCACGCGTATTCTTGTATTTTAACCACCGGGTATTCAACGGTCTTAACGGTAAGTATAACTACGTCAGTTATTTATAACCACCCAAACTTTGTCGTTTTCCTCATCCAATCGCTTTTCGTTATGGGGCCCACATTGCATGGTTGCTTGGTAAATGCGAATATTCCACGCATTGAATATTCCACGACCAAACGAATATTCCCCGACAAAAATGAATATTTTATAACCACTTGCTTATTTTGAAATATTTGCGTATTTAACCCTTAACTATCCACATTAATCAAATCAACCCTTACTATTTCAAAATAATAAATAAAGGAAATTTCTTTTTATTTAAAAAAAATTTGGGGTCTTACAAAACTGGGATGATCATCTACCGTTGGTGAAATTTGCATACAACAACAGCTACCACGCAAGCATTGGTATGGCACCGTACGAGGCGTTATATGGCAGAAAGTGCAGAACTCGTTTATGCTGGGATGAAGTTGGAGAACGTCAACTGTTAGGCCCAAAACTGGTTCAATAGACCACTGAAGTTGTCAAACTCATTAGAGCAAGACTGGTTGCTACTCAAGATCGACAGAAAAAGTATGCTGATCAACACAGACAGAGTCGTGAATTTAAAGCAGGAAGTTTTGTGTTCTTGAAAGTTTCTCCTTGGAAGAGAAAAATTTATTTTGGCAAGAAAGGAAAGCTCAGCCCAAGGTTTATTGGACCTTTCGAGATTCTACGCAGAGTGGGAGAAGTAGCTTATAAGGTAGCTTTACCTCCAGAATTAGAGCATGTGCACAATGTTTTTCATGTGTCGGTGTTGCGACCGTATAAACCTGATTACAAGCATGTGATCGAGTATGACCCATTGCAGTTCAGTAAAGATTTATCTTATGAAGAAATTCCTATCCAGATAGTCGACAGGAAAGAACAAGTGCTCAGGAATAAAGTAATACCTTCTGTGAAGGTGATATGGAGGAACTACAATGTCGAAGAGGCTACGTGGGAACTCGAAGCTGATATGATGAAGAATTACCTTGAGATATTTGTTTAGTCTGTGTCTTCGATTCTGGGGACAGAATCTTTGTAAGTAGGGGAGAATGTGATGATTTGATTGTTTGAATTGTGATTTTGGGGACATAATCCTTGTAAGGAGGGAAGGATGTAACGATCCGAAATTTTAAATTGTAATATTAAATATTTATTGAATAATATAAATATTTATTTGATGCGTCTATTGTTGAATTGATGAATTAAATATTTTATTGATGTGATGGTTGTTAGTAAATATTTATGAATCTAAATTTATTAGATAATATTCTAAATTAAATTAATTTATAATTTAGAGAATTGTAGTATAACATGAGATGTTATATTGTTGTTTTGATTTAATAATTTAGATGGTATATTAGATTATTAAATAAAGTTATAATGAAAATTATAATTTTGTGATATTTTCTAAAATGCTATATTTAATTAAAATATAGTATGTGATTAATTTAATGGGTTAATGTTGGATATGGAAATCTAAATAAATAATATGTGATTATAAATTATAAACTAAAGTGTTTATTAAAATAAATTAAAAATGGTTTAATTTAGTTTTTGCCAAACAAAGGCTTAATGTATTAATTCTTTAAAAATTAAAGGGTTTTGCCAAACAAAGCCGTATGGCTTTTGAATTTTGAATTTTTGAATTTAAATAAAATAAATAATATAAATAAAATAATAAATATAATATAATTATAATATATACGTTAGTTTTGTAACTATAATTTTATTAAATGGGCGTATTAAGATTATCAATTTTATTTCCTCACACATCTATCGATTGAGTTTATGCATTATAGCTATCAGTGTTTTCATTCTAGTTGCTAAGACTAAGAGAATTACAGAGAGAATTGAGAGAGTTTGAGAGTGAAACCTAAGAAAATTGTCTGCAATTGCAAGGTTGTGCAAGCTAACTTGAAGGTATGTTCACAACTTTGATATTATATGTGTTTATGAGTATCAGGGCAATGTTTTGTTATGCTCTGTGAATTCTATTTCTTTCGAATTGTTGTTATGTAACTAAGTTATGGTGGTTATATGGGATATAATGTTAGAGTTTATGTTTAAACAAGAAATTTGTATGCTAAATTCGTTGACAGTAGGAAGAAAATAATGTCAGTATATGTATTTTCATATGGTTCATGGAAAGTATCAATTGTAGTGGCCAATTAGTATGTGAAATTGTAAATTAAAGTTTGAGTATGTTAGTTCACTAAGAAACGAACATAACGTAATTTGAATGAAGTAATTTGGTCAAGTGTTGAAATCACAGTGATGATTTTTGGGATGAATATCAAAAATTGAGTTTTATATGAAAAACATGGAATTTGAGAAATTAAACAAGCTTAAGTTGTTGTTAAATTGTTCTATATGGATATATATGTGAAGAAACATGTTTGTGATAGTTCTATACCATTTGTACATGTTATTATCACTGTTTGGTGGATGAAATTCGTGTTAGTTGGCTTATGAAAAGTGTCGTAACCATGTTACGCAAAAGCGGAAATCAGTAAGTAGCATGGTAGCGCTATCTCTTCTTAAGCCTTATGTATAAATGACTCAAGTGACGTATTTGTAACACCTCAGATTCGGGTCCCAAATCACCACGAATCCGGTGTACTATTTCTATGTCTATTACAAAAGATATAAACATAAACTATTTATACATTAAACATTACACACTATCCCCAAGGTCGAGAACCTTCATATAATACCTAAATCAATATCCTATCAGATATACAAAGTTATTATTATATATTACTGTTACAAATTTAGCTGCGCATATAATCCAAAGTTGACTTGTCTTCGACTTTTCCTGTATCTGACGTATTCGTCCTAATATGCAATGTTTATCGTATAGTAAGGTTGAGCAACAATTTTGCCCAGCAAGTATAAGTTCAATTCAGGATATATCATGATTAAAAAAATTGAACAATAAGTTGGCTAACTTTCTACAATATATACATTGTGAAAGAGCATGAATAAATTTTCATGGTTGAACGAATAATGAACATGAATAAATCAACTGGACCAAATGGTAATGAAGGTGATCAGCCTTTCATACATGATGAATACATGCAATGTGCACAAAGTGCGAATCAATAATTCATAGACATGGTATAATCAGTAATGATTAACCCCAAGCATATTTCAAAAATATCAACTCGAGATCGAGTTAGAGAACTTGCCTGCACCATTGATTACCGTTAAGTAACCTATATAGCTTTGTCTGAAGACCTAATATAGATAATACCAATCTCCAAATATTAGAATAATATCATCACAGTATAGTACTATTAAATACAGTTATAATATAACCTAACAAATTACCACATAATCCTATCAGTCTATAAAATACCTAAAATTCGTTATCAAGTCAAACTATTTGACCGAGTTGAATTGAAAGATTACAATTTCGACATGCTTACTTGCCTGCAGTCGGATAATTCATGAGTCTAATTTCCATAAGACTTTGCCTAAATGTTTTACATTTACCTTAGATAATTTCATTTTCAATCAAAATATTTTTCAATGACTTATAATAATTTTAGATAATTATTATCATTTATAATGATTTTTTTAATCATTAATATCATATTTAAATGATTTAAATACCACAATATTCCTTTATCATTAATAATTATTTAATATCAAATATTAATGAAAATCATGACATAATATTATAAATCATTTATAATATCTCAAATTATTTTAATACCTTAATAACACATTTAAATGATTTTAAAAGCAGTTAAAATCTTTTATCAAATAACTTATCATTAATATTAAAATATCAAGAGTTTTTTCATGACAAAATATCAAAAGTTATATTTTATAACTTAAAATATTTTTCTAACCCTTAAATCATTTTTATATGATTTTTAAAACATTAATTCTAATTTTCCATAATTTATTTAATATATTTATTAAACAAATCCATTATCATTAATATTAATTTATTAATGAAATTCATCACAAAATATTAAAAGTCATTAAAAATAACTTAAAATATTTCCTTACACTTTAATATAATTTCAAATGATTTTTAAAGTATTAAAATCATTTTTAAATAATTACCATTAATATTAAAATATTAATGTTAGTCATATCAAAATATTAAAAGTTATTTATTATAACTTAAAATAATTTTTTAAAAACTTTATTATGAATTTCTAATATTTATTTTCTATTTATTCTATAATTTTCGTCTAAAGTTGAGGTCCTCCACGGAAACGCTTGTAGACGAAAATCTACAAGTCTGATTTGGGCCCACTTGGTATCGTTAGAACCGTGACTTCCTGAGATATGTTGTAGGTCAAGAAACAGTCCATTTGGTCCAGTATATAACCCTGAAAATAGGCCACTACCGACTGTCCGTTACATGCCTTGTAAACTTTTTCAGTTTTGGAGTCTTATACAGAAATGCTTGTATTATGTGATCCACAACTCTGATTGAGGCCCAATCAAACTCGTTGGATCCGTATCTTCTTGAACTATAGTTTTCAGTTATGAAACACCAAATTCAAATCTATCTAGGTCCCAGAAACTAGGCCCAAAGTGACTGGTCAACAAGGCTTTCTTCAATAGTAGGTTCAATTTTTAGATTTGGGGTCCTTAACGGAAACGCTTATAAAACAAAATCTACAAATCAGATTTAGGTCAGATAGGTATCGTTGGATTTGTACTTTCCCGAACTACAATTTTCATGTATCAAACATCTATTTTGGTTCTATTTTAGTCCCAGAAAAATGGACAGATGTGACTGATCAGTAGCTTGTGTTCAACAGTTAAGGTAGTTTGGGATTTAATTCATAACTTGCTCATTTCTTAACATATTTGAGTGATTCCAAAGGGTTTTTGCCGTTAACTCATGTATCTAGCATAATAACATGTTTTAAACCATTTACCACATGAACCCAATGAATCTAACATAAAAATATATATAGCATACAAAGAAAAGCTTTTTCTTAAACCTTTTGGCACAAAACTTGATTTTCTCACTTTTGATCTAACTTTTGATTTCAAAAATACTTTGATACACATATAAAATATCAATACTCATGTAAATCATGAGTTTTTTTTTAAAGATCCAAAACAAAAGTTGCTTGGTTCATAAAGATCTAACAAAAGAGATCACAAAAATTATAAATTTTCAATTTCTTACCTTTTTCTTCTTGCAAGCCTTCTTGATTTTTTTTTCTCCTTTCTTCTTTTTCTCCATCAATGGCAGCCTTCTTCCTCTTATTCTCTTTTCTTCTCTTTGTTCTTAGTTTAGACATAGTTTTAGAAATCTAGCATAACTTAGTGTATATACAATATACATATAACACTTATAATTATAGAATATGTAACTCCCAATATAATTACATATACTAATTATCAATTTAATATATAAGTTACAAAAGTAGAAATTTAAAAGCCCTAAGGCTTGTTTGGCAAACTCATATTATTTTAAAAATCAGGTTTTAATAGTTAAGGTCTTGTTTGGATAAAACAGGTTTAAAACAAAAGTTAGGCCTTGTTTAGGAAAACAATTTTAAAAACTCTTTTAACTCTTTTAATAGCTCCTTTAACACATATTCTTAATGTTATCCTTTAATTAATTAAATCTTAACATTAATTTAATTAATTAAAAGTTTAACATCAATTATTCATATAAAATTGTCATATTGTAATTACTAGCTAATTATAACTTCATGTAACAATTAGCACATTACTACATTATCTCAATTAAATTAGAACTATAACACAAAATCATTACATATTAATTAATTATTAAATAATCATTTAATTAATATAATACACTTAATTACATTACTCCATATTAATCACATAATCTCAATAAATAATTCAATTAAAATATTTATTTACTTCACTAAATATTAAATTAATATTTAAATTCTCTTCACACCAATTCACATATTTCACAATATATAACACATCACATACTCGTACTTAAACATCTTAAAATAAGAATTTTATTTATTAAATTCTCATTTATTAATTATTAAAAATCCGTGATGTCACATTCTTCCCTCCTTGTAAGGATTCAGTCATCGGAATCAACAAAACCTCCCTTATTCGGTTTTCGCAAAATCTCTTTCATAATTATCGTTAAATAACTTCAACACGTTAACTTAGCAAAAAGTTTTTTATATATATATATATATATATATATATATATATATATATATATATATATATATATATATACTTCATTCATTTCTTCATCAACTTTTAGGTTTTATTACATAACATTCAATTAAACACAGTTATATATCAAATATTATAAATTCTTTAACTCATTTATTTCCTTTTCTAAGGATCGTTATCATAAATACTGAGGATATTTGTGACAACCCCCAAAATAGGTCCATTCCATCCAACCCATTCTGAGTCGCCAAATACATGGTACAGAAATAACTACAACTTTATTATTACAACATATAAACTGTGAGTTTAAATACAGATATTACCATCTAGACAATATCCACACGCAAATAAATCCCCATTATAATTATTGATACATTATTTTACAAAAATGGTGAAGACTACTAAACAACTCTCTCTAGAACCTTCATTCCATACCCCGACTAGTACTCGTTACATTCTCGCCTCCTGAGAAGAAAAATGGAACAAAAAGGAAAAGGGTGAGCTCAACTAGCCCAGTAAAGAATATTATGAGTAAGATAATATACAACAAATTATCATTAGTCTTCAACAGGAAAAAAACTAATAGAATACAATAGACAACAAGTTTTAAACCAATATTCATAGATGAAATAATAATTCATTAGAAGAGTTAAGTAGAGAATGCAACTACTATCTTCTATGTATGAATTTAAAAGTTAAATCGCTCATCTTTTATCCCTGTAACATCAATCAACATACATACGGAATCAAATATTCATCTTTGCACTCTGAGCCCAAAGATATTCATCATTGGTCATGTTCATCTAAACACTGTTCATCTTTGCTTTCTACGGGCCAAAGATATTCTTCAGAAATCATTCATCTTTGCACCACGGGCCAAAGATATTCCATAATATCATCATTTAAGATGAAGATGATGAAAATATTTTTAAAGAACGAATCCAATTGAAACAAAATGACAAAGATTAAGGATTAAGGATTAGAGTACTTTGTTTTATCCACGTCCAAAAATACCTCAAAAATAATCATAGGGGTGTAAAATTCAAGAATGATCAAAACATGGATACAATCAAAGCTAGTATCCGAATAGATATTTTAGACGAAAAGAAAAAATTTTATTTTTAAATTGAATAGTGTCGTATTCTTGAATAGTCTCAGTATCGTGAATAGGCCTTGATATCGTGAATAGTAACTCGACACCAAAAGATAGAAATTCCACAAAAACATCTTCACGCTTCATGAATAGTACTCGTGAATAGTAACACATGAATAGTAACTCATGAATAGTAACTCGTGAATAGTAACTCATGAATAGTAACCCCGACATGAAAAAGTTCCAAATTTGATAAAAAGTTTCAACCAATATTTCAGCATAATGATATTGAAAAAATAATATCATTTAAGAATAAAATAACATCCTTTACCTCGAAAGATCAAGTCTTTCTAAATTTAAAAAACAGGATATAGGCTATGACTTAAACTTTTACAGTATAGCAATACTCAAAGTATACTCAAAATACTCACATGAATACGCTCGATAATATAGAGAGAAAACTTGAGCGGTGTAATTTTCAATTCTAACCTAAGCACCCTATTTATAGGAAAATCTTTAGAACACCAAAGCGAGAAAATTTAATATAATATTATTATTTATAATAAAATTTCCTCGCCAACCTTCAAGAACTGAATTCAGCTCATTCAACCCACATGTGTAACACACCATAATGAAAAAAACGTTTTCTAATTTTAAATATTTTAAACTTCCAAAAATCAATTATTTGAGTTTGAACTTCAATAATTCATAATAAATAGCCCTTTCATCAGAAAATTTGAATCTCATGAGTTTTTATAGGAAATTCAATTCTCTACAACTTTACGGAAGAAAGTTTTTCCAAATTTCAAATAGAAATCGAATAGAAATCCACAAGCAGGCGATTTTACAAATTTATAATCAAATTTCGATCAATAAATGGGGTCCAAGACATGTTTAACATGTTTTAAACATTTATTGCAACAAAAATACTCTTCCTCCTCGTATACTCATATATCCCACATTATTCGTTGTAAAAATATCACCATTATTATATTATTAAAATATAATAATATATTTAAATGAATTATTTTATAGGAAAAAGATAAAATTTCAATTTTCAACAATTGTCACATTAAAATTTTTCTCCATCTATATCCACATAAAATCAATATTTTCCTCATCATATGAATCAATAATTAATTATTCACAAATAATATTACGAGAATCACAATATTGACAACGAGGCGGTTCCGAGAAAGAGGGGGCTTTCCAATAAGAATTTCTTCTTCTACGGGTGGCGCAATTAGGTGACCAAACCTCTCCTTAGACGAGAACTTTCTAGACATTGCCAATAATGTTATCTAATAATATTATTCGGATAATATGAATTATTGCTTCGATAATGAAAATCTTGTGTAATGACAATTATTGAAACAACAAAATAATATAAAATATCAACGTTAACAATTATTAACTCAATAAAATCCGAAGCAGTAATTCTTCGTAACCATTATTGAGTAAGTGCCTTCTTACGTAAGAATCAATAATTGATGCAATACTGGTGTCTTCTCGTGTGTTTTAACCATTAGGGTATTTTAAAAGATTATTACTTAATAACTACGCAGAGTTATTTTTTAAACCACTTATATTTGTCATTTTCTTCATCCAATCGCTTTCCGTTATGGGGCCCACACATGGCTACGCCATCGTACAAATATTCCCCGACAGTACGAATATTCCACGACTAAACGAATATTCCCCGACAACAATGAATATTTTATAACCACTTGCTTATTTTGAAGTATTTGCGTATTTTACCCCTAACTATCCACATTAATCAAATCAACCCTTACTATTTCAAAATAATAAATAGAGGAAAATAAATTTCATTTATTAATAATTTGGGGTCTTACAATATTATATTCACCCTTTCTTCTAAGAATTTCATCCTCGAAATTTATTTATTAATCTTCATTCATTCAATCTATCAAAATAGATTTTACGTTAATCTCTATTCACTGGATTAAATCATTCTACAACTACTTCTTTCTAAGGGCTATTCTTCTCGCTACATTCTCTATCAGAATAATAAGAATCTTCCACAATTGCTCAATAATTAGGAATCGATATGTATAACTCAGGAATTTAAAAGATTCCAATAATGTTGAGTGGTCGCAAGACCTTGATCTTCTTTCTAGGTTTAATAGTACTTCACCCCTGGTACTTCACGCTATAAATCACATCAGTACTTTAGGTGGCCAGCCTATCGTACCCCTACGTCGGGCCCAAATGTAGTACATTGTAATGACTATATGCGTTACATTCGGAACTATTGTCTCCGATAACATGTCCCCTTTTATAGGGTTATTCACCTCAGCTTCTTAACATTTGAATCCGCACCAAAACAATTTGGTTTGGCATAGTTTGACCAAAAGCGCTCGAATTCCATAAACATCTTTCATATTTGTCTAGCTGAATCAAGTAACATAGACTTTTAGCAAAAATTCGGACATCAATCGAAATAATATTATCCAATTCATATGGCATATCTTTCTTAGTTTAAAGAAAACCAAAAATCCTTTTATGATGACATGATACCGTACTTTCTCGATAGTACGTTGAGGATTTAGTCATTATATGACTTTGTCATGCTACATTATACCATAGTGGGTTGACAATCTTATGATCACATCCAACACCATGTTTAATTGCATTGATGACTTCCTCGTTTGTTAAATCAACATCATATTTAGTGATGCCTTAATGACTACGGGAAAAAAACAAAATACATTTTGATATTTTTAAATCATTTTTGTCTAGCTGAAACAATTAGCATAGTTATACGAATAACAGTATTATTTTTAAAGTTCATTGGTTCCATCATTTGATCCAATATTTTTCAAAAAAAAAATAGAAGTGCAAACATCAGCACGAATTTAATATATTTCGAAAATCTAGTAAAGCTAGAAGATTTTGAATACCTAATTTTCTCCATCAATTCTAATTTTTACTCCATTACCTCATTACTGACTACTTCTTTTATTTCTAGCACCACTAATGCTCTTATACTAAGTATTCTTATATTTTAACTTACAATCTTCCTATACCCCCAGTATAGTTCATCAAACTTACTACACATTGGAAGTTCAGGACTTGCCACAATAATATGAGCTTAAGAACTTATCCTAGTCAGACCATAGGTGTCCATTCGCTGAGGGGTTCAAAACATACCATATTATTATGAGTCACGAAGTTACCATATGCATTAGTTTTAAGAACCGTACCTAATCTTAAAAATATCTGACTAATCTTAATAGTTTCTAAGTATCAAATATACACATGAGAAAAGAATCACCTTTTCGCCACATATACATTGATAGCGCGACGCCAACATTCCAATGATTATCAATGTGATAAACTGAGTGCAAGTACAAAACCCTCGCCCATACAAAATTTTGTACAACTCAGCCATCACATGAGTCCTTAATTGAAATCCCACCTAACTCTATCTTGCTTATAACTTGCTTTTTGATCGATACGAATTTTTCGTACCTCACCATCTATAACTCCTCGTGAGTTCTCTCGTACTATTTTATAGTACATTATCTTCATATCATCAAGCTATAATTATTCAAACATTATAGACCATCTTTCTTTTATAACTTAAATAGATCACGTCGTGATCTTATTCTATAATCATCTCCCTTAAAATTCTTTTCTTAACTTGTGATCGTTTTGTTTTACGATCCTCTTTCTTTCCTTTTTTCATCATTTACGATTTCATTTATAGTTTTAATCATACAGAAATTTTTTATTCATCATTGTTCATTATCTTGGCTATTGGAGGTAGGCAACTCCTGATTCTTATCTACATATCTCTTCAAGATTCTCCTTTGAATCCTCTTGTTTATTTATTAACTCTTTCTTTAAGAATTTAATATAATTCACGTTACTCAGTATTTTATTCAAGTTTTATCCCTCGCCATTCTAATATTCTTCTTATAACATTTCTAGGACTAAACTCATCCTATACATCTACGTATGTGAAAAGAATCACCTTTTCATTATACGTAATTTAAACTTAACTTCTTATTCTTTTAACCTAAGGTCATAGCCTAAGGTACTCTTACCTAAGGTGTATAACCTATCAGCTTTGATACCAACTATAACACCCCCAGATTCGGGTCCCAAATCACCACGAATCCGGTGTACTATTTCTATGTCTATTACGAAAGATATAAACATATACTGTTTATACATTAAACATTACACACTATACCCAAGGTCGAGAACCTTCACATAATACCTAAATCAATATCCTATCAGACATACAAAGTTATTATCATACATTACTGTTACAAATTTAGCTACACATATAATCCAAAGCTGACTTGTCTTCGACTTTTCCTGTATCTGACGTATTCGTCCAAATATGCAATGTTTATCATGGTATAGTAAGGTTGAGCAACAATTTTGCCCAGCAAGTATAAGTTCAATTCAGGATATATCATGATTAAAAAAATTGAACAATAAGTTGGCTAACTTTCTACAATATATACATTGTGAAAGAGCATGAATAAATTTTCATGGTTGAACGAATAATGAACATGAATAAATCAACTGGACCAAATGGTAATGAAGGTGATCAGCCATTCATACATGATGAATACATGCAATGTTCACAGAGTATGAATCAATAATTCATAGACATGGTATAATCAGTAATGATTAACCCCAAACATATTTCAAAAATATCAACTCGAGATCGAGTTAGAGAACTTGCCTGCACCATTGATTACCGTTAAGTAACCTATATCGCTTTGTCTGAAGACCTAATATAGATAATACCGATTTCCAAATATTAGAATAATATCATCACAGTATAGTACTATTAAATACAGTTATAATATAACCTAACAAATTACCACATAATCCTATCGATTCATAAAATACCTAAAATTAGAGTTATCAAGTCAAACTATTTGATCACGAGTTGAATTTAATTTACAATTTCGACATCCCCACGGATGCAATCGGATAATTCATGAGTCTAATTTCCATAAGACTTTGCCTAAATGTTTTACATTTACCTTAGATAATTTCATTTTCAAAAAAATATTTTTCAATGACATATAATAATTTTAGATAATTATTATCATTTATCATGATTTTTTTAATCATTAATATCATATTTAAATGATTTAAATACCACAATATTCATTTATCATTAATAATTATTTAATATCAAATGTTAATGAAAATCATGACATAATATTATAAATCATTTATAATATATCAAATTATTTTAATACCTTAATAACACATTGAAATGATTTTAAAAGCAGTTAAAATATTTATCAAATAAGCGCCATTAATATTAAAATATTAGTGTTTTCATGACAAAATATCAAAAGTTATATTTTATAACTTAAAATATTTTCTAACTCTTAAATCATTTTTATATGATTTTTAAAACATTAATTCTAATTTTCCATAATTTATTTAATATATTTATTAAATAAATCTATTATCATTAATATTAATTTATTAATAAAATTCATCACAAAATATTAAAAGTCATTAAAAATAACTTAAAATATTTCCTTACACTTTAATATAATTTCAAATTATTTTTAAAGTATTAAAATCATTTTAAATAATTACCATTAATATTAAAATATTAATGTTATTCATATCAAAATATTAAAAATTATTTATTATAACTTAAAATAATTTTTTAAAAACTTTATTATGAATTTCTAATATTTATTTTCTATTTATTCTATAATTTTCGTCTAAAGTTGGGGTCCTCCACGGAAACGCTTATAGACGGAAATCTACAAGTCTGATTTGGTCCCACTTGGTATCGTTAGAATCGTGACTTCCCGAGCTACATTTTAGGCTCAAGAAACAGTCCATTTGGTCCAGTATATAACCCTGAAAATAGGCCACTACCGACTGTCCGTTACATGCCTTGTAAACATTTTCAGTTTTGGAGTCTTTTACAGAAACGCTTGTATTACGAGATCCACAACTCTGATTGAGGCCCAATCAAACTCGTTGGATCCGTATCTTCTTGAACTAAAGTTTTCAGTTATGAAACACCAAATTCCAATCTGTCTAGGTCCCGCAAATCAGGCCCAAAGTGACTGGTCAGCAAGGTTTTCTTCAACAGTAGGTTGAATTTTCAGATTTGGGGTCCTTAACGGAAACGCATATAAAATGAAATCTACAAATCGGATTTAGGTCAAATAGGTATCGTTGGATTTTTACTTTCCCGAACTACAATTTTCATGTATCAAACATCTATTTTGGTTATGTTTTAGTCCCGGAAAAATGGACAGAAGTGACTGATCAGTAGCTTGTGTTCAACAGTTAAGGTAGTTTGGGATTTAATTCAGAACGTGCTCATTTCTTAACATATTTGAGTGATTCCAAAGGGGTTTTGCCCTTAACTCATGTATCTAGTATGCTAACATGTTTTAAATCATTTACCACATGAACCCAACGAATCTAACATAAAAATATATATAGCATACAAAGAAAAGTTTTTTCTTAAACGTTTTGGCACAAAACTTGATTTTCTCACTTTGGATCTAACTTTTGATTTCAAAAATACTTTGATACACATATAGAATACAAATACTCATGTAAATCATGGGTTTTTTTTAAAGATCCAAAACAAAAGTTGCTTGGTTCATAAAGATCTAACAAAAGAGAGCACAAAAATTGTAAATTTTCAATTTCTTACCTTTTTCTTCTTGCAAGCCTTCTTGATTTTTTTTCTCCTTTCTTCTTTTTCTCCATCAATGGCAGCCTTCTTCCTCTTATTCTCTCTTATTCTCTTTGTTCTTAGTTTAGACATAGTTTTAGAAATATAACACAACTTAGTGTATATACAATATAAATATAACACTTATAATTATAGAATATGTAACTCACAATATAATTACATATACTAATTATCAATTTAATAAATAAGTTACAAAAGTAGAAATTTAAAAGCCCTAAGGCTTGTTTGGCAAAACCATATTATTTTAAAAATCAAGTTTTAATAGTTAAGGTCTTGTTTGGATAAAACATGTTTAAAACAAAAGTAAGGCCTTGTTTGGGAAAACGGTTTTAAAAACCCTTTTAACTCTTTTAATAGATCCTTTAACACATATTCTTAATGTTATCCTTTAATTAATTAAATCTTAACATTAATTTAATTAATTAAAACTTTAACATCAATTAATCATATAAAATTGTCACATTATAATTACTCGCTAATTATAACTTCATGTAACAATTACTGTTAGGTTTGTAATATTCATAACGCAATCAAATTGCATAAAAGTGCGGAAGCGTGTAAAATCAGAGTTTAAAAATTTATTACAAACCATATACCCGGATCACCCTTTATGCACAATTATTAATTAAACGAAGAATAAGAAATTATGAAATCATACCCTTGTAGAAACGAGCTTCCTCAAGTACGAGTTCACCTCCTACTTCTCCGCGATCTCCTTGAATCCACCGGGTTTGGTTCCTTCCTTTGATCAACGTTAGCCACCCATATGTTTGGCCTCTAGAGGTGATCCACCAAGGAAGAAGAAAATTCAAGAAGAAGGTGTATTTGGCTCAAACCCTAGTTTTTCTATCTCTATAGAAAGGGTGTACTCTCCCAACAATTGGAATTATGTCGTATGTTGAAAAAGTCAACAACTCCCACAACCCATAATAAGACTCCTCTAATTTATAGATGTGGGCAACCCACCTTAACAATTAAGGAATTGGGATTTATTTAATTAATTAAATTCTTTTAATTAATTAAGCTCCCTAATCTTATTAGGGAGAATTAATTAAACTCCTTTAACTAATTTTCCTTCCTAATCCAATTAGGAATAAATGAGAGTACTTATATTAAATTAATTCCTAAACTCTTTTAGAAATTAAAATAATAATAATTGTAATAATATTAATAAGACTCCTCTTATTAATTTATATTTAATATTTCTAAAATATTAAATAATAAATATTAAGCTATTTAATTTATTCTATCACCATAGATTAAATTAAATATATAACTATATTATTACGATTATGCCATTAACTTCTTAAATAATTATTCTTCCTTTTATGGTGTGACCCTTTAGGTTCTCCATATTAAACAGGTTGTGAATAAATCAATTAGAACAATTCTAATCTTATTTAAATAAATAAATTAAACAATTAATTTATTTAAATAAATAATATTTATTCTCTGATAGGGATAAGCCTCCTAGCGATCGGCGACTTTCCGGATAATATAGATTTCAACATTAATCATAAAAGAACCTTTGAGTAAATAGTTTACCGTACAATTCAATCCTTCTACAATACAATGTCCCAATTAAATATAAGACATGGAATTCTTGTCAAGTCTTATTTTATTTAATTATATGTATTTCGATCCTTAAATGCCTGACTCAAATAATGCAAATTAGAAACTCCTTTCTAATTTCATTACGCCTTAACCAAGGACTCTTTGGGTTGTCATTTATCGAATCACATAGGACATTTCTCTTCTTTTATTAGAAGTGGTAGATTCTTTATTGATCATACATTATCTCCATGTACAACTTATTATACCCAAGCATACCCTTTGATATACCTAAGGGTCTTAAGGAATAAGTCAAAGTATAACTCATCATACACAAGATACTATGATGATCTCAAGTCCAAGGATTACTTGTACTACTATCACTACAGGAATTCCTATTGACAGGCAAATAAAACTCCATTAGGTATTCCTAAGCGAGCCACGTTCAGTGAACTTATTCTCTAATAAGCACCTACATACTTGCTTTAGTGTCTCCGTCTCCACACAAATGATCATGAGATCAATCATCCTCATCCAATGAGCAAGCAGCGTATGTACCAATCTATAGGATTCACTAATCCCCAATTTAGTAATCCAATGATTGGGAACTATTTTAGTTTTAAGCTTTCTAAGAATTTAGATCTCATTAGAATGATCATCATCATTATTCTAAAAGCATTGCTTAAAACTATGGGTTTATCACATATTATAAAACTTGACATCATGTAGATAATTAAAAGCCTTTAATAAATTAATACTTTTTATTAATAAATGAATAAGATTGTTACAAAGTATATGCTTTATCATCAAACATGATTGGCTTGTGTGCATACTACTTTCAATCTCCCACTTGCACTAAAAAGCCGATCATCATGATATCTTATACTCTTCTTCTCTAAGTGGCGATTATCCCTTTGTTGGATAAGCTTTAGTTAATGGATATGTAATGTTATTCTTGAGAGTCCACTATCTCTATAGTGATTTCCCATCTTTCGATGATTCTAATAATCAAATGAAAGTGCCACAACACATGTTTAGATCCAAGATGAGACTTAGGAACTATTTCTAGTTACGTAATGAACTTTTAATCCAAACAATCAACTTGCGACTTCATTTATAGCTATATACTTTGTCTTTATCACTAAACCAAAGAATCGCTTTTCTTTGTTTGGAACCTTTCAATTCACTACACCCTTTATTCAAGATAACGCTTTACCTTAAAGTGGATTTTACGTCATCTTAGTGCATTCGAAAAACTTGAGTCTGTTAAGCCCTTTAGTTTTAATTTAGACCCACCATGAATATGATCACATCCTTAGTGTCGGTTAAGCACTTTAAGATGTTTTCAACGACTCATAGTGAACTTCTCCATAATATGGTGATCAATATCGAGGTCTCGTACATTTCATTGCATACATGATTATCACTCATGCGACCTCTCTTTCAGAGTGCGTGGGGACAATTAAGAGAGATACACTCCATAGCTCATCGACATGAGACATCTCTTGGAGTTTGCCATGATAAACGACTTTAGCATCAAATGAATATACGTTCCTTGGGTTAAGTCGAGCATCCTCTTAAATCTATCTATATAGATTTATATCCCCAATTAATATACTCTTTCAAATCATTCATGGAGGAATGTTTAGACAATTTTATCTTTACTAATTGTAGCATTGGTATGTAATTCCTCATCCGTAGTATATCAACATATAATACTAGAAATTTCACGACGCTCCCACTGACCCTTTTGTACACACTAGAACTCTTACCTCATCGTATGTAACTGGATCATCATCTTCTATGATGTGTACCTCATCATCATCATCTATGATGAATCCATACCTCCTAGGTATCTTGGTACTATTCGATTCTGATTGAGTTTGTGGTACAATAGGTCTATCTATAGGTTCCTCTTATTTGACTTATAGTGTTTTGTGGTTCTTGAACTCTTCAAGATCTATTATCCTCCCAATAGCCCCTTCAATAATAAACATATTTATCTTAGAAGGCAGCGTGTTTCACAACAAACACCTTTCCCTAAGTAGGATTGTAGAACATATACCCTAAACTTACTTTAGGATGTCCCACAAATCTGTACTTGTCAAATTTTGTCCCAAGCTTATCCTTTGAAACCTTTTCACATAAGTTGGACAACCCCTTATCTTAACATACTTAAGATTAGGAATCCTCCACATCCATAACTTTTATGGAGTCTTGAAATTTGGATTTTGAGGTTACCTTTTCGTAGATATGCAGCCATTTCTAGGGCATGATCTTAGAAGGATACTGGAATGTCGGTAAAATCATTATGGATCGCACCATGTTCAAATAGGTACGATTTTTCCTTTCAGATACATCAATCAATTATTATGTATCGAGAGGCGTCCATTATGAGAAAACCATTTGAGATGATCTAGAAACTTATTGCACAAGTATTCCTTCCTTGATCCGATCAAAGAATCCAAATACTTTGCCAATTTGTTTCACTTCTGAATTCTTTGAACCTTTCAAATAATTCACACTTGTATTTTAGCAAATACACACATTCAACTCTTTGAATGATCATCTCCTTTTTCTTATACTAGTTTTGTTTCAATTTGCAAAATAATTTTTTTACATAAGTCAGTATACAAAATCCATTAAGTGATATTCCAAATTCTATACAAAACATTATTATTATAAATAGAACAACAATTGTTCTTAATTATAATGCTAAAGATTTCATTGTCCAACAATAAAATGGAAATAATATTTTTAACAAGAACTAAAATACAATAACAACTTATTGACTTAATAGATTTGCCCGTAGGCAGTGCTAAACTATAAGTTTCTATGGCTAATGTTGCAACCTTTGCTACATTTCCATTTATAGGATTACTTATATTTGTTTAACTTTCTACTTACATTTGGTCCTTCATAAATCTATATTTATGATAACCAAAGTCGGTATTCAATACCCAAGTAGAACCTTGACTTAAAGAAAAATTTATTTCAATCATGAACAAATTTGTATTTATAACCGAAACTTCACTAAGTTTCTTTGGTTAGCCTCTGCAAGATGCTTCTCGTAGTTTCTTTCTAGTGTCCAGGCTTATTGCAGTGGAAGCAAACTCATTTGCTATCCGTATCAGTTTTGTTCTTATTATCCTTTGTTTTTGCCTTTCTATATACCTTCTTTGAATCGTTCTTCTTTTCAGAAGATCCTTTGGCCCCTACCAGTAAGACTTTATCTTTCTTGGTTGGAAAGTGACTCTCAACATTTTTCAATATGTTAAGCAAATCAGCGAGGCTGATATCTAGCTTGTCCATATGAAAAATTCACAACAATTGTGAAAGGAGTAAAGGGAGTGAGTGCAAGATCAAATCTTGGCTCAACTCTCCATCCATGACAAAACCGGTTGTCCTAATTGATCAATCAAATTGATTATGTTAAGAAATTTTTATGCGTACTATAGTGCCATTGGCCATTCTAGATCGGAAGAACTCTTAGATATCGATATCTATCGGTCCTACTTTCCTCACCATCAACTACTTGATGTGCGGGGGAATATAGTAGGAGCATCCATAGTTTCATCTCGTTTGAAGCTCGTTACTCATGGATGCGAGCATGATGCATTGAGCCAATTGTGCATCATTTTGCCACTTTCTAAAAGTAGCAATCTCTTCCTCGAGGCATTATGCGCAACCATTGCGAGGGATAGGCGTATTAAGGACATAAGATAGCTTTTCATTATGAGAACTATTCTCAAATTCCTTAACCAATCCGTTTAATACGGTCCCAGTTAAATAACATCTAATATGTTTCATGATGATAGTAATTTTAGACATTGTAAAATTACGTAAATGAATTTGTAATTAACAACATTTTAACATACATTCTTTTATTAATTACCAAAATAAATTAGGTCTTGTTTTAAATTGGTATCTCCCACTATTTTCTTTTAAACTATATTACCCTCACTTATATAGTTCGGCAAAATCTAATTAAAGATTTGCTAGTGAGAATAAGGATCCCATTTCAAATGTATATAGCCTTGTGGTGACACAACAAACTATATATAAATAAATAGGTAGACAACTTTTGTCAATTACATCAACTATCTGACTCCTTTTCTTTTGCCTCTTAGATTATTTTGATCAAGTGGTGGCACATCCGAATCAAAATTATCCAAGTTAAGTCCGACCTAGCACTCCATATATTCAAAAAGAAAAATATCATCCTTGTGGTGACACAACAAAACAATATTGTTCAATTTTCTTTATAAGCATCAAATGTGATAAATTAACATCTTAAATACTTAATACTTGCCTTGTGGTGACACAACAAACTCATATTAAATATTTAATACTCTATTAATTTTATCATGCTAGAAAGCGACGTTCGATATTCCAAATATCTTTGAACGCTTAGGACTTAATATAAAAATTGAGGGGTTTGTTATTAATTTGTCTCATCTTGTTTAGCGCATGCATGCATATATATATATAAAATACGCGTCGTATATTAATTAACATGCGAAGCATGTTTGCATAATATATAATATATATAGTATAAGCATGCACATATAGAATACTATATTCTACACGGATTGATTATGGACTTTTATTCTAGTTTGGTTCACTAGAGCCACCAAGTGAACCAAAAAATTCAAACCCTAGGGTGCAAGAAATAATATTTAAATATAACTATTACATTTAAACCGGGCTCCATTACAAGCGGGTCTTCAAGCGCTCCTTGCTCCTTGATCTCTAATTCTTCAAAATTAATTCTAACTATTCCTATTACAAAACTATTTAAAATAAATAGAAGCCTTGATCGTGATCGAGGGAAGTACATGGGAGGAGATAGAATTTACATTAAAAAATTAGAGAAGGCAGTCAAGTCACAGAACCCATTTAATAAAACCCATACATTCATGCATCCAACTAAAATAAAATCAATCATATTGGTCGATAGTCCATAATCAATCCCATTTATTATCATACACATCACCATATACATCGATAAATAACATTCATCTTATGAATAATAAACATTTAATATATATATTGATATCATTTAATGGGCAAATTTAGTTAGTATAAAATCTAATTTTGAATCAAAATAAACTCCTTTATTTTAATCCAAATTTAAATCAAAATAAAACTATTTTATTTTAATTTATCCAATTTTGAATAAAATAAACTATTTTATTTTAATCAAAATCTTTAATCAAAATAAACTCCTTTATTTTAATTAATTATGGAATCAATTCCATGTAATAAAAAAAATCTTTAATTAAAATAAACTCTTTTATTTTAATTAATTATGGAGAATCAATTCCATGTAAAAAAAAAATATTAAAGGAAACACGGATTATCTTTTTCTATTCACAAATAAACTCTTTTATTTTGAATAATATGAAATCTTATTTCATATTTAAATAAACTCCTTTATTTAAGGAAACACGGATTCTCTTTCCTATTCACAAATAAACTCTTTTATTTTGAATAATATGAAATCTTATTTCATATCTAAACAAACTCCTTTATTTAAGGAAAGATGGATTTACTTCCTATTCACAAATAAACTCCTTTATTTTAGGAAAAATAAAATCCAATTTCAACTCCAATTAGTTATTATGGAATCCAATTCCAACTCTAATTAGTTAGCATGAAATTTAATTTTAAAATTAAAATAAACCTATTATTTTAAAATTAAAATAAACTTTTATTTTAAATTAAAATAAACTTTTATTTTAATTATAAAATTATTAAAATATTAAAATAAAACTTTATATTTTAATATTGAAATAAACCTTTTATTTTAAAATTAAAATAAACTTTTTATTTTAATTATATAATAATTAAGAATAATATATATATATATATAACTATTATATATATATATCCGTAAGTTCCTTTGTTTTTGCAAAACCGTGCACTGCCCCATGAATATCCGTAAGTTCCTAAACTTTGTTTTTTTTTTTTTTTTTAAAAAAAAAACGCATGATCCAAATGAAAGCCATCATGATTAATTGATTGTTGCGAAAAGAGATATCATGATTACCTTTATTGAAACTTTATATTCACGTTAATATATATAGTAACTTAGAATGAAAGCATGTTTTCCGTAATACATGATCTGCACCTTTTTTTTTTTTTTTTGAATTTTATACAATCAAATTATGCCCAATTAAATTGTTCTAAACACATATCAATATACATATCAAATTAAAACAATTAATAATTCGCATAAAGGTTTGGCTCGATGCCCTTTATTAGGTTTGTAATATTCATAACATATGATCAAATTGCATAAAAGTGCGAGCGTGTAAAATCGAGTTTAAAATTTATTACAAACCATATACGGATCACCCTTTATGCACAATTATTAATTAAGCGAAGAATAAGAAATTATGAAATCATACCCTTGTAGAAACGAGCTTCCTCAGTGCAGTTCACCTCCTACTTCTCGCAATCTCCTTGAATCCACCGGGTTTGGTTCCTTCCTTTGATCGGCGTTAGCCACCCATATGTTTGGCCTCTGGGGTGATCCACGAGGAAGAAGAAAATTCAAGAAGAAGGTGTATTTGGCTCAAACCCTAGTTTTTCTATCTCTATAGAAAGGGTGTACTCTCCAACAATTGGAATTATGTGGTATGTTGAAAAAGTCAACAACTCCCACAACCCATAATAAGACTCCTCTTATTTATAGATGTAGGCAACCCACCTTAACAATTAAGGAATTGGGATTTATTTAATTAATTAAATTCTTTTAATTAATTAAGCTCCCTAATCTTATTAGGGAGAATTAATTAAACTCCTTTAACTAATTTTCCTTCCTAATCCAATTAGGAATAAATGAAATACTTATATTAAATTAATTCCTAAACTCTTTTAGAAATTAAAATAATAATAATTGTAATAATATTAATAAGACTCCTCTTATTAATTTATATTTAATATTTCTAAAATATTAAATAATAAATATTAAGCTATTTAATTTATTCTATCACCATAGATTAAATTAATCATACTTAACATATTATTACGATTATGCCATTAACTTCTTAAATAATTATTCTTCCTTTTATGGTGTGACCCTTTAGGTTCTCCATATTAAACCGGTTGTGAATAAATCAATTAGAACAATTCTAATCTTATTTAAATAAATAAATTAAACAATTAATTTATTTAAATAAATAATATTTATTCTCTGATAGGATAAGCCTCCTAGCGATCAGCGACTTTCGGATAATATAGATTTCAACATTAATCATAAAAGAACCTTTGAGTAAATAGTTTCAGTACAATTCAATCCTTCTACCATCTGATGTCCCGATTAAATATAAGGCATGGAATTCTTTGTCAAGTCTTATTTTATTTAATTATATGTATTTCGATCCTTAAATGCCTGACTCAAATAATGCAAATTAGAAACTCCTTTCTAATTTCATTACGCCTTAGCCGAGGACTCTTTGGGTTGTCATTTATCGAATCACATAGGACATTTCTCTTCTTTTATTAGAAGTGGTAGATTTTTTATTGATCATACATTATCTCCATATACAACTTATTATACCCAAGCATACCCTTTGATATACCCTAAGGGTCTTAAGGAATAAGTCAAAGTATAACTCATCATACACAAGATACTATGATGATCTCAAGTCCAAGGATTACTTGTACTACTATCACTACTGAGAATTCTATTGACGAGCAAATAAAACTCCATTAGGTATTCCTTAGCGAGCCACGTTCGGTGAACTTATTCTCTAATAAGCACCTACATACTTGCTTTAGTGTCTCCACACAAATGATCATGAGATCAATCATCCTCATCCAATGAAAAACAGCGTATGTACCAATCTATCCGGATTCACTAATCCCCAATTTAGTAATCAATGATTGGGAACTATTTTAGTTTTAAGCTTTCTAAGAATTTAGATCTCATTAGAATGATAATCATCATTATTCTAAAAGCATTGCTTAAAACTATGGGTTTATCACATATTATAAAACGACATCATGTAGATAATTAAAAGCCTTTAATAAATTAATACTTTTTATTAATAAATGAATAAGATTTTTACAAAGTATATGCTTTATCATCAAACATGATTGGTTTGTGTGCATACTACTTTCAATTACCACATCACTACATTATCTCAATTAAATTAGAACTATAACACAAAATCATTACATATTAATTAAATATTAAATAATCTTTTAATTAATATAATACACTTAATTACATTACTCCATATTAATCACATAATCTCAATAAATAATTCAATTAAAATATTTATTTACTTCAATAAATATTAAATTAATATTTAAATTCTCTTCACAGCAATTCACATATTTCACAATATATAACACATATACACATACTCGTACTTAAACATCTTATAATAAGAATTTTATTTATTAAATTCTCATTTATCAATTATTAAAAATCCGGGATGTCACATCCTTCCCTCCTTATAAGGATTCCGTCCTCGGAATCAACGAAATCTCCCTTACTCGATTTTCGCAAAATCTCTTTCACAATTATCGTTGAATAACTTCAACACGTTAACTTAGCAAAAAGTTTTACATGTATATATACTTCATTCATTTCTTCAACAACTTTTAGGTTTTATTACATAACATTCAATTAAACACAGTTATATATCAAATATTATATATTCTTTAACCCATTCATTTCCTTTTCTAAGGATCGTTATTATAAACACTCGAGATATTACATGCTTTTGCAATCGGTATAAAAGCTGGTAGCAAGCGCCCGATACCCTTTCCTGACCGGTGAAGTTTACTAATTAAGCAGACTTTGGGCGTTTAATTTAACTTAGCTTAATGTTAGGTTAATGTGAGAACCATGTAACAACAAGGTTAAACAGAGTCATGTTATGTGGATTATGAATTCAAAGTTGTAAAAGTGATTAGTAAATTCTGAGCGCATTATGTGATAACTTAGTTTATACAATGAATGTTAGATAAATGTTGTGATGTTAACACTTGGGAATTCTGAAATATATATGGTAGCATAAAACTGGTGCTAAAATAACAAGTTTAGCTAGTAATGCGTTTTATAATGAAAAGTGAATATTAGTATGTCTAATAGATGTTGTGGTTTTAATATTGTGTATAGGTGAACGTGAGTTTTAATATTATAGCTTATGCTCGAGGCAATTTTTCTAACTCTACACTTTCGTTGAGCTAATTCTATTGTTACATTGTGTAACTTTATTCTTTTGATTGAGCAAGTTTCTAAACTTCTCTTTTTATATTCAGCAAGTTTCTTACTTTAAACTTTCATTAAGTGAACTTTTGTATTCCTAGTCATTATTTGAGCAAACTAGCTATGACTTAAACTTTATTCGAACAAGTTTTGAATTCCAATATTTATTGATGCATTCTAACTTGTTTATTGTTAGACAAGTTTCTTTATTGTCATTCGAATATTATGAATGCAGTTTTCTTGAATGCTAATTTCTAATATTGAACTATCTTATCTCATTTACTTAACACCAACTATTCTCATAATGGGAAAACTTTATTTTCAGCTTGCTATTACTTAATGTATATTCAATAATTCATAGTCTTAGCTTAATTTTATTCAAGAAAGGTTTATTATCATTCAATACTTATGCTTTGTAGTTGTTTCTAAGCATAAGTTCAGGATATAGTTAGTTCACTTACACTTATTCTTTGTTTCATATTATGTTATTATTGATCAACTGTTGTGTTATTAAACACTATTGATTCAACTAGTCCTCTAGTTGATGTTCGTTAAACTTCAAATTACCCTTGAAAGCTTATCCAAACCAAACTTTCTTTGGTGTGGACTTGTACTCTAAATACTGAGATGAACAACCCTATTATTATTATTAAGGGATAATTTACGCTTAACATTGAAATGTTTGTGCACAATACATTGTACGAAGGGCTGATCCCCATAAGTACGAGGAGTCTTTATAGTCTTATAACTATTAAAGTTGGAGTTGAAAGATTACTCGCAACTGTGGACATAGTTCATGGTCTTATGACCCTCAGTTAGATATATTCCATATTTTGGATTCCAGTTTCTGATTATCATCGTTAGAGTACTATTCAGTTTTGATGAGCCTAATGTTGGCAGTTATTATTATTATTCTTCTGTTGATTCATTGTTATATCCAGTGAGCAATTGTTTTGCTCACTCTTGCATATTTATATACTCATTACAGCTAAAGTTGAGAAGGTAGATGAACCTTCAACTAGCAAAGGAAAGGGAAAAATGTACAAGTGATGCAGACTTGTAATTTTATTTATTGTGATGATCATAGACTTTTAAATAATGACATGATGTAATAGTTTTATTTCCGCACTTATATGATGTTTAAAGGTTAGACAACCTGGGATGTTTTTGAACTTAATGATGTAACCCTATTTAAAGGGAGGATTATGGTTTAAATATTATTTTATATGGGTAGATAGTATGAACGTATGGATAGTGAGCACCAAATCTTGTGGGAATGAAGTATCTAAATTTGGGGGTGTCACAAATGGAGTACCCAGATTTGGGGGTGTCACAGACACCATCATCTTAGCGCGCCCCGCGTCGTACAAACAGAAAGTTCAGTAACTTGGTATTCTTTTCTCCAACTTTTTTTCTTTGATCTATCTAAGCCATTCTCCTGCAATATGAAACAAGAACATCACAAGTAACATGAATATACCCAAAAACTCACAATATACCAAGCTAATTGAGATCAATTCGTAGGTTAAAATCCTATTAATCAAAAGTGGTGGTTCTTTTTACTATTTTCATTCTTCAAATTCATTGTTGTAATTTAGGATGCTTGATTCTTTGATCCTTACAATTTTTAATTCATTCACTATGAACTAAATTCTCTTATTAAGCCTATGATGGATCTTTTTGCCTAATGAGGATTTTCATGCTTCTATTTTAATTTAATGATACTATTTTTTAGTTCGTCTATTATGATTTGTGAATTGCTTGATCACCAATTCTTTGTGAACCTATATGAACTCGAGAGATGAAGTATGGGTTTAGACCTAATCATAATAGCGTGTGATTGTGATTTCTACGCTTTGTTGGGATTCATAATTTATGTTTAGGATAGAGATATACTTATATATCGCGTGTAATCTTATGAGAACTTGTGATTAAACCTTTTTTAATTGTAATTCACATAGAGATATAATGAATTAGTTAATTAGGGTATTCTTCTTAATTCTATCATCTGTGGATTTAAGTTGATATGTGTATAGTGCATTGTGAGATAGTTATATCTGCTTTCGTGTTCTTGATTAACAAACAAGAATGGTTAATTGGAATTAAGAAGCGTGTCAATCTAGGTGAAGCATAAAGTGATATTGCAAGCTTAATTCTCCAAAATCTGATTAAAGTTTGTGGTAGTTAGTTGATTTTTCTTTATTTAGTAATTTTTTCATTAGTTTCATCACTAAATCATTAGTTTAATAAAATTGAGATACTACAAGAATGGTAATTGTTAAAATAAAATACTCTCTGTGGGAATGATACTTTACTTATCACTTTATTACTTGTTGATCACATATACTTACGTGTTGTGCGAAACTAGATTTTATAACCAACAATGCATTGAGAAAACCACTCACAAAGAAAATCATTAGTAGCACCAAATATTATATCATTTACATATATTTGCATAATAATATCCTTATTTTTATACTTAATAAATAATGTAAAACCTATTTTACCTCTAGTAAAACCATTTGACAGAAGATACTTACTTAACCTCTCGTACCAAGTCCTTGGAGCTTGTTTGAGACCATAAAGAGATTTCTTTAGTTTATAGACATGATTATGGTACTTCTCATACTCGAATCCGAGAGGTTATTTAACGTATACTTCTTCATTGATGTATCCGTTGATGAATGCGCTTTTTACATCCATTTGGTGAAGTTTAAACTTTTTGTAGCATGCAAAAGCTAACAATATTCGAACCGACTCTAGCCTTGCAACTGAAGCAAATGTTTCTTCGTAGTCGATCCTTTCTTGTTAGTTGTATCCTTGAGTTACTAACCTAGCTTTGTTATGAGTGATTGTCCCATGCTCAACAAGCTTGTTTTTAAATACCCATTTTATTCAAATGATGGAGACATCTTTTAGAGGAGGCATTAGTTCCCACACTTTGAATCTCTCAAACTGTTGAAGTTCTTCTTGTATAGCTAGTAACCAATTTTCATTAAGAACAACTTCTTTAGCATTCTATAGCTCAACTTGTGATAAAAATATAAAGAATGCACAATGGTTTTGTAAACCTCTTCGTGTGGTTATCCCTTTGTTTATATCTCTAATGATATTTTTTGGAGGATGATTTTTGAGATATCTTGTTGTCTTTGACATTTAGATAATATGGATCACTTCATCTTGTTGATTTAGATCATCATGAAAATCTTCTTCAACATCTTGTAAGGTTTCTGTTTCATGCTCCAGCTAGTCGTCCAATTCAGTTTGCTGAATTTGTTCATTCGGTTTGTTGATTCGTTCCTTTCGGTTTGCTGGATTCACAACAATCTCCAAATTTCCTGCATCATCTTCTCTTTCTTTTCGAAGATCATTGTTAGTCTCACTAAATGTAATATGGACAGACTCTTTAACACATGATTTTCTAATATTAAATATACGATATGCTTTACTATTTTGAGAATAACCAATGAAAATTCCTTTATAAGATTTAGCATCAAATTTTCCTAAGTTATCACTTGTATTTAAAATGAAACATTTAGATCCAAACACTTTGAAATAACTTATATTGGGAATCTTATTATTTAAGAGCTCATAAGGTGTTTTCAAAATAATTGGATGTATGAGTACTTTATTTAAAACATAACATGATGTACTTACCGCCTCAGCCCAAAATTTCTTTGGAAGTTTACTTTTTTGTAGTAATGTTCTACCTTTCTCTTGTAGTGTCCTATTCTTTCTTTCCACCACCCCATTTTGTTGAGGGGTCCTTGGGGCTGAGAACTCATGACTAATTCCTTTTTTATCACAAAATATTATGAAATCTTTTTGAAATTTAATGCCATGATCACTTCTAATTTTTATAAGTTTGAGACTATATTTTGTTTCCAAATTTCTTATTAATTTCTCAAATTCTTTAAATGTTTCATCTTTAGTTCTCAAAAACAATACCTGGACACCCCCAAATCCGGGTACTTCATTTCCACCAGATTTGGTGTTCACTTGTTAAAAACATTTATATCTAACACCCAAACATAATAAAGTTTAATAATAAACCTTCCCATTAAAGGGTTACATCAAAAAAATCCAATAAAAACCTCCCAGGTTATCTAACCTTTAAATACAGACATCATATGCGGAAAAATTATATAATTACATCACAATAACTAAAAACAAAGTCTGACAATATTAAAAGTCATCATGTTTACAAGTCTTCAATACTTGTTCATCTTTCCTTTTCCTTTACTGGTGCTAGGAAAATCGACCTTCTCAACTTTAGCTGTAATAGTTATATAAGCAAGAGTGAGTAAATAATGCTCACTTGAAATGACCATGAATAAAACTTTATAACAACTGCCAAATAATAGGCTTAATAGAACTGAACAATATGCTCTATCAATGATAATCAAAATCTGAAATATATATCTGAGAGTCAATAGACCACGAACTATGTCCATAGCTGTAAGTAATCTTTCAACTTAAACTTTAACAGTCATAAGACTATAAGGACTCCTCGTACTTAGGGGGATCAGCCCTTCGTACAATGTATTATGCACAAACATTTCAATGCTATGTGTAAATTACCCCATATAATAGGGTTGTTCTTCTTAGTTTTTGAGTACAAGTCCGCACCAAAGAAAGTTTGGTTTAGATAACTTCAAGGGTAATTTAGAGTTTAACGATCATCAACTAAAGAATTAGTTGAATCAACAAGGTTTGATAACATTACAGTTGATCACTAACAACATAGTATGGAACAATGAATAATCATAGATGAACTAACTATTTATTAAACTTATGCTTGAAAATAACTAAAACATAAGTATTGAATGAAATAGTAAACCTTGTTTGAACAATAATAAGCTAAGGTTATGATCTTATAACATTAGAAATGAAATTACTGAACATACATTAACTTATAGCAAACTGAAAATAAAACTTGCTCAACAAGGTAATAACTTGTGCAAAGTAATTTAAAATAAAACAGCTCAATAATAGAGATGAGAGTTCAAAAAGCTGCATTCATTATAAAGGAATAGAACTTAAGAAACTTGTTTAACAGTAAACAAGTTAGAGTGAATCAACCATAATTAGATGCGACACGGTCTTATTGTTTTGCTCCAACTTGATGAATTCCACCTCCTCCATGTGAGGAATACTTTCGGGAAAGTACTTGTAGTTGAACAACTATTGGAACTTCTCCCAAGACATCTTGAAAAGGCCGTCGGTTGGAGTGCGTTTTATAGATTCCCACCATGTCTGCCTCTTCACGCAACATAAAGGTGGCAAAGGGAACCTTTTGCTCCTCGGAACATCCCAAGACATCAAATATCTTGGTGATCTCCTTTAACCACGTCTCCGCCTTTAAGTGGTTCGGCTTTCCCAAAAACTCGGTGGTCCCGGCTCCTTGAGGCTGCTTAGTGGCCAGGTAGTGGGTTGCCGGTGTTTCCACCTGTATTTTGAACAGGAGTCCTCATTACATTTATTGTCACACTATTTTATAGAATAGTGAGGACTACTATAACACCATCTCGGACCATCACTCTGTTCCCCGACTAGTCCCAACTACGTTCTCATTTCCTGAAGAGAACAATGAAAGCAAAAGGGTGAGCTTAACTAGCCCAGTAAGAAATATTATGACTAAGATAATGCAGGATAAATTATCATTAGCCTTCAACAATGTTAAACTTATAAAATACAATAGACATCAAGTTTAACTGCAGCGGAATAAGCAATCCATTAGAAGAGTCAAGTAGAGCATGATATCTACTATCTTCTATGATTTAAAATGTTTTCTTCAATTTTTATCGCTGAGACTCATCTTAATAAATAAACCACATCATCGAATCATCCATGCACTACGGGCCAAGAATATTCATTAAATCATCAATGGTCATGACTATACCGAATAATCCCTGGTCATAATCATACCAAAAACTGTCCATCAATGCACTATAGGCCACTGAGGACTTTTACCACATCATTTATAACATTACAGGTCATGATTATACTGAATGATCCCTGGTCATAATCATACCAAGTCCATCTATGCACGTAAGTCAAAGATGACTTTCATCATAATATAAGCATGAGGTTGATGACAATGACATAATAATTCAATAAAACAAGTTCAAGAATAAATTTTAAAGATTTATAAGTTAATTTATCCACGAAATCAATTATGTCCAAATTGTCAACATGATCTTCGCTTTGTAGAGTAAAATTTAAGAATGCTCGGAAGAATATTTCCATGAAAAGATCTTTGGATGAAGCGCAAATATCCGAGGATATTCTACTAATTTCATGGAGTATAGAAGCCAAAACTTTAACCAATTGAGTATAATAGAATATATGAAGCGCAAATGGATTTTTCGCGCCATGCGGTAATCCACGAGATGATCATTTCCACAATTTAATAAAGAATGAATACAAAGGATCATTCACCATGCATGCGGTAATCCACATAGAGCGGAGTTATTCCAGCGAGAATAATAAAGAATGGAATAACGAGAAGAATTCCTCGAGCATGCGATAGGATGCACAAACAAAAGAGTTATTCCCAGCGTAATAATAAAGAATGAAACCGGGTCATGCATAATAATGCGCAGACGAGGATATTCAAATGAGAATAAATAAAGAATGGAATAACAACGAGAATTCACGGGCATGCGATAGGCCTTGCAGACGGAGTTACTCTAATGAGAATAATAAAGAATGGAATAACAGAAGAATTTCACCATGTATGTGGTACTTCGCATAGATAGGTTATTTCAACATAATAATAAAGAATGGAATAACAATCCTTACGAGTATTGAAAGAAAATAACTCTCTTCATGAATACGAAAGAATAATACCCCTTACCTCAAAAGTAGACTGGATACTAGAATAGTGAGGTAGCAGGCTTCTCTTTTTCTTTCTCTCTAAAATTTCTCTCTATAATAATTGCTCTATAGCTTTAGTGAATTGGTGAGAAATGAAGGAAGAATGAGCTTCTATTTATAGGAAAATATAGTTTCAATAATTGCACATTTTGGGGCTCGAAATATTATAGTATAATACCTCCCTCTTTTTCTTCATTTTTAATTTAGTCGTGCAAGTATTATCAAACTTGCACCACCTCCCCTAATAGTAAATAATGTGAATCAATAGTTCAATCATGTGAAAATACGAATTACAGTATAGTACCTCCATCTATACCTCCATTTTTAACTTAGTCATGCAAGTATTATCAATCTTGCACCACCTCCCCTAATAGTACAAGAATGTGAATCAATAGTACACACATGTGAACAAATAGTTATAATCATGTGAATTAATAGCAATTAATTTCTCATTTATCTGGTTAATTACCCGACTGGTCATTATAACTTCTAAACATCAATTAATATCGAAATAAATGTCGATTTCCACTAACACTAATAATTCCAACACAATGGAACTATACATTTCATCTTTAATCAACACGAACTTAATCATCATTAATATTATAATTCACAATATTTAACAACCAGGTCGTTCCCAGGAAAGTGGTGGCTTTCGATAATGATTTCTCCTTATTCATGCATGATTAGATGACCAAACCTCTCCTTGAGCAGAACTTCTAGACATTGTCGATATTGCAAATAATAATATGAATAACTTTGAAAAGTCTCAATTATTGATTTAATAATATAATATATTATACAGATGATACTATGACAATAATTGAATCAATAATATGAGAGATATGATGCAACAATTACTGTAGCAATAATTGAGTATAATTGAGTGACTTCTCATGTAAGCATCAATAACCAATATCGTGTGCTACTATGCAACCACGCGTATTACTGTACTTTTTCTACCGGGTAGTTCAACAGTTTTAACTGTAACACTTTCGCCATTACTTTTAATAAAAGATAATTCTGTCGTTTTTTTACTACGAAAATACTTCCATTGTGCGGTCCACCAATGATTGTGCCGTCATATGAATATTCTCTGTTAAAACAAATATTCCCCAACCAATCGAATATTATATAACCACTTGCTTACTTTGCAAAATTTGTAAATATTACCCACAACTATAACATTATATCAAATCCACACCATAATATTCAAAAAAATTATTTCGAGAAATTTAAATCTTTTTCATAAAATTTGGGGTCTCACAACTGTGGACATAGTTCATGGTCTTATGACCCCCAGTTATATATATTCCATATTTTGGATTCCAGTTTCTGATTATCATTGATAGAGTACTATTAAGTTTTGATGAGCCTATTCGTTGGTAGTTATTATTATTATTCTCCTGTTGATTCATTGTTATATCCAGTGAGCAATTGTTTTGCTCACTCTTGCATAAATATTATTGTTGCAGCTAAAGTTGAGAAGGTAGATGAGCCTCTAACTAGCAAAGGAAAGGAAAAAATGTACAAGTGATGCAGACTTGTAATTTTATTTATTGTGATGATCATAGACTTTAAAATAATGACGTGAAGTAATAATTTTATTTCCGCACTTTTATGATGTTTAAAGGTTAGACAACCTGGGATGTTTTTGAATTTAATGATGTAACCCTATTTAAAGGGAGGATTATGGTTTAAATGTTATTTTATTTGGGTAGATAGATATGTATGAATTGAAAGTGAACACCAAATCTTTTGGGAATAAAGTACCTAGATTTGGGGGTGTCAAAAATTCCAACCTCAGAGATAACCCCGAGTTTCGTCCTTGGAGATAACCCCAAGGAATGTTGTTGCAGTTCCGGCGATAACTCCAAAAATGCTTATTTCAAAATGCATGCGATCAGCTTCAATCACAGACCTCCTGTCGAGGCACTCATTCCAAATACCCGGAGCTAACACCGAGAAGACATGCACACTTACAGATGACCTTGCGGAATTCAAACACTTGCAGCAGTCCAATCTCAGCTGTAACCCTGAGCAACGTCTGCTATCAACTCAAACCAGAGATAACCCCAGTGAGGAGTCAAAAGGTCATCTTGCCACCTCAACCCCAGCGCGCCGTCTCAACATTTCATACATACATACATATAACATTGTCCCACAAGAGCCAAGGAGTTCCAATCCCGACTAACTATTACGCGTGGTAGCACACCGGATAAAATTTGAAGCTTAAAGACCATGGGCATGGTCCCCTCTTCCTAACTTCGTACAACCTCTAATCCCATGTCATTGCGTAACTCTCGACAAAAGCGGCCCGAAGATGGTCTTGTACACCTTATTCGGATGCTCGGATTGAAGTTCTGCAGGTTCAGTGCACGAGTGCACGTACTTTGAGACGACGGGACCCGCAGAGCCCGGGGAAACCCGGGTAGCCGCTGGTGCATCTGCGGCTACTGCAAGCACACCTGTGGCTTCCCCCTCTATAAATAGAGGGCTTGGGGTGGCCATATTAAAGAAAAAAAAGGCGAGGAAGCCATGTCCAATTTGCTTTGTACACACCCCATATTGAGTGCTTTCTCATTTTAAACACTTGCTAGCTCACATATAGCTATATTTTATCGGCCGGAGATGAGTGTTTATCCATCTAGAGTCATAGAAGCCTGCCTTGATAGCCCACTGTAAGCCTTATCACACTCTATAAAGCTTTTCTCTTCATCTTTGCCCACATTTTTCTTCACATTGAGAGTCGTGTTGTGTGTGTATGCCCAGACTTCAGTCTGTGGTTTTAATTTATGTCTGTATATATATACTTATATATGTATATATTTTATATATGGACTAACATTATCGAGTTATGGCTCGATTGAGCCTAGACTTATGTCTGGAGCGTTTACTTGCTTTTATATATATAGTTATATATATATATACTATTGTCAGACTCTATCGATGAGCACGGATTTTACATCCTGAGCGTTTACATGCTATATATATATATATATATATATATATATATATATATATATATATATATATATATACATTTCTATTAGGCACAGAGTTTACTTCGTGGCGGTTGATCACATTTACTGCTTTATTTACATTCCTGATCCCCCATAGAGGTGCTTCGTGGTGGTTGATCATGTCTTTATATATATATATATATATATATATATATATATATATATACACTTTTATTAGGCACTGGAGTTTACTTACGTGGCGATTGATCACATTCTTGCTTTATTTACATTCACGATCCCCCATAGAGGTGCTTCGTGGTGGTTGATCATGTCTATTATATATATATATATATATATATATATATATATATATATATATATATTGCTTTTATATATTTACATTTCGATCCCCATGGAGGTGTTTTATGGTGGTTGACCATATCTGTATATATATATTTACAGCTTTTATATATATAACTACTTATTGCTTTTCATATAAACTGCGGCATCATGTGAGCCTAGGATTCATGTGATCACAGATTCAGTCTATGAATTTAGATTCGATTTCCTTAATGGACATTTTCAAATTTATAATTGCTTTTTATACGTTATTTACTGATTGTCCGAATTTCCTTGGATCATTTGTCATACCCATGAGGAGTTCTAAGATCTTCTTTGTATATTATTTTCTCAAAGATGCCTCGCATCTCGAAAATAAAAGCGAACAAGCCGAACATTTAATAATAAAAATGGAAGTATGAAAAGGTCTCAATTCTTATTGAGCGCGGGTTTGAAAAACCTCTTTTACAAAACCTCATTGCTATATCACATTTAAAAGCTGAATTTTTCTATAAATTCAAACCTTTGTATATTAGTGCGAGCGAGGCTCAGACTACTTCCAAATAAATTGCACATTGATCCACACACACACACACACATATTCATATAACAGGTTCTTGAAAAGTGGAAGTCACCGTGGCAACACGGATGTTAGGAGGTGCCTAACACCTTCCCTCCGCATAATCAAGCCCCCAAACCCAAATGAATCTCGGTTTCACAGACCCGTTTAGCGATGTTACATCTTTGGGTCAATGTCTGAAAACCTATTCCGATTAACGTTAGTGCAAACCAGTTAAAAACACCAACTGGTGACTCTTAAAGTCAAATCGTCGACATTACACATGTCGGACCTTCTTCACTGGTTTTTTCAAACAAATCTCACATAACATGAGAATACCAAAGAAAAAGTTATGAAAAGAGACAAATAAAAATACCGACATCGACAATTGTTTCAGATATTTGCTGGATTATCTCTTCAGGCTCTTGTCCAGCACGTTAAATGTCCCTCAAAACCCGTTTGACAAGGTCAAAGCGTACTCCACTAGTAACAGACACACGCAGATCTATAAAAAGCCGTAACTTTTCACTCAAAGCATATATGCCTTCAACAATCACTATGCGGGAGCTAGGGACTTCAATTGTCCTGTTAAAGTATGGATTCGGTAATAATGACAATCAATTGACCTCTACTAAAAAATTTAAATATAAAAAATTTAAGTCTATTAATATGACCAAGATATTAGCTCATGCGGTAAGAAGCAACAAGACTCACATGAATGTTAGTTCTAGGAAAGAAATGGGTAAAAAAACAAATAGAAAGACAATTTTTTTAAGAATGAAATAGGAAGGGAAAAAAATACTTAATAGGATGATAGTCTAAGGACATGTAAATATGTAATTGCCTAAGAAGGGTTAAGGAAGGTAATTGATTGGCCGACTCTCTCATTCTGACTTACCTGATATTAGTTTACACCAGTAGAGCAAGAAAATAATCAACCCAAATTGTAAATAATTACTGTGAAAACAAATGATGCTTGTTCAAGTAAAAGGCTAGGTTGGCAACAGACGACGTATCAAAGAAAACATACATACATACAAAAATGACCAAAGAGGCACCAAAAATAGCTGAAAATGATTAAAACTAATTCTTGATTAATTTTAGCTAGCAAATAATGATACTTTTTTAAGGTTTGTTTAGAATAGATTTTAAGAAATGCCAAGACACATTTACTCCCTTTGTTTCACTTTGAAGGTCATGGTTAAAAACATATTTTTAGCACGGAGTTTAAGAATTTCCTTTGGTACATTCAGATAAAATGTTTCTCAGATTTTTGCAAAAGAATAATTTAGAAAAAGCTATATTACAGAATTTCATTTTACAAGCGACAAACATGATTTTGAACCTAATGGTAAAAGTGAGACGGAGGGAGTATATATAATCCAATATATTTTTATTTTTCAACTATGTTAAAGATAAGTATAAAAATAGTGTATAAATGTGTTTTTGTGGCGAACACACCCCAAAAACTGAAATTCTTTGCAAGATGGATGTAATATATTGGTCATAATTCAACATATCAGATATGAATATGCCTTTGTACTTATATAAATTCAGGGGAAAAAATAGGACCTCAAGCAGACCCGACGATGTTGTTGTTAATAGGGATGAAGATGAGCTTCACGAAGAACCCTATGAATCCCATCACTACGAAGCCAATCGCCGTACGAAACGCGACCTTCGTGAATTTTGTGAATCAGACCTGAAAATGGAATCAATAATCATGACGTTTTGAATTTAGGGAAAAATAGCAAAAAATTGAAGGAAAGAGAGTTACAGATTTACCTTTGTGATCAGGTTTGTGTCACCTCTTGACCAGACGATAGTTGTCCTTTGAGAAGTCTCTAAGTGGATCAAATACTTAATCCAAAGCATCCATATCTTTCTGTATTATATCTAGAATCTAGATAGAGGGTAGATCTGGAGATTGAAGATCGAGAATGTAGGTAGGTAGGTAGGTAGGAAGAGACGGACGAAGTCATGAAGCAAATACTCAACCAATTCGCAAGACAGATTAGAACCCAAACTCAGTCGACAATCTATGATCCAAACAGAAAAGGGGGGAAATAGAAGAACATATTTCATTTCCATGTGGATTTTATTTAATTCCAACCTAACACATTGTAATAATAAAATTATATTATCCATTATTATTGTCTCATCTTATCACAAGTAAATTTATATGAATATTTGTTTACATATATATATTTGTGCATAGTCTGTCAAAACTATATCGTTTTGGAAGATTTTTTTTTATTTATTAAAAAAACAGCTTCTATCCTCCAAAATCAGAAATCAAAAACAAATATACCAAAACGACCTTGATTTTGAAAAGCTGCATAAAAATAGAATATACACGGCTATATATATATATGGGCCCCCATTCTTGACAATCGGTTGTCACGGGTACTATTTCAGCAACCATAATTTATACCGTTGATCGCAATACTGGATGGTACAGATTAAAATGGATTTCCACTTGCGCTACAAGATGTAACGACATGAGAAATTACTCATTTGTCCCTCATTTGCTCATGTACTACACTGTCTACCGTTACAAGTTATGGCGGTAGTTTAGTTAACTAATAAATTAGAATGGCTCAGTGGTAGCTTAATGGCCCAATAACCCATAGGTCTTAGGTTTGAAACCTAGCTGTGATATTTTTGCTTCTTATATTATATTTTTTGTGTATTAAATAAATTCTATTACCACATATAATATATATATATATACATATATATATATATACCCATCTAAATATATATATATAAAATCTTCACGTTAAACTAAATATATATAAAGTAATTATGAATATTTATATAACGTAACTATAAATATTTTAATAAATATATATATATATATATGGGAAAAATATATGTACCTTTATTTATGTATTATCTGATAGATTATATGACGATTTGGTTTTTGGGCTATAGCGACGGTTTTGGTAGTCGTCTTAGCTAATACAGGCTATGCTAGCGATTTCTGTCGTCATTATAGTCCAAAAAAATCTGTCGCTACAGCAGTCTTCTTTATGTAATACACAATTGTGTATATATATGTATATATATATATATATATATATATATATATATATATATATATATATATTCATATAAATAATTATAAACAAATATTTATATAAATTTATCTTTAAAATTTATAAACAAATATTTATTTATAAATTTATAAATATTTCATCTAAAATTTATAAAATTTGGATATGAATATTTTTTATAAATATTTATATGAATATTTAGAGATAAATTTATAAATATTTATATGAATATTTGTTTACATATATATATTTATATATAAAAATATTCATAATTACGTTATATATATTTAGTTTAATGTTGAGATTTGTTTAGTATTTTATTTAGTTTGACAAGAAATTTTAAAAGAATATGTGTATATATATATATATATATATATATATATATATATATTGTAGTAAAATCTATCTAATACATAAAAATATAGCACATTAAGCATTAAAAAATTTAATAATAACTTATAAGTCAAAAAAAGGTTAAAATTTAAGTTATTGTCAAACACTAAATAATACAAATGACTTATAACTTAGTTTGACTAACTTATAAGTCATTGCCAAACACCTCTAATTCAAGATATAAAGAGAAATTAATATGTGATTATAAAAAATTTACAAGTCAAGAAAAAGGAGAATTTGAATTTTAAAATAAAGTTTATTAATAAATGAATGTTAATTTAATTATTTTTAATAAATATAATGATTAATATTTTAAATTATAATTCGAGTAAGTTTTTATCATTTTTGAAATATTAAATTTTAAAATAAATACTTTAATTACAACTATAGTTAGAATAAGAAAAAAAAATAGAATGTTTTAAAGTATAGTATTAATAAATGAATGTTAATTTATTTATTTTAATAAATACAATAATCAATAATCTAAATTACAATTCAAATAAATTTTCATCATTTTTGAAATTCTAAATTTTAATTTTAAAATGAATGCTCTAATTACAATTATAAATAGAATAAGAAAAAAATAATGAATTTTAAAATATATTCCATTAATTCTAAACTAATTTGAACCTAACACATTTTAATAATAAAATTATATTATTCATTATTATTGCCTCATGTTATCGCAAGTAAATTTTGAAAGTACAAAATTTGTAATAAGCTAATACCTATATATATATAATTAATTTATATATATGTGACTTATTAATTATTGAATATAAGTTAGTAATATATATATATATATATATATATATATATATATATATATATATATGTTCCAATTCATGTCACACGTGGCGCATACGTGGCACACATGGCAGACTTGACGTATCTGACATGGCTTCTTTCGAATTTTTTCCAAAAATTTATCTCTCCACTAGCTTGAACTCGCGACCTCAACTTTGAAACTTTAGTCATATAATCACTGGAGAACCATGGGTCAGTTGTTAGTATCTTGCAATGATTAATCTTTATATCAAAACATTTCATTTTCCCCCAAAAAATTAAAATACTACACTGTTACTACAATTTTGCTACATTTCACAACTTATTCCTAATTTCAATGAGGGAGTGGGTGGGTGATCTCAATTTCCACCATCAAGATCTTCGTGGCACAAAAAATGAATCAGAAAAAAAAATTCTATTTCGACATTAAAATCTTACTAAATCCTTGTTCAAAGAATTAAATAGTTTAAAATAATGTTAAATTTAAACAAATAATTCAATTCTAAAAAATAAACATGGTGGTTATGTCAGGTACATAGATAGGTATTTCTTTACTCTTTAGTTTTTCTCCTTTTATTTATTTACTTATATATTTTTATTTTTTAATTTCTAGTTTTCAAGTAGTATTTTGTTAGTGGTTACTTTTAGGAAGAATATCGTGGCGTGGCCGCGTGGGTAATGTGGGGGACTAGAATGAATAAAATTATTTTCATTATAAAATATAATGGGAGAATTGTTATAAAAAAAAACTCTTGTTACGTAATGATAGTAAATTGTGTGTTTCATTTACATCTTAAATTATTATAAATTAAAAATAATAATACATTTCAAATTTATTACGGATAAAAATTTAATTTGAAAAAATATTGTATGTGGTTATTATTTATTTATAAAAATATTTACTTGAAAGATATTTATTTAAGTCCATAATCATAAATTATCCATCATTTTTTGAAAATGTTAAAAATACTCTTTTATTTTTATATAACTATAAAATACCATAAAATTTGTAACATGTCCTTACTTTTATTATCAAGTAATTACATTTTTAATTAATATTACAAAATAATTAGGAAAAATAAAATTTGAAGTAAAGATTATCATTTTATAAAATAAACGAAGCTAAAGCCTTTAAAAGTATTTGTAAAAACATGGGTATATATACGACTGGATCCATCTTATGCAATAGGATCTAGTTTTAAATCTCCCTCTTCGTTTTAATTTGTGAGAACTTTTGGTTCAAATGATATTCTGTGTAGTATTTTAATTTTTTGGGGAAAATAAAATCTTTTGATATAAAGATTAATCCTTGCAAGGTGTTAACTTGGATTGTTGTGCTCTAGTGGTCGTATGACAAAAGGTTTTAAACTTGAGGTTGTGAGTTCGAACCAGTGGAGAGATAAATTTTTGGAAAAAAATTTGAAAGAAGTCACGTCATATTTGCCACGTGTAAAATTACAAATACAAAATGCCTTAGTCAGATCTGTCACGTGTGACACGTCATCAAGTAAACGTACATGTAACGCCTGGGGGTTCAAAGTCCAAATTTTCTAATAGAAAGGGGCTCAGTTTGCGTTGACTGGAAGAAAAGGACTCAATACCCAAAAACCACTAAAGTTCAGTGGTCGACTTTGCATTTAACCCACTTATACACCATTGGTATAACTTAATTGGTCTATGCCAGAACCATTGGCGCGACTTAATCGGTGCACTTTGGTCAATTTTTGGTGCAATTTTGTGAGTGATTTCGATTCCTTGCTCATCCCTTATTAAAAAGTATATATGTAAAATAACGAGTTACGAGAAAAATTCATATAAATTATTTTAGAAATTAATTATATTTTTTTAAAAAAATTATAAGTGTGTGAATATGATCATTATAAACTACATCCAATTAACTACAAACTTTAATTTTTGTAAATTAGAAAATATATCTATATGTGCTCAATTTTAATTTCAAAAATTATAACTTAAAAAAAAACTGGGCATTTATTTTGAGACGGATGAAGTAAAAAATTTCATTGTATAAAACTGTGTCCAAATAAATATAAAAATTTAAATGAAAAATGATGTGTTTTGGGGGAAAAAAAGAGGCATGCTTATTGGGTTTGTCTTAATTTTGGGAAACAATTAGTAGTCATTGCAAAAAAATGTATTAAATGCGCAACGAAAAAAAATGGTTGCCAATGAATGTTGCTAAATGGTTTCTTGTTATATTATGCAACATCGTTTGCGGGAAAACTGCTGAATGAAGGTGCTATTAGCAGTGATGTTGTGCTGCTTCTACTATCTATTTCTGCTATGCAACTCGTTTGTTTCTTGGTGTGCTACTGCTTTGCAAACTTATTTGGGCTATGGTATTGTTTATTATTTTGTTGGTCGGATGCTTTCTTGAAGTCCAATGCAGTGCTCATTTGCTCTGCTTTTGGCCTTATGTTCTTGTATTGTCTTAGAATCTGAGTTTCACTGTTTGTCATATTGAGTTCCCTTTCTTGACATTTTGTATCGATCTGAGGAATGCCCCTAAGTATATGTATCTCTTTTCTTTTATATACATTTAAATTTAGCAAAAAATAAATTAAATAATATGGAACAACTTATAAGGACAATTTATACAACTTATATGTACAATTTATATTAGTAAATTTTAATTGATTTTTATGATCAATTATGAATGATGATGTATTTGATATGTCTCCCATTTATGATATGTATTTTTAAAACTTTAAATGGTTGTGATTTGTTAGTAATTGGTCAATATTTTTTTATTTTTACTTTTTATAAATAAATTGAATAAATTGTTTATTAGGTGATTGACATTCGAATTCGGATATTTGAATAATTTGTTTATTCGAATAAAAAATGGAAACGAATATGTTCCGCATTTGGACATAATTTTTACTAAATACGAATATTTTTTGACAATTCTCTGAATACCGAATATGGTCTTAGAAAAACATGCTTATTGGGATTATCATAATTTAAGGCAACATTTTAATAGTCATTACAAAAAGTTGTATAAAATATGTAATGAAAATAAAAATTATTGCCAATGAATGTGGTCCATATTAGGCAATGAAATATAGCAACAAAAAAATTTCGTTGCCCACGACGAGGAGAAATCAAGTGGTTAGAAATTTTGCAACGAATTTCTAACGAATTTTGTTTCCAAATTTTACAACGACTTGTGAATTTTGTTGCAAAAAGAGAAACTCTGACACAATCTGCAATGAAGGACAAGTTTCGTTGCTAAACATATACTTTTAGCAACGACTTATAAAGTCGTTGCCTGAAAAATCGTTGCTAAAGCCCCATTTTTAGCAACAAAAAAAACTTTCGTTGCCCACGATGACGGGAAATCAAGTGGCCGAAAATTTTGCAACAAATTTCTAATGAAATTTTTTTTTGCCAATGAATTAGCAACAAAATTTTGCAACGACTTATGAATTTCGTTGCAAAAATTGAAAGCCTGACACAATCTGCAACGAAGAACAAATTTCGTTGCTAAACATATACTTTTAGCAACGACTTATAAAGTCGTTGCCCAAAAAATCATTGCTAAAGGCCCATTTTTTTGTAGTGACCCAAGCATAACCTTTGGTATACTCTAAGAGTATTAAAGATTAAGTCAAAATGTAATTCACTATATATAAGATACTATGATGATCTCAAGTCTGAGGATCATTTGTACTACTATCACTACAGGAATTCCTATTGACCGACAAGTAAAACTCCATTAGGTATTCCTTAGCGAGTCACGTTTAATGAACTTATTCTCCAATAAGCACATACATACTTACTTTAGTGTCTCCACACAAATGATAATGAGATCAATCATCCTCATCCAATGAGCAAGAAACGTATGTACTAATCTATCCGAATTCAGTAATCTCCTTTTTAGTAATCTATTGATTGAGAATATTTTAGTTTTAAGCTATCTAAGAATTTAGATCTCATTAGCATGATCTCATCATGATTCTAAAAGCATTGATTAAAACTATGGGTTTATCACATATTCTTAAAACAGTACCATGTAGACAATAAATACCTTAAATAAATAATTCTTTTATTAATAAATAAATAAGATTGATTACAAAGTATATGCTTTATCATCATACATGATTGGCTTGTATGCATGCATACTACTTTCAACTCAGTGCGCCCTGCGCCAGGGTTGAACCTAAGATTTTGTAGGGGTAGCGTAGCCCGCACTGCCCATAGGCTTAAACCGACGTGCCCCGTGCTGGGGGGATTTCCTGGAAAAAATCGTTGCATCTTCCTCCGATTCTTTATAAAAGATATTCAGTCCGTCAGAATAGAAGCTAAAGAGGGTATTTATGCTCGTCGTGTCCCCTTTCACAGTTGACCCGGATCCGGGTTAGTCCAGGTCGGGTCATGGTGAACCAGGTCAGGTCGGGTCAAACCGGGTCAAAAATAAAAATTTTCCTAAAATAAAATAATATTAAAAGATTATTTTAATTTAAAGTGGTTAAAGTAATTAAATTAGTTTTAATTATGGATTATTAAATTACTATATCAAGGATTTCTTTAAGCTATAAGTGGATAATTAAAATTAAGGGATTTTTGTTGTGGAACTAATAAGTAATTAGTATAGTAATTGTTTTAATCATTAAAAGCTTGAACCATTTGAATAATAATATGGTTTAATAATTAGTAAACAATTTCTAATTGTGAAATTAATAAAGTGTGAACAATTAAAGTAACATTAATAACATTTAGTTGTGGGTAATTAAAGTTAATAATTACTTTAATGATATAAATATACAATTAAATACCTTTTAAGATTATTTGATTGTGGGAAAATAAAACAATAATAATTAGGAGGAATAAAGAGTTTCTCTAAATTATAAATAAAAGCGATAACATTATTACGAACTAATGGCGTATAATTAGGTGATTAAGTAAATTTCTTAAAGAATAATACTTGTGAATACAATAAGGTGTGAACCCTTAAATGAACAACTAAGATAATAAAAGGTTAACTTATGAAATAAATATGAAGATAAAGAGAGTAAGGAATAAAAATAAAATGAATTGTTTTGTGAAGTCTTAGCTACCTAAGGCTAGTGTGTTAGATCGATTAAGATTTATATTTATGGGTTGATAGAGATTAACCGTTACGATAACAATAGGTTATTTAAAGGATAAGAAGTCAATGTCAAAAATAGTCAATGATTCAGGCAAGTATTCGAAACTTACTCTTTATTGAGCAAGTACCTAAACTTGTACTCTTATTGATCGTACGAGTAAATAATTGCTAGAATGATTCTTGTGATATATAAATTATCATTCATATTATGAAGCTTAATTTAAATAACAATTATATTCTTGGAATCATGTTGCAAACTTTGAACTTATAAATTGTTCCCAAATGCATTGTGAAGGGTGTCTAAGCCATTTGATTAGGCTAGGCCAATATCTAAGAATTAGAAAGCTATCCAAACCAATTGCCTTGGTGCGGACTCTTATAATCTACTGAGATGAACAAACCTCAAAAAGGGATATATATATATATATATATATATATATATATATATATTATGTTGGGAGACCAACAACCATGTTAATAACATGTTTGAATGTTATGCATAACGTATGGTACATTGGATTAATCACCTGTTGTACTTGTTTATATTGAATTTCCAGTGAAATATTGTTAATTCTAGCAGGATTACTTGGTCCATAGTTGTGACGCCCCCAAAACAGGTATACATCACCCATCTTGAGTTGCCAAATACATGATACATAAATCAAATACAAACTTAATTATACAACTGTCAGGTAATATACGACAAAACATAGATGAGAGTTTAAACAAGAATATTGCCTTCTAGACAATATCCACTCTCAATGGAGTCCTCATTATAATTATTATCACACTATTTCACAGAATAGTGAGGACTACTAAAATAACCATCTGGACCGTCAATCCGTTCCCCGACCAGTCCCAGCTATATTCTCATTTCTTGAAGAGAACAGTGAAAGAAAAGGGTTAGCTCAATTAGCCCAGTAAGAAATATTATGAATAAGATAATGCAGAATAATTTATCCTTAGCCTTCAACAGTATAACAACTGATAGAATACAATAGACAACCAGTTTTAGATCAACAACTGCAGCGGAATAAGCAATCCATTAGAAGAGTCAAGTAGAGCATTATATCTACTATCTTCTATGATTTAAAAGTTTTCATCTACTTTATCTTTGAGACTCGACAATAAATAAACCACATCATCGAATCATTACGCTTTTACGGGCGAGGATATTCATGTAATCATCAATGGTCATGATTATACCGAATAATCCCTGGTCATAATCATACCAACAACTGTCCATCAATGCACTATGGGCCAATGAGGACTTTTAATACATCATTTGTAACATTATGGGTCATGATTATACCGAATGATCCCTGATCATAATCATACCAATCAAAAGTCCATCTATGCACGTAAGCCAAAGATAACTTTCATCACAATATAAGCATGAGGATGATGACAATGATATAAGCATTAATCAAACGAAATCAAGGATAAATTTTAAGGACTTTAAATTTATCCAGAGTTTAAAAATATCCAAATTATCAACATGATACTGTTTTGTGGAGTAAAATTTAAGAATAATATTCATGTATCAAAAATAATTTGGACAGAAAAGAAATATATTTTTTGAGTGAATAGTACCCCGTGAATAGTATCCTGTGAATAGTACTTTAGGAATAGTACCCGTGACGCCCCCAAATTCTCTACATTCACTGTAGCCAATTTGGTGCTCACGTAAATATTCTACAAGATAATAATTTCTATAAATCCAAGATTCACAGTACTCATAGTAAATAGTAGTTCTCGTCGGAACAATCATTGTAACTGAGTACCCTCATTTGGATGTACAGGTTCAATATCTTATAGATATTTCTTCCATATCTATAATTCTTATCTATCTGACCTCTGTAGTATTAATGTTAGAGTTCTTGGAACTGGGTGAAGCGCTACCTCAGTGCATCAGAGAAGCCAATGTCTGTTAACACTATCATTCAGATATATAGTTCATATAGATACTGTACACTTTTCTAATTCCATTAGAATAAAAACTAAATACCTCAACTAATAATACACTAAACCAATAATATACCGTTACATTGATTTAAAAAGGTCATTACTATTACATTATAGTTCTCAACAAGGTATCCATGTCTTAAGCCTTTTATCCACAATACCGGAACTTCTGGAATATATATTCTTTCTATCTGCAAATGAAGAAAATATTTGCAGGGATGAGCTACAGAAAGCTCAGCAAGTTTTGAACAATAAACGAATGTTATACATATATCAATTCTGAAATAAGTGAACATAAATTTCAGAGTTTTTCCACACACACCAAAATTGGATTGAATGAACATAAAGTTCAGAGTAGTGCCATAAATATATATTGAGGTTTGTCAGCCAAACCCTGCCCATTTTGAATTTTTGTCAGTTCTGTAAACTTAGAAATCCGGGTTGATCCGCTCAACCAAACAAAACAAGGAGTATGCATAACATCCTCTATATATTGTCCGATCATTGCTATAAATGTCCGAGACAGTTTACTACTGCCAAGGACAACCATAATTGCCCACCGACAGTTCCTCACTGTCGGTTCTAATAGTGTCAGTATATATATCGGTACCAAACAAAATTGGTTTCTCACAAACTATACTTTTATACATTTGTACCAAATGTTAGAGTTTGTGCCTATTTAATATAATTGCTTAATATTTTGATATTATATTTGATTGAATAAATGAATGATTTTATTATTGTTTTATTTACTGCGTTATATAAATGTAAACATAATAAAATTCCTTAGAATAGTGATACAAATTATATAGTTTCAAGTATGTGACTTGAGCATGAGATTATATAATTATAATTAGTATCATTATTCTTAAAAGTCCATGGTCGGGTATCATTGTTAATGGGACAACAATGATGCATTGAGACTAGTATATGGATTGACTGATGACTAAATCTCATTGATCATAAATATATGAGATATTAAGTCAATACATAGGTACATGTTAGAGAACAATGTACTGGACAGACCCACCATGAGAATTTTACATGGAACGGTATGCAAAGTGTCATTAGTGATTCTCATAGTGACAATGATGTAATGGTCCTCCGACTTGAAATCACTATATTACTACACGGGAATTTATGTACTTTGATATCATCAAATGTCACCTTTAATAGGGTGAACTATAAAGTTGATTATTGGGTACATCATGAATCGTGTGAGGAATATGAGTGATCTAGATGAAATTTAACCCTCCTATATATTAGGGGTGATATCCATAGGCCTCTTGATTGAGTACGACTATGAAATGCATGGCCATACTCAAATAGTGATTTGTTTCATATAGTATACTCATTGATCAAGAAAACACAGATTAAATTATGAAGAGTATGACTCATTCCATGACTCGAGTTTAATCTAGGATGTCAAGGTTAAAAGGATTAAATTATATTGAAACATTGATCACTAAAAGGTTGCATCGAATCATCGATCTTATTATTATTTGGGTAGCAGTGATGCATTACTAGATGTCGCTAACTGTTTATAATTTTATAATATGATTTTAAAATTATTGCCAACGTAATAATAACCTATAGGGTCACACACATAGAACGCAATTAAAAGGGAATTAATTTAAATTGTAAAGATTTAAATATGTCAATATGATTGATGGTATTTTAAATCACTAATTTAAATGAAAAAGGATTATTTGTATATATATATATATATATATATATATATTCAGATTTTATTATAATTAGATTAGGGTTTTGATTAATTCTAATTTACTGCTATATATATGATATATCAGCGTTTTAGGGAAGTTAATAAAAACCTAAGAAAACCCTAGTCGCTCTTAGAGAGAGACTAGAGAGAAAATAGAAAATACATTCCTTTGGTGGGGTGGCTAAAGAAGGTGATTGTCACTTCTGTGGAAAACCTGGACACTAGAAGAGGAATTGTCATGCTTATTTGGAAGAAGTGAAGAAAAAGAAAGGAAGTGTGACTTCTGATTCTGGTATATATGTTATAGAAGTAACCTTATCTACTTCTACATCATGGGTATTGGATACTGGATGTGGTTCTCACATTTGTGTTAATGTGCAGGAACTTCAAAGGAATAGGACTTTGGCAAAAGGAGAGGTTGACCTACGAGTTGGGAATGGAGCAAAAGTTGTTGCACTGGCCGTAGGAACTTATCATTTATCTTTGCCCACTGGGTTAGTATTAGAATTAGAGGAGTGTTATTATGTGACTACTATAAGCAAAAAAATTATTTCTGTTTCTTGTTTGGACAAGAAAGGTTTTTCATTTATAATTAAGAACAATCTTTGTTCGTTTTACTTAAATGATATTTGCTATGGTGTTGCACAATTGTTTAATGGTCTTTATATTATTGATTTAGAAATGCCTATCTATACATAAATACAAAATGATTTAAATCAAATGATTCAAATCTGACATATCTCTGGCATTGTCGTCTGGGCCATATAAATGAGAAACGCATATCAAAACTCCATAAAGATGGATTCTTGGATTCATTTGATTTTGAATCATATGAGAAATGCGAGTCTTGTTTATTAGGCAAGATGACTAAAGCCCCTTTCACTGGACACAGTGAACGGGCTAGCGATATATTGGGACTTATACATAGTGATGTATGTGGACCCATGAGTTTGTTAGCAAGATGTAGGTTTTATTACTTCATTACATTTTCTCGATTGACTTCAAGATATATGGATATGTGTATCTTATGAGACACAAATTCGAATCCTTTGAAAAGTTCAAGGAATTCAAGAATGAAGTTCAAAACCAATTTGGCAAAAGCATAAAAGCCCTTCGATCCGATCGAGGAGGTGAATACTTAAGCTAAGACTTTGATGACCTTCTAAAGGAGTGTGGTATTATATCACAGCTCACTGCACCTGGAACACCACAATGGAATGGTGTATCTGAGAGGAGAAATCGCACCTTATTGGACATGGTATGATCAATGATGAGTCATGCAAATCTTCCAATAAGCGGGTCATGCCACAGAGGCATTTGCATTCACGCTTAACCGTGTTCCTACAAAAACGGTTCAGAAGACACCATATGAGATGTGGACTGGGAAACAACCTAGTATGTCGTTCATGAAGATTTGGGGTTGCAAGGCATTTGTAAAACGTCTGGATTCTGACAAGCTCGGACCCAAATCTGATAAATGTAATTTTTTGGGATATCCAAAGGAAACAAAAGGGTATTATTTCTACAAACATTTTAAGAACAAAGTGTTTGTTTCTCGAACTGGTATTTTTCTAGAAAGAGAATTTGTTTCTAAAGGAAATAGTGGGAGGAAAGTAGAACTCGAAGAAATTCAAGAACAACAAAATATCATTGAACCTGAGTTGAAACGTGAGCAGGAACCACAAGAAATTGTGGAAAGTGAACCTGCTCAAATTACACAAGGAATTCGTAGATCTGGTAGGACACGCCAAGAGCTCGAGAGATATTATGGATATCTGGTGACTTAAAACGGCGATGTGATGCTCATAGATCAGGATGATCTTGTGTTGGTATATTTCACAATCAATGAATACGTGCAAGTATACACGGTCAACAAGTAATAAAGTGATAAGAAAAGTATCGTTCCCACAAGGAATTATTTAATAAAAATTACCAATTACTAACTCTTAACCAAATCAATATTATTTAAACAATCGCAAATTGTGATTTTTCTAATTAAGAAAACTAAATTAATCAATTAAAACTAGACTACTCTAAAATTAATTCAAATAAATAAAGATTAAGACTCAACGAATGAATTCAGATAAATAAAGATTAAGACTTCAATATCCCCATTTATGAACTATAAATCAATTATCCAATTATCCCAATTATTATGCCTACTGAATTGTTAACAGGAATTCTCAAATGCAAAAAGCCCTCTTCCAAGTGATCAATTGACTTCTATTTAATTCAGATTAATCTTGCTATATTCCTATGCAAAACAATTGAATTAAATTCCTTTAATGCCAATTCCTTATATGTTACATGCGGTGAACAGATATTTCCATTCAATTCATGAACCTAATTATTCACCATGCAAATAACTAAGTCACATGTTATCATGCCCAGTTCTAACCCTAGAATTTCTCTTTCAATTCCTTGTAGAGTAACAAGGTAATTACTAATCAAATAATTAATCAATAAGCATAAGACAAGATAAACAATTCACTTTGACACAAATAATTGGAATAAAATGAATAACTAATTCATAGACATAAAAGGTTCAATTGAAATCTTAATAAAAGAAATTTAGTTCATTATTAATGAATTAAAACCAAGAATCCACAACTGAATAGACATTAAAAGATAAAAGTATGATAAGAGAAGAGAATATAATCTATTGTCAGCAAATCTGATACTCCCCTCTTGCTCTTGCTCTTGCTCTTGCTCTTGCTCTTGATCTTTAGTGTTCTTCAATTTGCTTCAATCTCCAATGGCTAATTAAGAACTAGGGTTTATATTCTAATCTAATGGAGTGTTTTATCTAGTCTAATCTATGTAATCTCTCGCTATTTTATGCCTTACATCATGTATTTATAGATTACAAGTTCAATTTTTAGCTTAGGAACAAACCCTGTCCAATTTGGAGTCAGAAAAGTGTCAAAATTCGCCCCAAAATGCGTCCAAGCTTGACCAAACACTTCCCCAGCGCTGCGAAGCTTCCCCCTAGCGCCCCGGCGCTGCAAAGAGGCATTTAATGGGTGACCCCGGCGCTGGGGCCTTTTCTGGAAATTTTCTACTCCGACGTCCTTTGGGAAAATGGCCATAACTTCTTCGTCCGAACTCCGATGTTGATGATTAAAGATGTTCCAGAAAGAGGAGACGTAGATCTACAACTTTAATTCCTTAAGTGTTTCGAAATAAGGTCCGGAGCAATACTAAAATTGGCTCTGAAGTGACTATTGTGTAAATGGCAAGTCGAAAACGCGAATCTAGCCACCCCAAACATCGATCCAAATAACTTTTGTCCCAATTCCTACAAAACAACGTAAAACATGCATGAATAGACACAAACACTTAAAAAAATCCAAAAGATTAAGCTCAAACACATTCAATTCATGGGTATAAAACTCACTCATCAAATAACCCCAAACTTAAACATTTGTTTGTCCTCAAGCAAAAATACAAAAGAACTAAAAATAAACAACTGAACTCAATTACATAAATGCATATACATGATCTACTTCCTAATATACCTACGAACCTAGTAATAAATCAGTATGATATATAGCAACAGGCCTCAAAGATACCATTGGTATTCAAACAATATATCCAATCAAGTAAAAATCCATAACTCTAACCAGTTAGTCAATCCAAACCAGCCATCACCCATGTTGTGTGTGTGTGCTTGTTAACCATTCTAACCAACCATAGTTCAAGATAATCACATAACAAACTTCTTAGAAGGAAAATTTTAGTTCTAATTCAATTACTTTTGTGAACATGACAACTCCGGTTAAAACTAAGCAATTACCAAGTCTAAGGGTAAATACAGGATTTATTTCTACTTTTATTCAATCATGAGGGCATTTTTGCTCTTTCTCGTGTTTTATTTTTTATTTTCTCATGGTTGTACAATGTCTTATTTCCTTAGGCTTTTCAGTGCTACCTTAACGAGCTTTCGACCAACGACTCCCAAGCCATTAAGACCTTGGGCGCTAGGTGTAAAGATAATCCCCTCGGGCTTACTTACTCAAGTAACAAAGGCCACAAAACTAGACAAGCATGCCACTGTGTTTATTCTCTCCCTTTTTTTCTTTTTCTGGATTTTCTATTTTTTTTCTTTTTTTTTCTTTTCATCATTTCTTTTTTTTCTTTTTTTTTCTTTTTGTAATATATATATCCCATAGATTCCCCCAAACTCAAGCTTTTACGTCATTCCAACCTTTATTGCCAGTTCGCTAATTTCTTTAAATTTTAACCAAGATTTTCCCTCAGAAACAAATTATGAAACCCTTGAACCAAGTGGATTAAACAGTTAAACTTTAAGTGCTAACCGGTTACATAAGTTTAAGAGAGGCTCAGATTATCATCATGATTAAAATTAGAACTCATCATCAATTATCAACACTGTTTAAGTTAACATGCAAAACCAATCTTATCATAGGTAGAGAGCTAAGACCACACCACCAACCCATCACTGATTCATGCAAAAAAAATGCAATTATACTACATGAACACATACTAATGCAACACATATATGAATATGAAAATAACTACCATGTATTATATGCAACCTAAAAAAACACAATGCTAACACAAAAAAAAACGAACTACCATGCAGATAACTAACTATATGCAATACGACACTAAAGTGCCCCCAAACTTAAACTAGACATTGTCCTCAATGGCTGAAATAGAAAAAAAGTAGAGCAGAGGACTTTCCTAAAAATATAACAATCTTCCTCCTTGTCCACTAAGTTTGGAGAATAGGCTAAGCACATGGAACAAATTGGGCACCACACTTGAATTTGACTTGAATAACCTGTAAACCATGATAGAAACAATTTTATTAATTATAAATAAATGCAAATTCAAAACTACTAATATAAAACCTAATAAAAACTAAAAATAAAAATTAAACTTGGGTTACCTCCCAATAAGCGCTTGTTTTATAATCTCAGCCTGACTTCTTCAATTCTCTATCCAATTCCCCTTCGAAAATTGAGGAATCCTCCATCCATCAGTAGAAATGTCTCTTTTGGGAGGTTCTCAATAGCAAAAGCCCTTGAATTAAAGTCACCTAGCATGCTCTTTGTAGATAGGTTCCCTATTAAGAACGTCCAACAACTAGGTGTTTTCTCCATTTTGTCTATGATCAGATTGGGGCATTGAAGCTTAATAAACATAATGGGATCTTCTTCTATCTTCTCCTTTTCATCCCACCATGACTCCACAACTGTACTAGCTCTTATGTCACAAAGAGCTTTGCTGACGACATGACTGCTAATTGGGCATGGTTTTGCAAAACTGTCCAAATTCTTGAACTTTGGTGGAGGAGGCACATGGGATACTAATGAAATCAGCTCATCTTCGTTAAATCTTACAGTTAAATCTTCTTCGATCTCCTTTTCTTGGTTCCCAGTTGTTTCCTCTCTTTCAACATCTTGTGGCTCATCTTGACGTTTTCTGATTTCCATAATTTCCTCTTTTTCCTTTGTTGCGTTGTCCCTTTTTTCAGTGTCCTTAAGACTCTCTTGCAATTCTTTTCCGCTATATAAAGTCACAGCCTTGCAATGCTCATCTCTGCCTGGATTTATCTCTGTATCACTAGGGAGTGTTCCATGTGGACGGTTATTCAACGCATGTGTTATCTACCCCATTTAATTTTCCAGATTCTTTATCGACGCACCTTGGCTTTTCACATTCATATCTACTTGATTCAATAACTTGTCTTGTTCATCGATCCTTTTGTCAGTCGCTCTACTGAATTTTTCCAAAGCTTCTTCCCAACTGGATTTCCTCTCCGGCTGTTGTTGAATCTGATTTTGAAATCCGGTTATGTTTTGTTGTCTAGGTGCTTGAGCTTGATTGTTACTCCATGAAAAATCTGGGTGATACCCCCAATCCTGATTATAGTTGTTGGGATAGACATAATTATTGGAGTCACCACCATACTGTACCGGCTCGAAACTGATGGCGCATTGATGACTCATATGATTTCCAGCAGAATAATCACAAGTAACCGCCACACTTTGACGACGTTGTGCTTCAAAAGCGTCTAACCTCCTCGAAAGTGTCTCAATCCGTGCTGACAATGCAGAAAGTATCGCGAGTCTGTCAATCTCTGTTTCCATTGGTTGAGTCATGTTTGTCATCCTTCGCCTCCGTTGGGCTGCGATAACCTCTAACGTCTTCGAATTTGCCTCAATTTGTATTGGCTCTACAGAAAATGTATTAAGTCCATCAATCCTTGTTTCCCTTGGTTGAGTCATGTTCGTGTATGGCCATTGATACGCAAAGGCATCCATGGTACCTGAAAAGAGAGAAATATAGGAAGAGAATTAAAAATAAAAATAAAAATGTTTAAATTGAGACTAATTTGATTGGAATTAATATTGGTAAAAAATTATTAAATTAATTCCCCGTCAACGACGCCAAAAATTTGTTGGTAGATTTCGCAATCAATGAATACGTGCAAGTATACTCGGTCAACAAGTAATAAAGTGATAAGAAAAGTATCGTTCCCACGAGGAATTATTTAATAAAAACTACCAATTACTAACTCTTAACCAAATCAATTTTATTTAAACAATCGCAAATTGTGATTTTTCTAATTAAGAAAACTAAATTAATCAATTAAAACTAGATTACTGTAAAATTAATTCAAATAAATAAAGATTAAGACTCAACGGATGAATTTAGATAAATAAAGATTAAGACTCCAATATCCCCATTTATGAACTATAAATCAATTATCCAATTATCCCAATTATTATGCCTACTGAATTGTTAACAGGAATTCTCAAATGCAAAAAGCTCTCTTCCAAGTGATCAATTGACTTCTATTTAATTCAGATTAATCTTGCTATATTCCTATGCAAAACAATTGAATTAAATTCCTTCAATGCCAATTCCTTATATGTTACATGCGGTGAACATATATTTCCATTCAATTTACGAACCTAATTATTCACCATGCAAATAACTAAGTCACATGTTATCATGCCCAGTTCTAACCCTAGAATTCCTCTTTAAATTCCTTCTAGAGTAACAAGGTAATTACTGATCAAATAATTAATCAATAAGCATAAGACAAGATAAATAATTCACTTTGACAAAAATAATTGGAATAAAATGAATAACTAATTAATAGACATAAAAGGTTTAATTGAAATCTTAATAAAAGAAATTTGGTTTATTATTAATAAATTAAAACCAAGAATCCGAAACTGAATAGACATTAAAAGATAAAAGTATGATAAGAGAAGAGAATAGAATCTTTTGTCAGCAAATCTGATGCTCCCCTCTTGTTCTTGCTCTTGATCTTCAGTGTTCTTCAATTTGCTTCAATCTCCAATAGCTAATTAAGAACTAGGGTTTATATTCTAATCTAATAGAGTGTTTTATCTAGTCTAATCTATGTAATCCCTCCCTATTTTATGCCTTACATCATATATTTATAGGTTACAAGTCCAATTTTTAGCTTAGGAACAAACCCAATCCAATTTGGAGTCAGAAAAGTGTCAAAATTCGCCCAAAAACGCGTCCAAACTTAACCAAACACTTCTCCAACGCCCCAGCGCTGGGCACAGCACTACGAACTTTCCCCCTAGCTCCCCGGCACTGCAAATAGGCATGAAATGGGCACCCCGGCGCTGGGGCCTTTTCTGGAAATTTTCTGCTTCGACGTCCTTTGGGAAAATAGCCATAACTTCTTCGTCCAAACTCCGATTTCGATGATTCAAGATGTTCCGGAAAGAGGAGACGTAGATCTACAACTTTAATTCTTTAAGTGTTTCGAAATAAATTCTAGAGAAATACTGAAATTGGCTCTGAAGTTACTACTGTGTAAATGGCAAGCCAAAAACGCGAATCTAGCCAACCCAAACATCGATCCAAGTAACTTTTGTCCCAATTCCTACAAAACAACGTAAAACATGCATGAATAGACACAAACACTTAAAAACATCCAAAAGATTAAGCTCAAACGCATTCAATTCATGGGTATAAAACTCACTCATCAACTTGCTTCTTACCAAGAAGCTATGAATGGACTAGATTCTGAGAGATGGCTTGAAGCCATGAGATATTTTCTTTGCTGGATGGTGTTGAGAAGTCATAATCTTTGATTTAAAATGGACTCCATGTATACTAACCAAGTATGGACTTTGGTTGATCCACCCGAAGGGCTAAAACCAATCAGGTGTAAGTGGGTTTTCAAGAAGAAAATCGACATGGATGGTAATGTACAAACCTACAAAGGCCGATTGGTAGCAAAAGGTTACAAACAAATTTATGGTGTTGACTATGATGAAACTGAAAGTAGTATGCACACAAGCCAATCATGTTTGATGATAAAGCATGTACTTTGTAACAATCTTATTCATTTATTAATAAAAAGTATTAATTTATTAAAGGCTATTAATTATCTACATGATCTTTGTTTTATAATATGTGATAAACCCATAGTTTTAAGCAATGCTTTTAGAATAATGATGATGATCATTCTAATGAGATCTAAATTCTTAGAAAGCTTAAAACTAAAATAGTTCCCAATCGTTGGATTACTAAATTGGGGATTAGTGAATCCAGGATAGATTGGTACATCGTTGCTTGCTCATTGGATGAAGATGATTGATCTCATGATCATTTGTGTGGAGACACTAAAGCAAGTATGTAGGTGCTTATTAGAGAATAAGTTCTTTGAGCGTGGCTCGCTAAGGAATACCTAATGGAGTTTTATTTGCTGTCAATAGGAATTCTGTAGTGATAGTAGTCAAGTGATCCTTGGACTTGAGATCATCATAGTATCTTGTGTATGATGAGTTATACTTTGACTTATTCCTTAAGACCCTTAGGGTATATCAAAGGGTATGCTTGGGTATAATAAGTTGTACATGGAGATAATGTATGATCGATAAAGAATCTACCACTTCTAATAAAAGAAGAGAAATGTCCTATGTGATTCGATAAATGACAACCCGGTAGTCCTTGGCGAAGGCGGAATAAAATTAGAAAGGAGTTTCTAATTTGCATTATTTGAGTTGTGCATTTAAGGATCGAAATACATATAATTAAATAAAATAAGACTTGTGAGTAATTCCATGTCTTATATTTAATTGGGACATTGTATGGTGGAAGGATTGAATTGTCACGGTAACTATTTACTCAAAGGTTCTTTAATGATTAATGTTGAAATCTATATTATCGGAAAGTCGTTGATCGCTAGGGAAGCTTATCCCTATTGTAGAATAAATATTATTTATTTAAATAAATTAATTATTTAATTTATTTATTTAAATAAGATTAGAATTGTTCTAATTGATTTATTCACAATAGGTTTAATATGGAGAACCTAAAGGGTCACACCATAAAAGGAAGAATAATTATTTAAGAAGTTAATGGCATAATCGTAATAATATGTTAAGTATATTTAATTTAATCTATGGTGATAGAATAAATTAAATAGCTTAATATTTATTATTTAATATTTTAGAAATATTAAATATAAATTAATAAGAGAGTCTTATTAATATTATTACAATTATTATTATTTTAATTTCTAAAAGAGTTTAGAAATTAATTTAATATAAGTACTCTCATTTATTCCTAATTGGATTAGGAGGAAAATTAATTAAAAGAGTTTAATTAATTATCCCTAATAAGATTAGGGAGCTTAATTAATTAAAAGAATTTAATTAATTAAATAAACCCAATTCCTTAATTTTTAAGGTGGGTTGCCCACATCTATTAATAAGAGGAGTCTTATTATGGGTGGAATGGGTTGTTGACTTTAACAAAGAAATGCGTAATAATTCAAGTTGTTGGGAGTATGCCTTTTTCATAGAGATAGAAAACTAGGGTTGAGCCATAAACACCCATTCTTCTTGAATTTTCTTCTTCCTTGGTGGATCACCTCTAGAGGCCAAACATATGGGTGGCTAACGTTGATCAAAGGAAGGAACCAACCCGGTGGATTCAAGTTGAGCGAAAAGGATTGGAGGTGAACTTGTACACGAGGAAGCTCGATCTTCAAGGGTATGATTCTATTCTTTATCTTTTTCGTTTAATTAATAATTATGCATAAAGGGTGATCCGGGTATATGGTTTGTAAATTTTTTTAAACTCGATTTTTACACGCTTAGCATTTTTTTGCAATTTGATTGCGTTATGAATATTACAAACCTAACGGTGGCATCGAGCCAAACCTTTATGTAAATTATTAATTGTTTGATTTGATATGTATATTGATATGTGTTTAGAATAATTTAATTGGGCATAATTTTATGGTATAAAATTTATAAAAAAAAAAAAAAACCGTGACTACCGCTTTATTAAAAAGCCGGATAAAGCAAAGCAGTTTTTAATGTGCCACGTGAATATATATATATATATATATTATATATTATATTAGGATTGCACGCGGAATTGGTACTCTTCAAATGACAGTGTATTTTTTTTTTTGTTTTACAAAGAAAGGAGCCGCCATGTTAACAATTTAAAAGGTGAAGTCACGGATTGCAACATAAAAAAAAAAAAAAAAGGCATGCAATATTTTTTTTTTGAAATCGGCGACACTAAACCCGTGAAAGACAAAAAGTGAATCTTTTGTCACCGTAGGATTGTCATGATTTGGTTTTACCATATATATGAAAATTTTCAAATGGGCCACTTGAAAAATGAAAAGACAGATTCTTACTAAAGGAAATGGGACAAGAATATTTTATATATATGATAATAATGTTATTTATTATATATATATAATAACGGTTTTATATATATATATATATAATAACGGTTTTGTTTTATCATTATTATATATATATAATATTAATAATTTTATTATTAAAGTAAAAGTTTATTTTAATTTTAAAATAAAAGGTTTATTTTAATATTAAAATATAAAGTTTATTTTAATTTTAAAATTAAAATTTCATGCTAACTAATTAGAGTTGGAATTGGATTCCATGATAACTAATTAGAGTTGAAATTGGATTTCATTTTTCCTAAAATAAAGGAGTTTATTTATGAATAGGAAAGAAAATCCATGTTTCCTTAAATAAAGGAGTTTATTTAAATATGAAATAGGATTTCATATTATTCAAAATAAAAGAGTTTATTTGTGAATAGGAAAGAAAATCCATGTTTCCTTAAATAAAGGAGTTTATTTAAATATGAAATAAGATTTCATATTATTCAAAATAAAGGAGTTTATTTGTGAATAGGAAAGAATATCAAGTGTTTCCTTTAATAAAGATTTTTTTTTTTTATGGAATTGGATTCATAATTAATTAAAATAAAAGAGTTTATTTTAATTAAAAAGATTTTTATATATATATATATGGAATTGGATTCCATAATTAATTAAAATAAAGGAGTTTATTTTGATTAAAATTTTGATTAAAATAAAATAGTTTATTTTATTCAAAATGGGATAAATTAAAATAAAATAGTTTTATTTTGATTTAAATTTGGATTTAAATAAAGGAGTTTATTTTATTCAAAAATAGATTTTATACTAACTAAATTTGCCCATTAAATGATATCAATATATATATTAAATGTTTATTATTCATGAGATGAATGTTATTTATTGATGCATATGGTGATGTGTATGATAATAAATGGAATTGATTATGGACTATTAACCAATGTGATTGGATTTTATTTTAGTTGGATGCATGAATGTATGGGTTTTATTAAATGGGAATCTGCGTACCTCGTCTTCTCTAATTTTTCTTAATGCAAATTCTATCTCCTCCTATGTACTTCCCTTCGATTCTTGATCAAGGTTTCTATTTATTTTAAATAGTTTTGTAATAGGAATAGTTAGAATTAATTTTGAAAAATTGGAGATCAAGGGAAGCGAGGCGCTTGAAGACCCGTTTGTAATAGAGCCAGGGTTTAAATGTAATAGTTATATTTAAATATTATTTCTTGCACCCCAGGGTTTGACCTTTTGGTTCACTTGGTGGCTCTAGTGAACCAAACTAGAATAAAAGTCCACAATCAATCCGGGTAGAATATAGTATTCTATATGTGCATGCTTATACTATATATATTATATATTATGCAAACATGCTTCGCATGTTAATTAATATGACGCGTATTTTATATATATATATGTAAATGCAGCTAAACAAGATGAGACAAATTAATAACAAACCCCTCAATTTTTATATTAAGTCCTAAGCGTTCAAAGATATTTGGAATATCGAGCGTCAGCTTTCTAGCATGATAAAATTAATAGAGTATTAAATATTTAATATGAGTTTGTTGTGTCACCACAAGGCAAGTATTAAGTATTTAAGATGTTAATTTATCACATTTGATGCTTATAAAGAAAATTGAACAATATTGTTTTGTTGTGTCACCACAAGGATGATATTTTTCTTTTTGAATATATGGAGTGCTAGGTTGGACTTAACTTGGATAATTTTGATTCGGATGTGCCACCACTTGATCAAAATAATCTAAGAGGCAAAATAAAAGGAGTTGCATAGTTGATGTAATTGACAAGAGTTGTCTACCTATTTATTTATATATAGTTTGTTGTGTCACCACAAGGCTATATACATTTGAAATGGGATCCTTATTCTCACTAGCAAATCTTTAATTAGATTTTTCTTAGAACTATATAAGCGAGGTAATATAGTTTGAAGAAAATAGTGGGAGATATCAATTTAAAACAAGACCTAATTTATTTTGGTAATTAATAAAAGAATGTATGTTAAAATGTTGTTAATTACAAATTCATTTACAGAATTTTACAATATCTAAAATTACTATCACTGCGAAGCATATTAGATGCTAAATTAACCAGACCGAATTAAATGGATTGGTTAAGGAATTTGAGAATAGTTCTCATAGCTGAAAAGTTATCTTATGTCCTTAATACGTCTATCCCTGCAATGGTTGCAGACAATGCCCCTGAGGAAGAGATTGCTACTTTTAGAAAGTGGCAAGATGATGCTGATTGGCTCAATGCATCATGCTCGCATCCATGAGTAACGAGCTTCAGCGTCAGCATGAAACTATGGATGCTCCTACTATATTCCTGCACATCAAGTAGTTGATGGTGAGGAAAGTAGGACTGATAGATATCAGATATCTAAGGAGCTCTTCCGATCTAGAATGGCCAATGGCACTATAGTACAGACAAAAAGTCCTTAACATTATCAATTTGATTGATCAATTAGGACAACTGGTTTTGTCATGGATGGAGAGTTGAGCCATGATTTGATCTTGCACTCACTCCCGGACTCCTTTCACAATTGTTGTGAATTTTTCATATGAACAAGCTAGATATCAGCTTTGCTTATTTGCTTAACATATTGAAAAATGTTGAGAGTCACTTTCCAACCAAGAAAGATCAAGTCTTTTTGATAGGGGCCAAAGGATCTTCTGAAAAGAAGAACGATTCAAAGAAGGTAAATAGAAAGGCATAAACAAAGGATAATAAGAACAAAAGCGATCACGGATAGCAAAGGAGTTTGCTTCCTTTCGTAATAAGCTTTGGACACCTTTGGAAAGAAAGCTGAGAAGCATCTTGCGAGAGGCTAACAAAAGAAGCTTAGTGAAGTTTGATTACAATCGCTTTTGTTCATGATTGAAGTAAATTTTTTTTAAGTCGAGGTTCTACTTGGGTATTGGATACTGAGCTTTGGTTATCATAAATATAGATTTATGAAGGGACCAACGAAGTAGAAAGTTAAACAAATATAAGTAATCCTATATGCGGGAAATGTAACAAAGGTTGCTACATTAGCCATAGAAACTTATAGTTTAGCAATGCCTACGGGTAAGTCTATTAAGTCAATAAGTTGTTATTGTATTCCAGTTCTTGTTAAAAATATTATTTCCATTTTATTGTTGGACAATGAAATCTTTGGTATTATAATTAAGAACAATTGTTGTTCTATTTATAATAATAATGTTTTGTATAGAACTGGAATATTACTTAATAAATTTTGTATACTTGATTTACGTAAAAAATATATTTTGCAAAATTGAACAAATTAGTATAAGAAAAGGAGATGATCATTCAAAGAGTTGAATGTGTGTATTTCTTTGAAATACAAGTATGAATTATTTGAAAGGTTCAAAGAATTGAGAAATGAAACAAATTGGCAAAGTATTAAGATTCTTTGATTAGATCGAGGAATAAATACTTGTGCAATAAGTTTCTAGATCATCTCAAATGGTTTTCTCATAATGGACACATCACGATACACAATAATTGATTGATGTATCTCGAATGAAAAATCGTACCTATTTGAACATGGTGCGATCCATAATGATTTTACCGACATTCCAGTATCCTTCTGGGATAATGTCCTAGAAATGGCTGCATATCTACGAAAATGGTAACCTCAAAATCCGGCCCCAAGACTCCATAAAAGTTATGGACAGGGAGGATTCCTAATCTTAAGTATGTTAAGATAAGGGGTTCCAACTTATGTGAAAAGGTTTCAAAAGGATAAGCTTGGGACAAAATTTGATAAGTACAGATTTGTGGGACATCCTAAAGTAAGTTTAGGGTATATGTTCTATAATCCCACTTAGCAAAAGGTGTCTTTTGCGAAACACGATGCCTTCTAAGATAAAGGTGTTTATCATTAAAAGGGGCTAGTGGGAGGATAATAGATCTTGAAAAGTTCAAGAACCACAAAATACTATAAGTTAAATAAGAGGAACCAGTAGATAGACCTATTATACCACAACTGAATCGTAAATCTGGAATAGTACCAAAGATACCTAGGAGGTATGGATTCATCATGGATGATGATGATGAGGTACACATCATAGAAGATGATGATCCAGTTACATATGATGAGGTAAGAGTTCTAGTGTGTACAAAAGGGTCAGTGGGAGCATCGTGACATTTCTAGTATTATATGTTGATATACTACGGATAAGGAATGACATACCAATGCTACAATCAGTAAAGATAAAGTTGTCTAAACATTCCTCCATGAATGATTTGGAAGAGTATCTTAATTGGGGATATAAATCTATATAGATAGATTTAAGAGGATGCTCGACTTAACCCAAGGAACGTATATTCATTTGATGCTAAAGTCGTTTAGCATGGCAAACTCCAAGAGATGTCTCATGTTGATGAGCCATGGAGTGTATCTCTCTTAATAGTACCCATAGACTCCAAAGAGGAGAGATCGCATGAGTGACAATCATGTATGCAATGAAATATACTGAGACACGATGTTGTTCGTTCGTATATTCGGAGAAGATCAACGTAAGGCGGTGAAAAACATCTTAAAGTTCTTAACTTGGCACTAAGGATGTGAGCAAACATGGTGGGTGCGAATTAAAACTAGAGGGCTTTGAGACTCAAGTTTTTAGACGAGACTAAGACGACCGAAAATCCACTTTAAGGTAAAGTGTTACCTTGAGCAGTGGTGCGATGAATTGGAAAGGTTCCAAACAAAGAAAGAGTTCTTTGGTTTAGTGATAAAGACAAAGTAAATAGCTATAAATGAAGCTGCAAGTTGATTGTTTGGATTAAAAGTTCATTATAGAACTAGGAATAGTTCCTAAGTCTCATCTTGGATCTAAACATGTGTTGTGGCACTTTCAATTGATTATTAGAATCATTGAAAGATGGGAAATAACTATAGAGATAGTGGACTCTCATGAACAACATTACATATCCATTAACTAAAGCTTATCCAACAGCAGGATAATCGTCACTTAGAGAAGAAAAGTATGAGATACCATGACGATTGGCTTTAGTGCAAGTGGGAGATTGAAAGTAGTATGCACACAAGCCAATCATGTTTGATGATAAAGCATGTACTTTGTAACAATCTTATTCATTTATTAATAAAAAGTATTAATTTATTAAAGGCTATTAATTATCTAAATGATGCTGTTTATAATATGTGATAAACCCATAGTTTTAAGCAATGCTTTTAGAATAATGATGATGATCATTCTAATGAGATCTAAATTCTTAGAAAGCTTAAAACTAAAATAGTTCCCAATCGTTGGATTACTAAATTGGGGATTAGTGAATCCGGAGGATAGATTGGTACATCGTTGCTTGCTCATTGGATGAGGATGATTGATCTCATGATCATTTGTGTGGAGACACTAAAAGCAAGTATGTAGGTGCTTATTAGAGAATAAGTTCCTTTGAGCGTGGCTCGCTAAGGAATACCTAATGGAGTTTTATTTGCTGTCAATAGGAATTCTCATAGTGATAGTAGTACAAGTGATCCTTGGACTTGAGATCATCATAGTATCTTGTGTATGATGAGTTATACTTTGACTTATTCCTTAAGACCCTTAGGGTATATCAAAGGGTATGCTTGGGTATAATAAGTTGTACATGGAGATAATGTATGATCGATAAAGAATCTACCACTTCTAATAAAAGAAGAGAAATGTCCTATGTGATTCGATAAATGACAACCCGGTGAGTCCTTGGCAAGCGAGAATGAAATTAGAAAGGAGTTTCTAATTTGCATTATTTGGAGTTGTGCATTTAAGGATCGAAATACATATAATTAAATAAAATAAGACTTGACAAAGTAATTCCATGTCTTATATTTAATTGGGACATTGTATGGTGGAAGGATTGAATTATGCAGTTAACTATTTACTCAAAGGTTCTTTAATGATTAATGTTGAAATCTATATTATACGGAAAGTCGTTGATCGCTGTGGGAGGCTTATCCACATTGTAGAATAAATATTATTTATTTAAATAAATTAATTGTTTAATTTATTTATTTAAATAAGATTAGAATTATTCTAATTGATTTATTCACAACCTGGGTTTAATATAGAGAACCTAAAGGGTCACACCATAAAAGGAAGAATAATTATTTAAGAAGTTAATGGCATAATCGTAATAATATGTTAAGTATATTTAATTTAATCTATGGTGATAGAATAAATTAAATAGCTTAATATTTATTATTTAATATTTTGAAATATTAAATATAAATTAATAAGAGAGTCTTATTAATATTATTACAATTATTATTATTTTAATTTCTAAAAGAGTTTAGGAATTAATTTAATATAAGTACTCTCATTTATTCCTAATAGGATTAGGAGGTTAAATTAATTAAAAGAGTTTAATTAATTATCCCTAATAAGATTAGGGAGCTTAATTAATTAAAAGAATTTAATTAATTAAAATAAACCCAATTCCTTAATTTTTAAGGTGGGTTGCCCACATCTATTAATAAGAGGAGTCTTATTATGGGTGGAATGGGTTGTTGACTTTAACAAATTACGTAAAAATTCCAAGTTGTTGGGAGTATGCCTTTTCTATAGAGATAGAAAACTAGGGTTGAGCCATAAACACCCATTCTTCTTGAATTTTCTTCTTCCTTGGTGGATCACCTCTAGAGGCCAAACATATGGGTGGCTAACGTTGATCAAAGGAAGGAACCAAACCCGGTGGATTCAAGTTGAACGCGAAAAGGATTGGAGGTGAACTTGTACCTGAGGAAGCTCGATCTTCAAGGGTATGATTCTCATTCGTTATCTTTTTCGTTTAATTAATAATTGTGCATAAAGGGTGATCCGGGTATATGGTTTGTAAATTTTTTTTAAACTCTGATTTTTACACGCTTCCGCATTATTTTGCAATTTGATTGCGCACATGAATATTACAAACCTAACAGAAACCTTCTCTCCAGTGGCAATGGTTAAATACATCAGGATCTTACTTGCTATTGCAGCTTTTTATAATTACAAAATCTGGCAGATAGATGTCAAAACTGCTTTCCTTAACGAAAATCTCCTTGAGGATGTGTACATGACACAACCTGAGGGTTTTGTCAATCCAAAGGATCTTTGGGAAGGTATGTGTTTGACGATCCATTTATGGATTGAAGCAAGCATCTCTTGAGTTGGAATCTTGGATTTGAGGAAGCAGTTAAAGAGTTTGGCTTTATTAAAAATGAAGATGAACCTTGTGTATATAAGAAGGTTAGTGGGAGTCACATTGTATTCCTGGTATTATATGTTGATGACATATTAATTATTGGGAATGACATTCCTTCATTACAGGCTGTAAAAACATGGTTAGGAAAATGTTTCTCCATGAAAGATTTAGGCAATGCAGCCTATATTTTAGGTATCAGGATCTATCGAGATAGATCGAGAAAAATGCTCGACCTAAGTTAGAGTACATATATTGATAATTAAAGTGCTGAAATGGTTCAGCATGAAATAGGCAAAAAGAGGACACTTACCCATGACTCATGGTGCAAAGATCTCTAAGGCCCAATGTCCTAAATCACAAGATGATGAGGAGCGTATGAGAAAGATCCCTTATGCTTCGGCAATTGGATCTATCATGTATGCAATGATATGTAATCATCTGGATGTCTTGTATGCTTTGAGCATGACGAGAAGATACCTGTCGAATCCAGGTGAAGGTCACTGGACAGCAGTCAAGAATATCCGCAAGTACCTAAAAAGGACTAAGGATTCATTCTTGGTATATGGAGATGAAGACGAATCGGGCGGTAAAGGGTTACATAGATGTTAGTTTCGGACCGACAATGATGACTATAAGTCTCGGTCGGGGTTTTGTATTTTACCTTAATGGTGGTCTTTGTTAGAATGGAAGAGTTCAAAGCAAGAGGATGAGCTTAGATTCTACATCAAAGGTGAGTATATTATCGCTTCAAAGTGCACCCAAGGAGGTCAGATGGATTAAAAAGTTCATCACTGAACTTAGTGTTATTCCAACCATTGTTGATCTGGTTGCTCTATACTGTGATAATAATGGAGTCATTGCATTGGCTAAGGAACCCAGATCTCACCAACGATCCAAGCATATACTTAGGCGGTACCATCTCATCCGTGAAATCATTGATAGAGGACATGTACATATAGGAAGAGTGCCAGCAGATGATAATGTTGCAGATCCACTGACCAAGGCTTTATCACAGCAGAAGCACGAAGGTCACACTAGTTCCATGGGTATTAGATACATGAGTGATTGGCTCTAGTGCAAGCGGGATACTATTAGAGTTTGTGCCCTAGAGGCCAATTATTTGATATAATTGCTTAACATTTTAATATTATATTTGATTGAATAAATGAATGATTTTATTACGGTTTTATTTACTACGTTATATAAAGGTTAACATAATAAAATTCCTTAGAATAGTGATATAAATTATATTGTTTCAAGTAAGTGACTTGAGCATGAGATTATATAATTATAATTAGTGTCATTATTCTTAAAAGTCCCTAGTCGAATATCATTGTTGATGGGACAACAATGATGCATTGAGACTAGTATGTGGATTGACTGATGACCAAATCTCATTGGTCATAAATATATGAGATATTAAGTCAATGCATAGGTACATGTTAGAGAACGATGTACTGGAAAGACCCACCATGAGAATTCTACGTGGAACAGTATGCAAAGTGTCATTAGCGATTCTCATAGTGACAATGATGTAATGCTCCTCCGACCTGAAATCACTATATTAGTACACGAGAATTTATGTACTTTGATATCATCAAATGTCACCTTTAATAGGGTGAACTATAAAGATGATTATTGGGTACATCGTGAATCATGTGAGGAATATGAGTGATCTAGATAGAATTTAAACCTCCTATATATTAGGGGTGATATCCATAGGCCTCTTGATTGAGCAAGACTATGAAATGCATAACCATGCTCAAATAGTGATTTATTTCATATAGTCTACACATTAATCAAGAAAACATAGATTAAATTATGAAGAGTATGACACATTCCATGACTCGAGTTTAATCTAGAAGGTCAAGGTTAAAAGGATTAAATTACATTGAAACATTGGTCACTAAAAGGTTGCATCGAATCATCGATCTTATTATTACTTGGGTAGCAGTGATGTATTACTAGATGCTGCTCAATGTTTATAATTTTATAATATAATTTTAAAATTATTGCCAACGTAATAATAACCTATAGGGTCACATACATAGAACGTAATTAAAAAGGAATTAATTTAAATTGTAAAGATTTAAATATGTCAATATGATTGATGGTATTTTAAATCATGAATTTAAATTAAAAAGGCTGATTTGTATATATATATATATATATATATATATATATATATATATGATATATCAGCATTTTAGGGAAGTTAATAAAAACCTAAGAAAACCCTAGCCGATCTTAGAGAGAGACTAGAGAGAAAACAGAAAATCCATTCCTTTGGTGGCTAGTACCGCAGCTCCCTTTATTATAGAATCGTGCGACGATTCGTGTAACGACCCCAAAATTCATACAATTTAATTCTAAACTTCGGTCATTAAAAACACATCTACCTTCTGATTTTACAGCAGTATTTGATGTTAAACTTTATAAAATGCGGAATAATTTAAACTTTTATGTCTTCTTACTTTAGTTCCCTGAATCAAAACCTTTATCATCTACCTTTCTTTGAATCAATCTTATCTTATGATTCACTTTATCATTATTATTATACAAAATTTAACATTTCAATCCGATAACCTTTACATAGCAGATAACTCTATCTTTAACTTTACAACTCAACATCAAACTATACATCATAAAACATTTAGTAAATCTCATGAGTCTTAATCATGGTTTAAAGAAATAACAACTTTAGCTAAAATATTAATCTCCGTGTATTATTTTTGATCCACGTCATTCAAGTAGCACATAGTGTTACCTTCAATCCTTAACCTGCAAAAATGGATATTTGCAAGGTTGAGCTCGACAGCCTAGCAAAATCTAATAGTTTTCATGCTTCACGTAGCACATAATAACATGCTCAACATATATCTCATAAACATTGGACTAACATAACATACATGCTACAGTTCATATAACAAGTATAAAGATTGAGCTCCTTACTCAATCAGCATGTTTTACTTAATCAACGTAGTCATAAGTTGACTTTAACATTTCATACATTCAACATATATATAACACATCATGCTCTTTGCAATAAAGATTTAAAACAGTTAATCACCAAGTTCACATAGCAAATAGGAACTGGAAGACTTGCCCGATTCGTTGCTTTACCAACTCTGACTTCATCTTGCTTTCAAGGCTCATCCTACAATAGTTTGGAAGTTCATATACACAAACATCAGTTATATATACACAATGAAATCAATTAGATTGCATTGACTCTTCATCTTATCCTTTTATTTCAAAACATTTCCTTCTAATCATCACTCGATGCTCAATCTAGTGTTTAAGTCTTGTTACGACATCTCTTTTTTTAATCAGTTTAATTACATTAAAATTCCTTTTCCTTCTCATTATATTCCACTTTAATTGACACTTGACATTCAGTTAAGTCTTTAACCTTGTCTTTATATCACCTTAGATATATAATGGTTGTTAACATTATTTTAGTTAACCTTCGTCTCGTATTTCTTTATACTTCTCTTTTAGTCGACACTTATCATTTAGTTAAGTTGTTATAGCTTTATATTACATTATATTAATGTATTATCTTCATTAAAGTTAATTAAATCAACTTCCATCTAATGCTTTTAAATTACTTCATTCAAATGGTTACATAACATTTAGTCAAGTTATTACAATCTTACATCTACATCCTTTTAGATTTATATTAGGTTAGTTAATAATTAACTTATTCTTCCTATCATTATTTAAATTTTATTTTATACTTTTAAGTTATTTCTTTTAATTGGTACTTAACATGTGGTTAAGTTCTTCACTTATGTCTCCACATCATTATCTTGCATGCTAAACTAGATTAGACCCTTGCTTGACAATCCTCAAATGTAGCGGACTTCTGCCTGTGCTGAGCTCAGAGCATGGGCATTGCTACCGCCCCAAGCCTTGGCATCGGTCTTGAATTAATTGCAATGATGCAGACTCGTAGAAGACCAACGATGTAATTACGCCCATTTCGGGTCGTAATATGCAGTGACAAATTGCTGAACATGATGAACAGCGAACTAGCAGCAGACTCGCTTCAGGCCCCGACTCCTAAAACCAACCCAATTCCTATAGAAATTCATGAAACTTAACATCTAAACTTATGTAATAACACCAATAAACATGCAATACACCATTCCAAATACATAAACATTACATAAACACATATTTAAAGAATCAAAACCTTAATTTTCCAAATTTCTTCATTTTTTACACTTTTAGCGAATTCGATTGCCACGACTTCGTTTCTTAACCAATTGACATGATTTAAACTACGTTGTTTTCGTTTCTTCACATACTAACATAATCCATCACCAATTCACAGATTACAACAAGTATTAACCATGAAATTTTGTACTTTCTAAGCCATATTCTATAACATAAACACTGTTATTTGAAATCTTTTACTACAACCCAATTCTCATGAATTTGATCATCAAATATCCCTCACAAATGACGATTAACATATTATAACACCATATATACATACATACATACATATATATATATATATATATATATATATATTAATCCAACATGATTTAACCATTAATAGAGAATGGTCATGGAAACCCAAAACATCACATTAAAAGTAAAATATACCTTTAAAACCCTAGTTGTAGGCTAGCAAGAGACGGTGACCCTCCCTCAAAACCACCATGATTCTTCCTTCTAAAAAATCTCTGTGTTTTCCTCTTCTCACACTCTATTCTCTCTTTTGGCTTTAGGTTATATGCATAAAACAAATGATATGGCTTTCTCACGTTCATCAGTTAGAACAAATAAAAAAAATGTCAGTTGAATAAGCTAATGGCCAGAAGGCCTTGTTTGGCTAAGCTCATAACTCACAAACTAGATTATTTTAATAATCTTATATTATATAATTTTTATTTGTCACACCTGCCACCAATTTAAATAGCTTATCATTATAATAATTATAATTTTTATTATAATTATTTTGATGATTAATAAATAATTATATATCTAATTTAATTAATAAATTAGACTTAAACATCGCTTTATTTAATATACTTATTTTCTTTAATGTTAAACAACTCATTTAATTTAATTAATTCATTGAATTAAATCTTCAAAGAATAAAATTTACCTTTGCTTTAATTTAATTATCATACACACGTAACTAAATTATTATACCACAATTTCATAAATTATTTATTTTTTTCAATAAATAAATTATTTAAAATATTTATTTAATTCAATAAATATTTAAAATAAACTACAAAATTTATTTAATTTCTTGATAGTTAACTTAACTATTAAATCTCACTTTCCCAATATATGATTATATATTTCTCTTCATACTAGATCACATATTTCAAAATATATGTATAGCATGTATATATACATGCTCAAACTCAAAACATCTCATAATTAGAATTTTAATTATTAAATTCCTATTTTAATAACTTATAAAAATTCGGGTTGTCACATCTTTCCCCCTTATAAGGATTCCGGCCTCGGAATCAAAGAAACCTCCCTTACTCGGTTTTCACCAAATCTCTTTCACAATTATCGTTGAATAACTTCAACACGTTAAGTTAGCAAAAAGTTTTACACACACACACACACACACACACACACACATATATATATATATATATACTTCATTTACTTCTTCAACAACTTTTAGGTTTTATTACATAACCTTCAATTAAACACAATCATATATCAAATATTATATATTTTTTAACTCATTCATTTCTTTTTCTAGGATCGTTATCATAAACACTCGGGATATTACATTCACCCTTTCTTCTAAGAATTTTGTCCTCAAAATTTTTATTTATTAATCTTTATTCATTCAATCAATCAAAATAGATTTTTGCGTTAATACTTTATTCATTCATTCCATTGATCAAAATAGATTTTATGTTGATATCTATTTATTCATTAGGTTCTGCAACCAAATTCTTTCTCTAAGGAACTTTCTAAGATCATCATATTCCTCACCTCTTCCTCTTCTAAGAGTTTCACATTTCTCTTCTTTCTGGAGTTTCAATTCTTTCTTGAAATTATTATGTTTTGCTTAATTTTCTCATCCTTTCCACTTTCACCTTTCAGAATAATAAGAATCTTCCACAATTGCTCAATAATTGGGAAGCGATATGAATAAAATGAATTTAAAAGATTCTAAATCATGCTGAGGGGTCATAAGACCTTGAACTATGTCCCTAGGTTATCAAGTATCTCGACTTGAACCTTTAACAGTCTTAAGACTATACGGACCTTGAACTCTTCTCCAGGTTTAACGGTGCATCACCACCATAAACCATCTTTAATAGAATGTTTAGCAATCACACAGACTTAAAACACTCTCTGCAAGTACTCTAGGTGACCAGCCTATCGTACCCCTACGTCATGCACAACGTATTACATCTTAACATTGTAACGACTATATGCATTATTTTCGGAACCATTGTCTCCGATAACATGTCCCCTTTTATATGGTTGTTCACCTCAGCTTTTCAACATCTGAATCAGCACCAAAACAATTTGGTTTGGCATAACTTCTCAAGAAACGCTTGAATTTCATGAAATCTTTCAATATTCGTCTAGCTGAATCAAATAGCATAGACTTCTACAACAATTCGGACATCAATCGAAATATATATATATATATATATATATATATATATATCTGATACTGGATCTTTAGCTCACCCTTTATTCGATTACTCGAAGCTCAATTTATTTAGCGATGGACGACGACGATTCGGTTATATACAACGCCGCTCATACTTTTAGTGATAGACAACATATAGTGTCGCTAAAAGTATAGATGACGGTTGTATAATTGAACCGTCGCCGTGTCCGTCGTTAAAGGGGGGTGAGCTCGGGTGAGTTGAATAAGGGGTGAACTTAAGATATATTCCCTATATATATATATATATATATATATATATATATATTATCATATCTTAAAGAAATCTCAAAAATCTTTTTATGGCGTCATGATTATGACGTTGTCATACTACATCTCACCATAGTGGGCTGACGATCATATGATCACATCCAACACCAGGTTTCATTGCATTGATGACTCCATCGTTTATCATATCACCCGATACATATATTTAAAATTATTTTGAAATTTAAAAATCATTTTTTTATCTAGCCGAAACAAACAGCATAGATACACGAATAATAGCATTATTTTAAAAAAAAATACTCTGGTTCACTAGTGTGACCCAACATTTTTCAAAAATCAAAAGTACAACCATTGGCACGAAGTAAATAAATTTAGAAAATCTAGCAAAGCTAGAAGATTTGGAAAACTTATGTCTCCACTTTCTATACTGATCCATTGCTTAATAATTCTATCTATTTCCATAATCCTCAATTCTTCAATCATAGCATATCTATACCCCAGTATAGTTCATCAAACTTACTACACATTGGAAGTTCAGGAACTTTCCACAATAATATGAGTTTAAGAACTTATCCTAGTCAGACCATAGGCGTCCATTAGCTGAGGGGTTCAAAACATACCATATTATTGTGAGTCACAAACTTACCATATGCATTAGTTTAAAGAACCGCACCTAATCCTAATAATAGCTGACTAATCTGAATAGTTCCTAACTATCAAATATACACATGAGAAAAGAATCACCTTTTCGCAACATATACATTGATAGCGCGACACCAACATTCCAATGATTATCAATGTGATAAACTGAGTGCTAGCACAAAACCCTCGCCCATACAAAGGTTTATACAACTCAGCCATCACATAAGTCCTCAATTGAAATCCCACCTAACTATATCATACTCATAACTTGCTCTTTGCTCGATACGAATTCCTCATATATCATTATCTATAACTCCTCGTGAGTTTATCTCGTACTATATCATAGTACATTATCTTCATAGCATCAAGCTATAATTATTCAAACATTACATATCATCTTTCTTTTATAACTTAAACAGATCACGTTGTGATCTTATTCTATAATCATCTCCCTTAAAATTCTTTTATTAACTCGTGATCGTTTTGTTTTACGATCCTCTTTCTTTCCTTTTTCATCATACGTATCCATTTTATATACTTGGTACACATCGAGTCTCTAACAGTTTCAATATGGTATGCTGAGTGGTTTCCCACAAACAACCAACAAACTAGGTTCCGAGTTGCTAGTTCATATATACCTTTGCTCCATGAAGGAATCGTTTAGCCCAGATACCATACGTTAACTATTAAAGAGTACGATTGTACTACTCTTAGATATAACTTTTTGATTCTTAACTTCTTTATCACTCTCTTCTTATAGACATTGTCTATTTATTATCACCTTACATCCTTATTATTGGAGTTGGGTAACCCCACATTCATATTCCTTATAACACTGCGAGATTCTTCTTTGAATCCTTTCACGCATGTTTTAATCCCTCCTTTATATATTTCTTAAATTATTTCTTGTTGTTTAAACTCTATTTGAGCGTATTCTTTTATTATCTTCACCTCTCTGCTCTAAGGTTATAGCCTAAGGTACTCTTACCTAAGGTTTCTAACCTATCAGCTTTGATACCAACTGTAAGGACCCCAAAATTCATACAATTTAATTCTCAACTTCGGTCATTAAAAACACATCTACCTTCTGATTTTACAGCAGTATTTGATGTTAAATTTATAAAATGTGGAATAATTTAAACTTTTATGTCTTCTTACTTTAGTTCCCTGAATCAAAACCTTTATCATCTTCCTTTCTTTGAATCAATCTTATCTTATGATTCACTTTATCATTATTATTATACAAAATTTAACATTTCAATCCGATAACCTTTACATAGCAGATAACTCTATCTTTAACTTTCAACTCAACATCAAACTATACATCATAAAACATTTAGTAAATCTCATGAGTCTTAATCATGGTTTAAAGAAATAACAACTTTAGCTAAAATATTAATCTCCGTGTATTATTTTTTATCCACGTCATTCAAGTAGCACATAGTGTTACCTTCAATCCTTAACCTGCAAAAATGGATATTTGCAAGGTTGAGCTCGACAGCCCAGCAAAATCTAATAGTTTTCATGCTTCACGTAGCACATAATAACATGCTCAACATATATCTCATAAACATTGGACTAACATAACATACATGCTACAGTTCATATAACAAGTATAAAGATTGAGTTCCTTACTCAATCAGCATGTTTTACTCAATCAACGTAGTCATAAGTTGACTTTAACATTTCATACATTCAACAGATATATAACACATCATGCTCTTTGCAATAAAGATTTAAAACAGTTAATCACCAAGTTCACATAGCAAATAGGAACTGGAAGACTTGCCTGATTCGTTGCTTACCAACTACAGCTTACTGCCTTGCGTTCATCCTACAATAGTTTAGAAGTTCATATACACAAACATCAGTTATATATACACAATGAAATCAATTAGATTGCATTGACTCTTCATCTTATCCTTTTATTTCAAAACATTTCCTTCTAATCATCACTCGATGCTCAATCTAGTGTTTAAGTCTTGTTACGACATCTCTTTTTTTAATCAGTTTAATTACATTAAAATTCCTTTTCCTTCTCATTATATTCCACTTTAATTGACACTTGACATTCAGTTAAGTCTTTAACCTTGTCTTTATATCACCTTAGATATATAATGGTTGTTAACATTATTTTAGTTAACCTTCGTCTCGTATTTCTTTATACTTCTCTTTTAGTCAACACTTAGCATTTAGTTAAGTCGTCATAGCATGATATTACATTATATTAATGTATTGTCTTCATTAAAGTTAATTAAATCAACTTCCATCTCATGCTTTTAAATTACTTCATTCAAATGGTTACTTAACATTTAGTTGCATCTACATCCTTTTAGATGTATATTAGGTTAGTTAATAATTAACTTAACCTTATTATCATTATTTAAATTTTATTTTATACTTTCAATTTATTTCTTTTAATTGGTACTTAACATGTGGTTAGGTTCTTCACTTATGTCTCCACATCATTATCTTGCATACTAAACTAGATTAGACCCTTGCTTGACAATCCTCAAATAGACAGACTTCTCACTGCTAGGCTCGCAGCACAAGGCCTTGATTCGGCTACGCCCCAAGCCTTAACTTGCCAAAATCTTACCGCATTGCATCATAGAAGACTTCATGAAGACGATGGTGCTTCGCGTCGTTGGGCGTGGTACCACATACAATTTATTACTGCCGGTAACCGAAAGCAGCCTGACTGCTTCAGGGGCGACTCCCAAAACCAACCAAATTCCTACAGAAATTCATGAAACTTAACATTTAAACTTATGTAATAACATCAATAAACATACAATACACCATTCCAAATACATAAACACATATATGAAGAATCAAAACCTTAATTTTCCAAATTTCTCCATTTTTTACACTTTTAGCGAATTCGATCGCAACGACTTCGTTTCTTAACCAATTGACACGATTTAAACTACGTTGTTTTCGTTTCTTCACATACTAACATAATCCATCACCAATTCTCAAATTACAACAAGTATTGACCATGAAATTTTGTACTTTCTAATCCATATTCTATAACATAAACACTGTTATTTGAAATCTTTTACTACAACCCAATTCTCACGAATTTGATCATCAAATAGCCCTCACAAATGACGATTAACAAATTATAACACCATATATATATATATAGCAAGGATCAAGAGCATTCTTTTTAAATAGCATTTCTCCTTAAATAACACTCTTTTATTAAAACTACGTCGTTTTTGAGTCTTCTTTAAAAAACAAGTGGGGCCGTGGGTGTCATTTTTGTAAATAAAAGGAAAGTAAATAGGATCACTCTCTTTTAAAAGACTCCAAAACGACATAGTTTTAATAAAAGAGTGCTATTTAAGGGGAATGTTCTTGATCCTTGCTCTCTCTCTCTCTCTCTCTCTATATATATATATATATATATATATATATATATATATATATATATATTAATCCAACATGATTTAACCATTAACAGAGAATGGTCATGGAAACTCAAAACATCACATTAAAAGTAAAATATACCTTTAAAACCCTAGTTATAGGCTAGCAAAAGATGGTGACCCTCCCTCAAAACCACCATGATTCTTCCTTCTCAAAAATCTCTGTGTTTTCCTCTTCTCACACTCTATTCTCTCTCTTGGCTTTAGGTTATACGCATAAAACAAATGATATGGCTTTCTCTCACGTTCATCAGTCACAACAAATAAAAAAACGTCAGTTGAATAAGCCAAAGGCCACAAGGCCTTGTTTGGCTAAGCTCATAACTCCCAAACTAGATTATTTTAATAATCTTATATTATACAGTCTTTATTTGTCACACCTGCAACCAATTTAAATACCTTACCATTATAATAATTATAATAAATATAATTTTTATTATAATTATTTTGATAATTAATAAATAATTATATATCTAATTTAATTAATAAATTAGACTTAAACATCGCTTTATTTAATATACTTATTTTCTTTAATGTTAAACAACTCATTTAATTTAATTAATTCATTGAATTAAATCTTCAAATAATAAAATTTACCTTTGCTTTAATTTAATTATCATACACACGTAACTAAATTATTATACCACAATTTCATAAATTATTTATTTTTCTCAATAAATAAATTATTTAAAATATTTATTTAATTCAATAAATATTTAAAATAAACTATAAAATTTATTTAATTTCTTCAATGGTTAACTTAACTATTAAACCTCACTTTCCTAATATATGATTATATATTTCTCTTCATACCAGATCACATATTTCAAAATATATGTATAGCATGTATATATACATGCTCAAACTCAAAACATCTCATAATAAGAATTTTAATTATTAAATTCCTATTTTAATAACTTATAAAAATTCGGGTTGTCACAATTCGCGAGCGTTCGTGTGGATACCGTAGAGGCGTAGTTCTTTCAGATTACGTTGGAGATTCGAAGCGGTTTCATAGTTTACTATTATTGGTATAAATTCTAAACCACTAAATTAAAATTGTTTGCATGGATCCTGTGTTGGGTTTCGGAAATTGCTTTATAAATTTTATTTTCCGCTGTGTGTTTCTGTGTTGAAACCCTACACCAAACAAAATTGGTTTCTCACAAACTATGCTTTGATATCAAATCAAACATATTTTTCTATAATAATAACTCATATGACTTGGTTATGTTTGAACAAAAAATCATAACCTTTGATTAACAGAATTTAGAAACACTATGTATCACCAGATCATAACTGATAAATATCAAATTTTCATTTAATAATGTAATTTAAATGAAGCTGGCATTTGAAATATGAGATTTGCACGAAGTGCAAAAAAACTTGCCTATATCGTCGACTATTGCTACACAATCTATTTAACTTCGTCTGAAGACCTAATATTAATAATATTGATCTCCAAATTAGAATAATGTCATCACAATGTATTACTGTGAATTACTGTTATAAATTAACCTAAACACATTATCACATAATCATATCGGTCTATAAGACACATAAGACCTAACCTCAAGTCAAACTATTATAGTCTGAGTTGAGTTTGGTACTATTTCAACAGCCTGATTGCCTAATCGGATAATTATCAAGCTTAATCCCAAAAAGACTATGCCTAAATACTTCACAATTATATTAAATAGTTTAATCATCAGTTAAAACTATTTTTCCATATCTCATAACAATTTATAAATAATTATTATTATTTGTCAAAAATTTCAATCACTTATATCGTATTTATGTGATATAAATACCACAATATTCCTTTATCATTAATATTTATTTAAATATTAAATACTAATGATATTCATGTCATAATATTATAAATTATTTATAATATTACAAAGTATTTTAATATTTTAATTTCACCTTTATATGATTTTTAAACAATTAAATCCTTTATCCAATAATATCCATTAACATAAAAATATTAATATTTTCATAACAAAATATCAAAAGTTATATTTTACAACTCAAAATATTTTTCTAAACCTTCAATTATTATTATATGATTTTAAATCATTAAGTCAAATTTTTCATGATTTATTTAATATATTCATTAAATAAAGGGACAATTACATTTTCTATTACATTTTAAAAATAATTACATAAAAAGTGTACAAACAAAATAATTACAAAAAGTGTATATGTAATATTTAATTACAAAAAAAGTGCAATCTTATCCTTTTATTTAGTTGAGTGATTTAATGAGTTATTGATAATGGCCATGTTTGTAGGGATTTAAATTTTATCTCTCTCTCATCAACCTCCATTCGGTCCACACCTTCTCCTTCCCCTTCCTCCGCCTCCCTTCTCCTCCCCCGCCCACGTCCCACCACCGCCATCCGCCTCCCACCGCCATCCCCTCCTCTTGCCCCCCTTTCTCCACCCCACCCCACCCCCGCCCGCCCTCTCCTCCCCACCCACACCCACACCCCACCACCTCCATTCACCTCCCACCGCCATCCCCCTCCCCCCACTTTCTTTCTCCACCCCACCCGCCCCCCCGGCTCCCGCCTCCTGCCCACACCTCTCTTCCCCTTCCTCCGCCTCCTTCTCCTCCCCGCCCACGCCCCACCACCTCCATCCGCCTCCCACCGCCATCCCCTCCTCCCGCCTCTTTCTCCACCCCCCCCCCCCCCCCCTCCCTCCCTCCTCCTCCCTCCTCCTCCTCTTCCTCCGCCTCCTCCCGCCCCTTTCTCCTCCTCCCCAGATCGATCCAAGATGGTCGTCGATGGAGACCCATCACTAGCCGCATGATGGAGGCCCCTCCACCACCCGTTGCTTCCCTCCACCATCGATCCGTTCTCCAACTCTACCTGGTAATCAAACCTTAATATGTTGGTAACCAAATAGGCATACTAAGGTAACCAAACCTTAGCTCCTTAGATAAGGTAACCAAATTTTATGCGATTGGTTACTAAACCTTCCGATAAGGTAACCAATTTAGTTTATTAGGTTACTAATTTATTTTAGATGTGATGCAGTTGGTAACCAAATTTCATATAGGTGGTTACCAAACCATTTGATAAGGTAACCAATTCAGGTTTTATTTGATTACCAATTTTATTTTAAATGTGATGCGATTTAGTCAAAATTCAGTATAAAGGTAACCATTTCAATTTTTGTGGGTAACCAAATCGTCAAAAGAAATTGAATAAGAACTCATTACGTACATGTATGATGATATATGTAATGCAAATGAATGGTATGAGAGAGGAGGATGATGAACATTAGCTCCTTCATAATTTTTTATTTTTATTTTCTCATTTTGATTTGAATTTTGAAACATGGATTTGAAATTGTTGTTAGAGACAAGATTTGAATTTGAATTTGAATTTGAATTATTAGTTATCCTTGATTTTAGGTTTCTTATTAATGTGAATTGTACTTATTTTTGTAATAATTACATTCTTTTTGTAATTATTTAGTTGATACTTTTCTTGTAATTACTTTCTATTTGTTGTATACTTATGTAAAGGACCCTTAAATAAATCCATTACTATTAATATTAATTTATTAATAAAATTCATCATAAAATATTAAAAGTTATTAAAAATAACTTAAAATATTTTTAACACCATAATATATTTTTAAATGATTTTTCAAATATTAAAATTATTTTAAGTAATTTATTTAATATTATAATTAAATAAATTAAATACGTTTAATATTCCAAAAATATTAAATATTTATAAAATAAACTCAAAATTATTAAAAGCTAATTTTTAGGCTTTAAAATAATTTTTAGGAATTTATTATATATTTTTAATAATTAAAAACCATTTTTTCTATTTATTAAATAAAATAATTGATTTTCCAAAATTAAGTGTCACTAAAGGGCCCTATAGCAACAGAACCGTCGCTATAGGTGTTCTTCAGCCCAAACCCAGAAACTATGTCAGAGGCTAAGGTGCTATGTTTGACCGGTTTTTAATCTATGATCTTATTGCTTTCTGGGCTAGAATTCGTGTTAATGTTGTAGTATTTATGTAATACTATAACTACATACCAAGTTTATGACCATACAACAACATATCAGCAAGATCTGGGCCTCCGCAATACTTGTCAGAGGTTATTCTGAAAGTAATATGCACACAAGCCAATCATGTTTGATGATAAAGCATATACTTTGTAACAATCTTATTCATTTATTAATAAAAAGTATTAATTTATTAAAGGCTTTTAATTATCTACATAATGCTGTTTTATAATATGTGATAAACCCATAGTTTTAAGCAATACTTTTAGAATAATGATGATGATCATTCTAATGAGATCTAAATTCTTAGAAAGCTTAAAACTAAAATAGTTCCCAATCATTGGATTACTAAATTGGGGATTAGTGAATCCGGATAGATTGGTACATACGTTGTTTGCTCATTGGATGAGGATGATTGATCTCATGATCATTTGTGTGGAGACACTAAAGCAAGTATGTAGGTGCTTATTAGAGAATAAGTTCATCGAACATTGGCTCGCTAAGGAATACCTAATGGAGTTTTATTTGCTGTCAATAGGAATTCTCAGAGTGATAGTAGTACAAGTGATCCTTGGACTTGAGATCATCATAGTATCTTGTGTATGAATAGTTATACTTTGACTTATTCCTTAAGACCCTTAGGGTATATCAAAGGGTATGCTTGGGTATAATAAGTTATATATGGAGATAATGTATGATCAATAAAGAATCTACCGCTTCTAATAAAAGAAGAGAAATGTCCTATGTGATTCGATAAATGACAACCCAAAGTAGTCCTTGGTTAAGGCGAATGAAATTAGAAAGGAGTTTCTAATTTGCATTATTTGAGTTGTGCATTTAAGGATCGAAAATACATATAATTAAATAAAATAAGACTTGTGCTAAAGAATTCCATGTCTTATATTTAATTGGGACATGTATGGTGGAAAGATTGAATCGCATATGCGGTAACTATTTACTCAAAGGTTTTTTAATGATTAATGTTGAAATCTATATTATCCGGAAAGTCGTTGATCGCTAGGGGAGGCTTATCCTATTGTAGAATAAATATTATTTATTTAAATAAATTAATTGTTTAATTTATTTATTTAAATAAGATTAGAATTGTTCTAATTGATTTATTCACAACTAGGTTTAATATGGAGAACCTAAAGGGTCACACCATAAAAGGAAGAATAATTATTTAAGAAGTTAATGGCATAATCGTAATAATATGTTAAGTATATTTAATTTAATCTATGGTGATAGAATAAATTAAATAGCTTAATATTTATTATTTAATATTTTAGAAATATTAAATATAAATTAATAAGAGGAGTCTTATTAATATTATTACAATTATTATTATTTTAATTTCTAAAAGAGTTTAGAAATTAATTTAATATAAGTACTCTCATTTATTCCTAATTGGATTAGGAAGAAAAATTAGTTAAAAAAGTTAATTAATTATCCCTAATAAGATTAGGGAGCTTAATTAATTAAAAGAATTTAATTAATTAAATAAATCCCAATTCCTTAATTGTTAAGGTGGGTTGCCCACATCTATAAATAAGAGGAGTCTTATTATGGGTGAGGGGTTGTTGACTTTTACAACGACATAATTCCAATTTGTTGGAGAGTACCCTTTTCTATAGAGATAGAAAACTAGGGTTGAGCTAATACACCATCTTCTTGAATTCTTTATTTTTCCTTGGTGGATCACCTCTAGAGGCCAAACGATTGGGTGGCTAACGTTGATCTAAGGAAGGAACCAAACCCGGTGGATTCAAGTTGAACGCGAAAAGGATTGGAGGTGAACTTGTACCTGAGGAAGCTCGATCTTCAAGGGTATGATTCTTATTCATCTTTTTCGTTTAATTAATAATTATGCATAAAGGGTGATCCGGGTATATGGTTTGTAAATTTTTTTTTAAACTCTGATTTTACACGCTTCCGCACTTTTTGTGCAATTTGATTGCGCACATGAATATTACAAACCTAACAGTGGCATCAGAGCCAAACCTTTATGCGAATTATTAATTGTTTTAATTTGATATGTGTATTGATATGTGTTTAGAACAATTTAATTGGGCATAATTTTATTATATAAAATTTAAACAAAAAAATAATAATAATAATAATACCGCGGACTCACTGTGATTCACGAAAAAACAAAATTAAAAAAAAAAAAAAACCGTTAATCCCGGCCTCATATTTTAAAAATTCCGTGAGGCATTTTTTTTTGAAATTACCGAAGATATTAAATGTCAAGATGGCCGGATTGGTCTTAGGCGCCAGTTTCAGGTTACACGTGGTTAGCAAGGTTGTTAGTCCTGCATGTTAACTTAATTTCATTAAAAAAAAAACGTGGGGCAGGTGTATGTATGCCCACATAGGAATTGGGATATCATGTAAAGTGATATTAAAGGAAGGTATCATATATATATATATATATATATATATATATATATATATATATATATATATATATATATATATATATATAAAGCGGTTTTATTATATATATAATAAAATAACGGTTTTTTTTTTTTTATTATATATATATATAACATTCTTAATAATTTTATTATTAAAAATAAAATTTTATTTTAATATTAAAATAAAAGTTTATTTTATATTAAAATATAAAGTTTATTTTAATTTTAAAATTGAATTTCATGCTAACTAATTAGAGTTGGAATTGGATTCCATGATAACTAATTGGAGTTGAAATTGGATTTTATTTTCCTAAAATAAAGGAGTTTATTTGTGAATAGGGAAGTAAATCCATCTTTCCTTAAATAAAGGTGTTTGTTTAGATATGAAATAAAATTTCATATTATTCAAAATAAAAGAGTTTATTTGTGAATAGGAAAGAGAATCCTAATTTCCTTAAATAAAAGAGTTTATTTAAATATGGAATAAGATTTCATATTATTCAAAATAAAGGAGTTTATTTGTGAATAGGAAAGAATATCCGTGTTTCCTTTAATAAAAGATTTTTTTTACATGGAATTGGATTTCATAATTAATTAAAATAAAAGAGTTTATTTTAATTAAAGATTTTTTTATATGTGATTGGATTCCATAATTAATTAAAATAAAGGAGTTTATTTTGATTAAATATTTTGATTAAAATAAAATAGTTTATTTTATTCAAAATTGGATAAATTAAAATAAAATAGTTTTATTTTGATTTAAATTTGGATTAAAATAAAGAAGTTTATTTTGATTCAAAAATTAGATTTTATACTAACTAAATTTGCCCATTAAATGATATCGATATATATATTAAATGTTTATTATTCATAAGATGAATGTTATTTATTGATGCATATGATGATGTGTATGATAATAAATGGGATTGATTATGGACTATTGACCAATGTGATTGGATTTTTATTTTAGTTGGATGCATGAATGTATGGGTTTTATTAATTGGGATTCACAGATCGCCTTCTCTAATTTTTTCGAATGTAAATTCTATCTCCCTCCTATATACTTCCCTCGATCACGATCAAGGTTTCTATTTATTTTAAATAGTAGTGTAATAGGAATAGTTAGAATTAATTTTAGAAAATTAGAGACAAAAAGGAGTAAGGAGCGCTTGAAGACCGCTTTGTAATGGAGCCCTGGTTTAAATGTAATAGTTATATTTAAATATTATTTTTCTTGCACCCCTTGGGGTTTGACCTTTTGGTTCACTTGGTGGCTCTAGTGAACCAAACTAGAATAAAAGTCCATAATCAATCCGGGTAGAATATAGTATTCTATATGTGCATGCTTATACTATATATATTATATATTATGCAAACATGCTTTCGCATGTTCATTAATACGACGCGTATTTTTATATATATATATATGCATGCGCTAAACAAGATGAGACAAATTAATAACAAACCCCTCAATTTTTATATTAAGTCCTAAGCGTTCAAAGATATTTGGAATATCGAACGTCGCCTTTCAAAGCATGATAAAATTAATTGAGTATTAAATATTTAATATGAGTTTGTTGTGTCACCACAAGGCAAGTATTAAGTATTTAAGATGTTAATTTATCACATTTGATGCTTATAAAGAAAATTGAACAATATTGTTTTGTTGTGTCACCACAAGGATGATATTTTTCTTTTTGAATATATGGAGTGCTAGGTCGGACTTAACTTGGATAATTTTGATTCGGATGTGTCACCACTTGATCAAAATAATCTAAGAGGCAAAATAAAAGGAGTTGCATAGTTGATGTAATTGACAAAAGTTGTCTACCTATTTATTTATATATAGTTTGTTGTGTCACCACAAGGCTATATACATTTGAAATGGGATCCTTATTCTCACTAGCAAATCTTTAATTAGATTTTTGCCGAACTATATAAGTGAGGGTAATATAGTTTGAAGAAAATAGTGGGAGATACCAATTTAAAACAAGACCTAATTTATTTTGGTAATTAATAAAAGAATGTATGCTAAAATGTTGTTAATTACAAATTCATTTACAAAATTTTACAATGTCTAAAATTACTATCATCTTTAAGCATATTAGATGCTAAATTAACGTAATCGAATTAAGCGGATTGGTTAAGGAATTTGAGAATAGTTCTCATAGTGAAAAGCTATCTTATGTCCTTAATACGCCTATCCTCGCAATGGTTTGAGCACAATGCCTCCGAGGAAGAGATTACTACTTTTAGAAAGTGGCAAGATGATGCACAGTTGGCTCGATGCATCATGTTAGCATCCATGAGTAACGAGCTTGATGTCGACAAGATGAAACTATGGATGCTCCTACTATATTCCCGCACATCAAGTAGTTGATGGTGAGGAAAGTGGGACCGATAGATATCGAGATATCTAAGGAGCTCTTCCGATCTAGAATGGCAATGACACTATAGATGCATAACAAAAAGTTCTTAACATAATCAATTTGATTGATCAATTAGGACAACAAGTTTTGTCATGGATGGATAGTTGAGCCAAGATTTGATCTTGCACTCACTCCCGGACTCCTTTCATTAATTGTTGTGAATTTTCATATATGAACAAGCTAGATATCACTTTGGCTTGATTTGCTTAACATATTGAAAAATGTTGAGAGTCACTTTCAACCAAGAAAGATCATGTCTTCTTGGTAGGGGCCAAAGGATCTTCTCGAAAATAAGAACGATTCAAAGAAGGTAAATAGAAAGGCATAAACAAAGGATAATAAGAACAAAACCCGTCACGGATAGCAAAGGAGCTTGCTTCCACCGCAATAAGCCTCGGACCTTTGGAAAGAAAGCGCAAGAAGCATCTTTGCAGAGGCTAACCAAAGAAGCTTAGTGAAGTTTCGTTCATAATCGAGTTTTTTTGTTCATGATTGAAATAAATTTTCTTTAAGTCGAGGTTCTACTTGGGTATTGGATACCGACTTTGGTTATCATAAATATAGATTTATGAAGGGACCAAGCGAAGTGGAAAGCTAAACAAATATAAGTAATCCTATGTATGGGAAATGAAGCAAAGGTTCTTTGATTAGCTATAGAAACTTATAGTTTATCGCCACGGCAAATCTATTAAGTCAATAAGTTGTTATTGTATTCCAATTTTTGTTAGAAACATTATTTCCATTTTATTGTTGGACAATAAAATTTTTGGTATTATAATTAAGAACAATTGTTGTTCTATTTATAATAATAATGTTTTGTATAGAATGAAATATTACTTAATGGATTTTGTATACTTGATTTACGTGAAAATATATTTTGCAAATTGAACAAACTAGTATAAGAAAATGAGATGATCATTCAAAGAGTTGAATGTGTGTATTTTACGAAATACAAGTATGAATTATTTGAAAGGTTCAAACAATTGAAGTGAAATAAATTGGCAAAGTATTAAGATTCTTTGATTAGATCAAGGAATAAATACTTGTGCAATAAGTTTCTAGATCATCTCAAATGGTTTTTCTCATAATGGACACATTACGATCTGCTTAATAATTGATTGATGTATCCGAATGAAAAATAAATACCTTGTTGGACATAGTGCGGTCCACAATGATTTTACCGACATTCCAAAAGTATCCTTACGGGATAATGTCCTAGAAATGGTTTGCATATCTCTACGAAAATGGTAACCTCAAAATTTATTTGAAGACTCCATAAAAGTTATGGATGGGGAGGATTCCTAATCTTAAGTATGTTAAGATAAGGGGTTGTCCAACTTATGTGAAAAGGTTTCAAAGGATAAGCTTGGGACAAAATTTGACAAGTATGATTTGTGGGACATCCTAAAGTAAGTTTAGGGTATATGTTCTATAATCTACTTAGCAAAATGTGTTTGTTCTGAACGCGTCACGCCTTCTAAGATAAAGGTGTTTATCATTAAAAGGGCTAGTGGGAGGATAATAATAGATCTTGAAGAGTTCAAGAACCACAAAACACTATAAATCAAATAAGAGGAACCTATAGATAGACCTATTATACCATAACCGAATCGTAAGTCTGGAATAGTACCGAAGATACCTAGGAGGTATGGATTCATCATAGATGATGATGATGAGGTACGCATCATAGAAGATGATGATCCAGAGTTACATACGATGAGGTAAGAGTTCTAGTGTGTATAAAAGGGTCAGTGGGAGCGCCGTGACATTCCTAATATTATATGTTGATATACTACGGAAAGGAATGACATACCAATGCTACAATCAGTAAAGATAAAGTTATCTAAACATTCCTCCATGAATGATTTGGGAAGAGTATCTTAATTGGGGATATAAATCTATATAGATAGATTTAAGAGGATGCTCGACTTAACCCAAGGAACGTATATTCATTTGATGCTAAAGTCGTTTAGCATGGCAAACTCCAAGAGATGTCTCATGTCGATGAGCTATGGAGTGTATCTCTCTTAATAGTCCCCACAGACTCCTGAAAAGAGAGGTCGCATGAGTGACAATCATGTATGCAATGAAATATCGAGACACGATGTTGATCATCATATTATGGAGAAGTTCACTATGAAGTCGTTGAAAACATCTTAAAGTGCTTAACCTAAGCACTAAGGATGTGATCATATACATGGTGGGTCCGAATTAAAACTAGAGGGCTTTATGACTCAAGTTTTTCGCATGCACTAAGACTAATCAAAATCCACTTTAAGGTAAAGCGTTATCTTGAGCAATTGGTGCGTTGAATTGGAAAGGTTCCAAACAGTGAAAGAGTTCTTGGTTTAGTGATAAAGACAAAGTATATAGCTATAAATGAAGCTGTAAGTTGATTGTTTGGATTAAAAGTTCATTACAGAACTAGGAATAGTTCCTAAGTCTCATCTTGAATCTAAACATGTGTTGTGGCACTTTCATTTGATTATTATAATCATTGAAAGATGGGAAATCACTATAGAGATAGTGGACTCTCAAAGAACAACATTACATATCCATTAACTAAAGCTTATCCAACAGCAGGATAATCGTCACTTAGAGAAGAAGAGTATGAGATACCATGGCGATTGTCTTTAGTGCAAGTGGGAGATTGAAAGTAATATGCACACAAGCCAATCATGTTTTATGATAAAGCATATACTTTGTAACAATCTTATTCATTTATTAATAAAAAGTATTAATTTATTAAAGGCTTTTAATTATCTACATAATGCTGTTTTATAATATGTGATAAATCCATAGTTTTAAGCAATACTTTTAGAATAATGATGATGATCATTCTAATGAGATCTAAATTCTTAGAAAGCTTAAAACTAAAATAGTTCCCAATCATTGGATTACTAAATTGGGGATTAGTGAATCCAGATAGATTGGGTACATACGTTGTTTGCTTTCATTGGATGAGGATGATTGATCTCGTGATCATTTTGTGGAGACACTAAAGCAAGTATGTAGGTGCTTATTAGAGAATAAGTTCATTGAGCGTGGCTCGCTAAGGAATACCTAATGGAGTTTTATTTGCCTGTCAATAGGAATTCCTGTAGTGATAGTAGTACAAGTGATCCTTGGACTTGAGATCATCATAGTATCTTGTGTATGATGAGTTATACTTTGACTTATCAAAGGGTATGCTTGGGTATAATAAGTTGTACATGGAGATAATGTATGATCAATAAAGAATCTACCGCTTCTAATAAAAGAAGAGAAATGTCCTATGTGATTCGATAAATGACAACCCAAAGTAGTCTTGGTTAAGCGCGAATGAAATTAGAAAGGAGTTTCTAATTTGCATTATTTGGAGTTCATGCATTTAAGGATCGAAATACATATAATTAAATAAAATAAGACTTGACAAGTAATTCCATGTCTTATATTTAATTGGGACATTGTATGATGGAAGGATTGAATCATGCGGTAACTATTTACTCAAAGGTTCTTTAATGATTAATGTTGAAATCTATATTATCCGGAAAGTCGTTGATCGCTGGGAGGCTTATCCCTATTGTAGAATAAATATTATTTATTTAAATAAATTAATTGTTTAATTTATTTATTTAAATAAGATTAGAATTGTTCTAATTGATTTATTCACACTTAGGTTTAATATGGAGAACCTAAAGGGTCACACCATAAAAGGAAGAATAATTATTTAAGAAGTTAATGGCATAATCGTAATAATATGTTAAGTATATTTAATTTAATCTATGGTGATAGAATAAATTAAATAGCTTAATATTTATTATTTAATATTTTAGAAATATTAAATATAAATTAATAAGAGAGTCTTATTAATATTATTACAATTATTATTATTTTAATTTCTAAAAGAGTTTAGAAATTAATTTAATATAAGTACTCTCATTTATTCCTAATTGGATTAGGAAGAAAAATTAGTTAAAAGAGTTAATTAATTATCCCTAATAAGATTAGGGAGCTTAATTAATTAAAAGAATTTAATTAATTAAATAAATCCCAATTCCTTAATTGTTAAGGTGGGTTGCCCACATCTATAAATAAGAGGAGTCTTATTATGGGTGAGGGGTTGTTGACTTTTACAACGACATAATTCCAATTTGTTGGAGAGTACCCTTTTCTATAGAGATAGAAAACTAGGGTTGAGCCAATACACCATCTTCTTGAATTCTTTATTTTTCCTTGGTGGATCACCTCTAGAGGCCAAACGCTTGGGTGGCTAACGTTGATCTAAGGAAGGAACCAAACCCGGTGGATTCAAGTTGAACGCGAAAAGGATTGGAGGTGAACTTGTACCTGAGGAAGCTCGATCTTCAAGGGTATGATTCTTATTCATCTTTTTCGTTTAATTAATAATTATGCATAAAGGGTGATCCGGATATATGGTTTGTAATTTTTTTTTTTTAAACTCTGATTTTACACGCTTCCGCACTTTTTGTGCAATTTGATTGCGCACATGAATATTACAAACCTAACATATTCTTCATTTCTAGGTTTTCCAGAAATGAAGAACAGTCCAAGTGACTACTTTTCAATCTTTGTAACTTGCAGTATAAGTCTTTTTTGTGTGATGTAATGGTTCGATTGTGTAGAGCACATGTCAGGGTACAAGTCTATAACATCACAACATAATAACATCATCACATGAGCAAGATCGGGCATAGTAAAACCATGTCAAAAAACTTGTTCTTCAACTTTCTGGGTTTCCCAGAAAACTTACCCGGCTGATGGTCAACACTTGTTTGACCAGCCATAATTTTGATTCTATTTAAGATCTAAGTGTTCTAATAGCTGGGATGTGTAGTTCATATGACAGGCTACAAATATCAAACGCTAACATGACCATTAACCTTACCAGTAGCAAGATCAGAGACCTTAAAGATGTTGTCAGAGCTACCTGGAAAAATCTGGGTTTTCCAGAAATAGTTTGGTCATGGTCGGTCAACCATGTTTGACTACTTATATCTTGAGATCTAAAAATGGTATGGATGTGATTCCACTTCCAGTCTACTCTCCTCATGACAAAGAACAAGTCTATAACTTTAAACACAACAAATCATTAACAGGTTAAGATCTATGAGCCCTGACATTGGCTTGTCAGTCAACAAAATTAGGGTTCTAAGACAGTTCTAAAACTTGATTTTCTAAGACCTAGATGTTATGGATCCTTGATGTAACATCTTGGATGTAATAACCCAATATTTTCTATATAATTAAATCAGAAATTTTACGTATAATTTTTATTGTATTTTAAAGGTGAGAATATTTGCCAGATAATGTGTATGTATTTATGGGATGAATATAAAATATATTTATTACATGAATGATTATAAATAATTTTATTTTAGAATTATTGATCATTTTAATAATTAATTTTATAGTAAAAATGTTTTATTAATTAATTTCCCATGAAAATATGTTTATATGTTATTTAAATAATATATGAAATGATTATGGAATTATTATAATAATTATTTTATTTTATTATATGAATTTATTTGATTAATTAAGTTAATTATTATAACTTAATTAATAATGGTATGTATATGTAAGATAAAATCGGATATAGAATCCAAACCCTAATTCTAGGTTTTGATCAAGGAATGAAAATAATAATATTATATTATTATTGGTCAGTATTATAGATATGCATGTTATGTGTGTAATGTTAATGTGTGGAACAGTTTTAATGTATTATGACCAAACCCTAATAATATTTTTATCAACCCTAATATTACTGATAAACCCTAGTTTTGAAGTTAAATGAGACTTTAAAATCTATCTAGTAATTTTGTTATGTGATTAATGGCATTTATTATAATATTATTTTATTTCAGTGTTGTAAATGTATGGACTGATAATGTTGGTCAAATTATGTGTATAATGCCAAAACCCTAGATTTAAGCTGTTAAACGCTAATTTAAAAGTCGAATGTATGCTTAAGGCTGTTATGTAATCATGTTAATGTGTGTAATGACCGGTATTAGAGATATTAACCCTAATTAGGGAGGACCTTAATTTTCAAAACCCTAAATAATGTTTATAAATCCTAATTTCTATATTTGGAATCCTAATTGACAAGTGGAAGAAACCCTAATTGCTAATTTGGCATGCTTAATGATAATTAGTAAAACCTAAACCTAATTATCATGTTTTATGTAATTAGAAATCCTAATCTAATTAACAAACCCTAATTTTCTATTTTTAAAAACTAATTTTATTTTATTTTAAACCCTAAATAAAAACCTAAAAATTTAATGTTGTAAAACCTAAGGATTAAAACCTTAGGGTTAAACCCTAAGGGTTGGATTACATTGTCAAGAATGCCATTAAAATTGAGATCAAATTGTCCAAACTACCCTTTTTGTATTATTTAGTAAGTTTCTTGCAAGTCTAACCAAAAATTTATTTGGTAACCAACCTTTGACTTAGTCTTGTACTAAATGACCAACACATCAACCCTTATCAGCCAAATTCATTGTAACATCATGTTATAAATAGGATTGGAGAGAAAAAAATTGATCATTCATGCTCATTTTTTTAGTACAAACAACTAACCTATCTCTCTCAAGCTCAAACCCACGAAATATATATGTATATCAGTCCTATAAACAAGCCCCACGAATTCCTTAAACAAATCAGCAGCCCAGAATTCAAGATTTGTTCATAGAAAGGTATAAAGCTAATCTTACAATCTAATCTTGAATGATGTGTTAGAAGTTGTGTTTAAGTGTTGTAATATGTAGTATGTAGTGTATATAGATGATCTGGGTTGATTGATGTTAGATCCATAACATCTATAAGCTCAGATTTGAAGATTTCAAGAATCTGGAAAATTTTCATTTTTGTTTTCTGACAATGAATGTCAGAGACTATAAATCTTTTTATGTTCATGTGTTTGGTTGTTTTAATGTTTGTACTTGTAGTATGTTAGGAGATCTTTGATCTAGAACTGGATTCATGCATAAATCATGTATACATCACAAGTTATTAGCGGTCAAAGGTCGTTGACCAACCATGACCAAACTGATCTAGGTAACCCAGATTGTTACCTAGAAGTGTCTGACAATCTTTTTTGTGGCTTTTATCTTACTTCTTTTTGATGTTTTGTACTTGTTGTTGTAATAAAGTTGTAGCCTGATATGTGGACTCTAGACCCATGCTATTAGGTCTCTTAAACAACACATATGTTGGTAGTAGTGGGTGGTCAAATTGAGCAACTCGGTCACGATTACCTTTTCTAGAATTTCCAAAAACATGAAGAACACACTTTCTAACAGCCTTTGACTGAGCTGTATCTGTTGATTTTGATGTTGTTGGACTGCTAGATTGGTATTTATATGTTCCTTGCCATTAGTACTACATGTTAGAATCATTAGATCAAACATTTAATGATCAGAACCTAAAATAAATCGACCTTCAATATAGCACCATGAAACTGTCTGGGTTTCTGGGTTACCCAGAAAATCCAGAACAGCTCTGACAGCCTTTTCACTACACCAAAAATGGCCTCTAATGAAGGATAAATCCTTCACAAGACATACTATATCACTCACAAATGATTTATTGCGAAGAAATATTTTCTTCACACGATTGCTCGCATTAGACCTCCTCGCAATTGGGTATCCTTCGCTAAGTAGTAACTAAATATTTTTTGTGAAAGATATATTGTGAATAACTTTTTTATTCACAAATTTTATTTGGTAATGGAATATTGTTATTTAGTGAAAGATTGATTTCCTTCACAAATAATATTTTAAGAAGGACTATTTGAAATTAGTGAATAACTTGATTCTCTCACAAATAATATTTTGTGAAGAAGAAATTTATTTAATGAGAGAATATTTTCCTTCACTAATTATAAATTGAGAATCTTTCTTCAAATTAGTGAGAGAGAAATTCCTTCACAAATTATAAATTCGTAAATAAAAATTAATTGCTAAATAATCAAAATTCATTGAAAATTATAATTGATTTTTAAATCATTGATTTCATATTTATTATTTTATTAATCTCAATAAGAAATATTAAATATATTTTAAAAGTAAATAGAAATATTGCCAATGCACAAAGAGCTAATAAAATGAAAACTTCACATATAAATAGATCATAATACTCGAGTCACAATAACTACAAAATTTGTTATTGTATCTTGGTCTCCCAAAGACCATAATACCTACAAAATTTATTAACTAACATAAAAAAATTGAAAGAATAACAATAAACTAGAAGGAATAATGTGTTTATATGTTAGATCTACTTCATCATCATTTTCTTTAAAAAAATCAAGGTTGAGCATGTAAACTTCATGCTGCAAGAGAAGTACCTTCTGTGGTTCAGTTAGTGGAAGGGATGCTGAAGATTCTTTAAACGTGTTGATGGAATCAAGGAAAGATGGACGAGATTTCCTAGTGTTAGTTCCAACTAAAGCAGGAGATAGTGGTACATGATTGGATGATCTTCTAGCATCAAAAATGAGGCTCATAGATCTGGATTGGTAGACAACATAGATGGGCTAGTTGCACTAGTTAAATGACCAACAGAGCTACTAAACTTCTTTTCACCCATATCAGAGATTGAATTATATCTGTGCGCCAAAATAGCACCTGTATTTTGCCCATTCTCTGAAGAAGCCTCGGTAACATCGGTGGTATGATGAAGAGATTCTGCCATAAAGCACAAGTGTTCTATTCAAAAGTATAGTGGGAGAGAAAAAGAGAGGAAAACAGGAACAACAACACTACAACAATACAACACATTGGCATTACATCCATATGAGGACGATCTTGCATCATTAGCACACAGACTTATTATGCAATAGGATACTCCCATGTCTCTCAGGAATAAGAGAAGTACTAGCATCTGCAACATCCTTCAAGCGAATGTTTACTGGAACTACTATCACTATCATGAACTGAAGGTGAATAAAAGGAAGTAATTTGTTCTCTTGCAATCCCATCCCCACGTCTTGCTAAAGTTAGGAATTGATCTTATAGCTATTAATCGTCCATTTTTCCTAGAAATTTGGCATATAAATCGATTTGGACACGTAGACGCATCCCTAAATTTTTCATCCTTTGTGCGAGTCCGGAAAGGATATGCAGAGTATATATATTGTAGTTGTTCACGAGAAAAGCAGAGGACTAGCATGTGTGTTATCCAAAGAACCTAAATCGGTTTTATGAAAAAATCGGTTGTCTTATGGTCATTGTCCATAACCACTTTGGAGGATTCAATAAATGCTCCACCAACTCCATCGGATGTACCAGCTCCATCGTAATCTATGACCCTAACAGGATCAGTTGTGGAGCTTACTCTCTCGTAGACCGCACCTGGCGAGGATGTATTAGCTACTTGATGTAGTTTTTTGGCCTTTTCAAATTTGCTTTCTTCTTAGAAACTCCTCCAGTTGTAGGATAAAGCGGGCTTCATTATATTTGCATAATAATACACTTTTGTACTTAAATAATCTAACAGAAAAAGGGAAACAATTTACTTTAGGACTAACAGAAATTTCTGTAAAGGAGAAACCAACAGGGACGAACTTGGGCAGGGGCTATCATGGGCCATTGCCCCTGTTAAAGCTTTCAAATTTCAGTAACTATCATTTTTGACAAATTTACATATAACTTCTTTTAGTTGGTCATTTGACCCCGTAAATGTCAACTTCTACTATTACATGTCTTTCCCTTTTTATTTATAAGTAAATTTCCATTAAGCTCAGAAAAGGGACGAAATCATGTAAATGCTCAATATATACAGTGAAGAGAAATTAAAGGCTCACATATGCCCCCAACTAAAACCGTACCCTGACCCTATACTAGGATCCGCCTAAAAAATATCTAATGTTAAAGTAAAGTCTACAGAAGGACCATGAAACTCACAATGGTCCCCAAGTAGACCTCATTCAATAAAAAAAAGAAGGTTCAAAAAAGAAACAAATGTGAGAAATTGGCCTTGCCCTTCCCTCCCAATCATGGCTATTTCGCTCCATCCAAATCGTTCATGAATATGCCTTTGTAAGCCTCACAACATCTCTCCAAATTTGAATGTGGGATGATTCAAGAGATGCCACGCAACAAGAACACAAATTTCATGTCTTCTTTTAGTTTACTTGGTGCTAAAATTTACATTTGACTTTTAAAAAAATAATATGCAATAAACACAAAACTTAATTAGAGCATTAGTTCTTTTGCTGAATTTAAGTACATGTTTTTTTAATGAATATTTCATTTATAATTAAATACTATATTTTTATACTATCTTTGGCCTGGGTTAATTATAGTAGCCATATACATCCCCTACAAACCAAGAAAAAGTCATTCATCAACACAATGATTCCTTATGTACCACCCATACACATAAGTACGAAATTGTCAACAATATTTTCTTATTATTACTTTATGTTTTTTGGATAAGTTATTTATCAACAATATTTTGTAAATTAAAAAACAAAAATCTTACTAGAAGTGATAATCTAGAAAGGTGGACAAAAATAAATAGGAAAGTGAAAGTGTTATTAAAACATTCAAACAGATCCTTGTGCATTAGAGCATATAATAGCTTTTCAACAAATAGAAAGTGTTATTCTAAAAAACTAGCTAAGCTAGGCAAAACAGATCACAACCTGGACAAACAAACAAAAAATAACCTGATATTGTTATCACGATTTGACAAAAATCTTCCTAAAATGTTAATAGCAAGAACCCGTAAGCCACTATTATCTTCAATGCTCATGATAGTTTCAACACATTCATATAGAATGGCATTTCATGCATTTTTGTTTGACTTTCGGTTTTGTAGCTACTAGAAGAAGAAGAAGTAGCATGAGAAAAAGTGTACAAATCGTATATAGACATTATCTTTTAAAAGTATTGATAATTTAAACTTAAAACTTCATGAAAACATAATTAATATACTCATCCACCACGACATTGGTGGTGGATGGGAAAAAATAGTCTTCTAAGAGGACTCGATGATTTAAAATGGGTAAAATCAAACTGTAACTAATGAAACTTTAGGGGTTTTTGGGTATTGAGTTGCTTTTCTTTTAGTCAATGCAAATTGAGCCCTTTCTATTAAAAATTTGGACTTTGAGCCCCAAGCGTGACTCCTACCGCAAATCGGCGTGAGCATTTTTTTTTACACGCGTGGACATGGCATGGCTTAATTTTGAATTTAATCCCAAAAATTATGTTGCTGCCAAGATTCTAACTCGAGACCTCTAGCCTAAAAATTGAACTCAACTACCAACTGAGCAAACAAGACTAGTTGTTATAATCTTGCTAGGATTAATATTTAAAACTGAACAAATCATTTCCCCCGATAACAATAACAATAACAATAACAATAACAACAATAATAAGAATGATAATAATGATAATAATGATAACAATGATAACAATAATAATAATAATAATAATAATCAATGAGATTATATAAACTTTGAGCTAAAACCAACACTCTTTATAAACCCTTGACCTGATCATTTACGATATGTTTAAAATCTTCATGATGAAAGTGTAGATGAAGGACTCTTGGATCGAACTACTGGAGGAAAAGGAAAAAAATAATATTAATTGAAAAGATGGAAATATTTTATTATTATATTATATTACTATTATTATTATTATTATTATTATTATTATTATTACTTTTATTATTATTAGCTATTATTATTAATTATTTGTATTATCATTATCATTATCATTATTATCGTGTTCGGTTTTTATAACTTTATCTATTACTTGAATTATTTGCTTAATCTCGTGTTTTTCAGTTACTTTTCATGCATTTTGTTTCATTTTGTAGATTATATGTTTGAAAGTGGGTGACTAACTATTGGTATGAAAATGCAAAAAAAGCGATTTAGGTATCGTTAAGAGGCCTTCATGTTCATTTCATGTGTATTCAGCATATTCTTGGCGTGGAACTTGGACTATGTTGTGGGACTCTTTCTTGACATTCAAAGCGTCTCGCATCATTCTAATCGGAAAAAAATGCGATAGTATGGCTTTTTTAGCAACAAAGACAAAGTTAAGAGTTGTTTTGGTTGTTATTACTTTACTTGCTTAGATGCAATTTCGATAGTCATCCGTTTGTTATTTCTGAAAACTCAAAGAATAAAAGTTGAAGAGCTCGTCGATAGATTGATTTGATAGGTCATGGGCCCCGTAAATCCTCTCGGTTTAAAAGTTATGGCAGTTTTAGCGAGAGGAGGTTATGAGGGGAAAAGTAATTGGCGATTAGGGGCAAATGGGAGATGGACCTTTTGTGCCTTAGGATCAGCCAGATCTGGGGTGCAGGCAGCAATAGTAGAAGGTGTGCAATCTGAGGGGCTGGCTTGTGCAAAGGAAATAGCAAGTGAAATTTGGGTACTCGAAAATTAAGACTCTAGTTGGTTTTTTAGTCTTCAAGTGTGGAGTTTTAGTGATGGTGATGACTTGGGACTTGTTTTGGAATGGAATTGTAATCAAAATACATGTTGATGTATATAATTAACAACAAATGTTGAGATTAACACACACAAGGCAAATTACGAAGATTAATCTCGTTTTTCTAAGCAAGCGTTGGAGGAGTTTTCAAAGAGATTTTCGAGGGCGATTGCGATTAAAGGCTACGTGAAGTGTGTTTTTCAATATTCTTCGTCTTAGACTATTATTTGTAATTGAAAGAATGATTTTCATAATTTATTCAGTGTTTATTTCGTTTATTATGAACTAATTCACTTTTTAGGCTTATGATGGATCTTTGAGTGAATCTATGGTTTTGTAAACTTTGATTTCCAATTTAATAAGCTATTTCCAGTTTATCTATATTGATTTGAGCTTGAATCTATGAATTGGCTGATCAACAATTCTTTGTGGAATTAGATGGAATCGAGAGAGGATATTCAAATCTAGACCTAGTTGATATAACATGTGTTCAGGATTTTGTTAATACCTTAAACTTGATGAGTGTTAAGGTAGAGATATGCTTGACACCGCATGTAATCGGATAGAGAACTTATTCTTCAACATTCTTCAATTATAATTCACATAGAGATATAGTGAGTTAGTTGCTTAAGGTGTTTAGCAGATTTCTATCTTAATTGTGGATTAGCGTTAATATGGTATTGGTGCGTCGAGGAGGTGGTTAATACTACGTTCGTGTTCTTGATTAATAATTTGGAATAGTGAGTTGAATTGGAATAAAAGTGTTAAAATCGAGTTAAGCTTAGGGTGAAATCATAAGTCTAATTCTCCATTAATTGTTTGAAATTCCAGATTTTGATATTTGTGATTGGTTTGTGATAGTTTAATTACTTTTTAATTTAGATTAATTATTTTTTTTATCATTGAATTGGATAGTTTAATAAAATTAGGATTAATAGGAAATTGATAATTGTGAAGTTACGTTTCTTATTAAATTGTCTCTGTGGGAACGATACTCTACTTATCACTTTATTACTTGTTGACCATGTATACTTGCGTGTTGTGCGTATATAGATTTTACCCAACAAGTTTTTGGCGCAGTTGCCAGGGACTATTTAGTATAATTCTTAATAGTTCTACAATATCAATTTAATTAATCCAGTTTTACTTAGACAATTTTATTTTTGTATTGTTTCTTCTATTTGAGGTGTAGAAGCGGTTTATGCAAACTCGGTCAAAAATCGAGACTTGTTGCCTTTTGAGGGCGACATTGAGAAAAGGTTTTGAGAGGTTGAGTAAGTGGATCAAGGAAGCGAGGCAAGAATTGAAACATCGAAAAGGAAGAGGTAATGATAATGGCGATCGAAGATCGAAAAGCATTAAGGGATTTCGCAACACGAGGTGACTAAAGCTGCGATCGAAGCATCACTAAAGCCAACAATACCCGGTAAACACGTTGAAATTAAGCTGGGATGATTCAAATGATTCATAATTGATTCGGTTTGGGGATTTGCAAATGACTATCCGAACGAGCATCGGTCGACTTTACTGGAAATGTGCGACACTTTTAGGTTCAATGGGGTTTTGGATGAGGCGGTGAGACTTGATTGTTCCCATTCTCTTTCTGGGACAAAGGCGAAGAGTTGGTTGCATTCTCTACCATCCGGGTTCGATAACAACATGGGAGGATTTAGCTCGAAATTCCTCGCAAAATTCTTTCCAAAGATTTAAAACTACAAAGATGAGAGCGAGATTACGATGTTTGAAGCAACAACATGGGGAGTCATTATATGAGGCTTGGGAGAGATCTAAAAAGAGCGCTTTCGGAAAATGCCCACATCATGGATTGCCCAAAGTGGCTACAAATGAACACCTTTTACAATGGACTACATGGGAATCTCGGAATGATATTGATCGGCGTCGGCGGAGCATTCATGGCTAAAGTTACGAGGAAGCATCTGAGTTGATTGAAACCATGGCGGCTAATAACTACGATGGCCACAAAGAAGAATGACCACGAGGTGAAGGCGGTGGGTGTTAGAAGTAGATAGTATAAGCGATGATGCAACCACAAATATCTGCACTTTCAAAGATGTTGGAGTCGGTGAAAGCACAACAAACAGAACAAGCACAACAAACACTGTAAGTACAGCAAATGGCAATAATATGCGAGTTGTGCGCGGGAGAGCACCCAACGGAGCAATGCACGATTAATCCAGTAGCTGTGCAGTTCATCGGTAATTACAATAGAATTCGCAAAATACATATCGAACACATCTGATCGAGGAAATAGGAATCATCAAATTTCGCATGGAGCAACAACCAGCAAAATCAAGCTTCACGACAATCATATCAACCAGGATTTCAGAACAAGCAACAACCAGCTCAATATCAAGAAAGGAAATCTGATCTGGAGGAAATGTTGGCAAAATTCATGACTACCACCGAGTTGGTTATAAAAGATCACGCCATGACTATGAAATCACAAGATAGGGCGATTAAGAATCTAGAGAATCAGATAGGTCAAATGGCGTTGGCATTGAATAATAGACCTGAGAGGACATTACCAAGTGACAGAGAGAGAAATCCTAAGGTAATCGTGAGCGATTGTCAAGCAATCACATTGCGAAGTGGGAAATAGCTTGAGGGTACTAATGCAGAAAATTCAGTGACTCCGGATGAAAAAGTTGATGATAGCGAGAAAAAATTAAAGTAAGCGAGGGTGAGGATAAAAGAGTGAGGAAACAAGTATGAACAATAAGCCGATTGTTTATCCACCACCACCACCATTTCAACAAAGGGTCCAAAAATAGAAATTAGACAAGTAATTTTCAAAATTTTGGAAGTTTTCAAGAAACTTCAAATCAACATACCATTTTAGAGGCCCTAGAACAAATCTTGAGAGCTATGCAAAATTTATAAAAAGGATTCTGTCGAGGAAAAGAAATGGGAAGATTTTGAGACCTTGGCATTAATAGAAGAGGAGTGTAGTGCGGTATTCTGGTGAGAAACTACCACCAAAACTTCGAGGACCGAGGAGTTTCACTATTCCATGCCGCGATCGGGGATATGCATTTCAACAAGTGTTTATGTGATTTGGGGTGAGTGTAAACCTTATGCCATTGTCAAGTATACTTAGAATTGGGTTTGCTGCTTTTAAGGCCTCACGAACCTCACATTCTGGTTGGCGGATAGGTGGTCACATATCAAGGAGGTATAGTGGAGGACATTCTAGTGAAAGTGGATAAGTTTATATCCCCATGGACTTTATCATTACGGATTTTGAGGAGGACAAGAACATCCCAATTATCTAGGGAGACCATTTTTTGGCTACTGGGCGGGACACTCATGGGCGTCAAAAGGAGAACTCACTATGAGGGTCCAAGATCAAGAAGTAAAATTCAATGTGTTTAAGGCCATGAAATTTCCCACGGATGAGGAAGAATGTTTTGAATGGATTTAATTGAGCAAATCATCGGTGAAGATATGAAGCAAGGTTTGGTTCACGATCCGTTAGAAACAATGTTATTGGGGATGAAGAGGTCGATGATCCGAGAATTGGTGGAGTACTTACAAATACTAGACTCATTGCCACGAGTTTCCAGATTTAGAACACCGTTTGAACCATTGCCAGCGGAGGAAGTAGGCTGCGAGAAAAAGCTGAAACCATCATTGGAAGAGCCACAAAATTTGGAACTTAAGCCACTCCTAAACACCTCGGTATGCGTATTTAGGCAATTCAAATTCTTTACTGTTATTATTTCTCTGCGCACTTAATGAATTGCGGGAAGAAAAAGGCTTTGAGGGTGCTTAGGAACACAAATCGATGATCGTGTGGACAATTACGGATATAAAGGGAATTAACCCTTCATTTTGCATGCATAAGATCTTAATGGAAGATGAGGCAAAATCAATCGTGCGGTGGACCGACATCGGCGACTTAACCCGATTATGAAGGAAGAAGTGAAGAAAGAAATCTTGAAGTGGTTAGATCTTGACATCATCTACCCGATTTTCAACGACAAATGGGTGAGTCCGGTCTGATCGTCTTTGAAAAAAGGAGGAATAGCGGTGGTGTGAGCGATAAAATGAGTGATTCCAACAAGGACGTGTGGTGTTTGGAGGGTTTGTATGGACTCTGAGAAAATTGAATAAAGCAACCGCAAAGATCACTTCCCTTTACCTTTTATCGATCAAATGTTGAATGATTGGCGGGACATGCGTATTATTGCTTATTGGATGGATACTCGGGCTACAATCAAATCGTCATCACTCCACGAGGATCAAAGAAGACTACATTTACATGCCCATATAGTACGTTAGCATTCGAGGAGGATGTCATTTGGATTGTGTAATGCACTGCTACTTTCAACGATGCATGATGGCCATCTTCTGAGATATGGTGGAAAAGAATGTGGAAGTCTTCATGGACGATTTCTGCATACATGGAGATAATTTTGATGCGTGTTTGGAAAATTTGGTAATGGTCTTACAAAGATGCAAACCACAAATTTGGTCCTTAATTGGGAAAAATGCCACTTTATGGTGGAAGAAGGTATAATCTTGGGACCTGAAAGTCTCGGTGCAAGGATTGGAGTCGATAAAGCAAAAGCTAGAAACAATTGAGAAGTTGCCTCACTTGAAGTTGATCGAAGGAATTAAAAGCTTTCTAGGACATCTTTGGGTTCTATAGGAGATTCATAAAGATTTCTCTAAAATGGCAAAACCTCATGCGGTCTTCTAGAGAAGGATTCGATATTCAACTTTGATGAGGAGTGTAAGTTGGCCTTGAGTTGTTGAAGAAAAAAGTGACTCTGACTCCGTGATGATCGTCGCTCCGGATTGGAATATCTTTGTTTGAACTAATGTGTGATCAAGTGATTATGCGATTGGGGCTATTTTGGTCAGCAACAGAGACAAGATATTTCATGCTATATCTACTATGCAAGTATAAACACTCACAGAGACTCGATTGAACTACTGACTACTGAGAAAAAGAATTACTTGCAGTAGTGTACGCATTTGATAAATTCCGGGCCTATTTAATCGGAATAAAGGTGATAGTCTACATGGATCATGCTGCTATTCGGTATTTGATAGCGAAAAAGGATGCTAAGCCATGCCTTATTTGGTGGATTCTCCTACTACAAGAGTTTGATCTAGAAATAAAAGATAGAAAAGGGAAGGAGAGCCAGGTAGCCGATCACTTGTCTAGGCTGGAAAACCTAGGGAAATTGAAAGAGGACAAATGTGAAATCAATGAATCATTCTTGGATGAACAACTGTTTGGAATAAATGCAAAATTTCCTGGTATGCGGACTATGCAAATTATCTTGTAAGCAACGTACTTCCACCTGATCTCACAAGATAACAGAAAAAAAAGTTTCTGCATGACGTGAAATGGTACGTGTGGGATGACCCTTACTTGTTCAATAGTCTTGCCGATAAGATGATTAGAAGATGTGTGCCTTACGGTGAAGTAAAGAACATTACGCATGAGTGTCACTCATCTACATATATAGTGCGGACATTATGGGGGTGATGGAGTGAGAGGACAATGCGGTGAAGGTGTTGCAATCACGGGTTTTATTGGCTACACTATTCAAGGGCGCCCACCATTTTGTTAAAACATGTGATAGATGTCGAAGGGTGGGCAACATTTCAAAAGCGGAAGAGATGCCTCTGAAGACGATTCTTGAAGTTCAAAATTTTTTGATGTATGGGGCATTGATTTCATGGGGCCATTCCGTCGTCTCGAACAATCAATATATTCTACTACGAGTGGATTACGTATCAAAATGGGTTGAAAGCTGCAACATTACCAACAAAGCGATGCCAAGGTGGTCCTTAAATTCCTACAAAAGAACATTTTCACAAGGTTTGGCGCTTGAGGGCAATTATCGATGTGAAGGTAGTCACTTTTGCAACAAGTCATTCGCAGTTCTATTGGCAAAGTATGGGAATTCAACCATAAGGTCGCTCTGACATATCATCCCCAAACCAGTGGACAAGCTGAGGTCTCGAACAGGGAAGTAAAGAGAATCTTAGAAAAAGTAGTGAACCCGAATCGAAAGGATTGGTCGCTCAGGATAGATGATGCATTATGGGCTTATTGGACTGCATATAAAACACCGATCGAGATGTCACCATATCAATTACTATCTGGAAAGGCTTGTCACTCTACAGGTTGAGATTCTGACCTAAGGCTTATTGGGCGATTCGAAACTCAATTTCGATCAAGCATTTATGGGGAAAAGAGACTACTTGAGCTAAATGAGCTTGGCGAATTTAGCTATGAGCTACGAGAACTCAAGTTATCTGAGGAAAAGGTGAAAAGATGGCATGACCAGAAAATTATGCGAAGAACTTTCGAGTCAGGGCAATCAGTTCATTTGTTTAACTCACGGTTGAGATTGTTCCCAGGCAAGCTTAAGTCAAGATGGTCAGGACCATTTACAATAAAAAGGTTTTTTCTCTCGTGGCCGTTGAAATCTACAAATCGAATCCTTTAGAAACTTTTAAGGTCAACGGTCACAGATTAAAGCACTATTGGGGTGGCGAGTCCAACAAGGACGTCATAGCTATCACACTTGCAAACGCACCATAATTAGGGAGTAGTTAGGCTGAACGACTTAAAATCAAGCGCTCACTGGGAGGCAACCCAATTTTTATTTATTTTTATTCTTTTTCTTCATTTTTTTTTCTTAAGTAATTTTATTCATGCTAGTGAAATGGTAGTTTAGAATAAAATTTGGTCTAGAATATAGTCATGTAGGATTTAAAGTATACTTGATAGCTAAATAATCTTACCCTCCATGCTTGAATTTGCTCAATATTCACTCATAAGTATGTTTTTCATGTGTTCAGGTATTCAAAGAAGAAGCTATGGGATGCACATGAAGTTAAGCGAAAAAAGCATGCATTAGCATTGCTTACGCCTTGCATCCACTAGCAAGCCTAGGCTTGCAATTTGCAGCACTAAACATCCAGCCGGGGCTGGACCCCTTTCTGCCTTAGCAGAATACCCCCAAGCCGGGGTTTGCCCATCACAGTTCAACACATCCAACCAGGGCTTGACCCCTTTCTGCATTAGCAGTCCATAAGCAAGTTGGGGCTTGCTTTTTAATGGAGAAGAGGCAAGCCGGTGCTGGGTGTCCGAATTTCATAGAGCAGTTATGGCAGTTACTATGATGAAGCCATGATATCCCAATGCCATTCTATTTTAACTTCCCACAATCCCACTCCTTCACAACTTCCACCCACAACTACAATTACTTTACACATTACCTCTCATCTCATCACAACAAATCAAACACAATCCCACTCCTCCCACCTAGTCATCCAATACCCACCTCCATAAACTCCTCTCTATAAATCCACCCATTCACCACACAATCTAACAACCTTAATTCACACCAATTGGAAGTTCAAGGATAGGATTTGTGCAAATCTCTACAAATAAATTCGACATATATTGGAAGTAAGAAGTTAGTTTGCTAATTCCTTATCTTCTATCACCATAGTTCAAGCCAAATAACCAAGTTTGTGGGAATTTCAAGTCTCGAACACCAAGTGCTCGACAAGTTGTTAAAGTGAAGTTTAGGGAAAATTTTTGTTAAGGCTCATCAATTCCAAATCAATGGCACCAAAACCGACATCAAAAAGCTTGACGAGGAGAGAGTTTGGGGACCACACAACCAACACGAACCTTTGATAGGTGAAAATTCATAAGTCTTGCGCCACGTACTTAATGAATTCACGATTATATGGTGAAAAAAGCACTCACACCTGAGCGGGGGTTGGCACCTGAGACTATGGATGGCGAAATGATGCAACAAATTTATCAAAAAGGTTGGAATAAATTCACTGTAGAGCTCGAGGTCGCAGTTGTAAGTGTGGTCAAAGAATTCTACGCTAACTTGAGGATAAGGCCCCCTGATGCTTTTATGCGGGGTAGGTTAGTGCCTTTTCGGTCTGACGATGCTATCATCAACACGTACTATCGATTCTGAGCAAGAGACATTGCCAGTCACCAAACACTTACATGATAATGATCCAGATTATGAGGCTATTATGCAGGAGATGACAAAGCCGGGTACCTCATGGAAAAAATCAAATCATGGAGGCACTGTCTTTCGCATTAAGGATCTCAGTCGGTATGGGAAGATATGGTACGCCTTTCTTTGAGCTAAGTTACTTCCATCTACACACACGTCAGATGTATCTAAGGATAAGGAAGTGCTATTATATGCTATGGTATAAGATTTCATCATCGACATAGGGGTTATAATTAACTTTTCAATCTGAAGATGCCTTCGAGGACCATACTCGGGCGGATTACCAAACCCATCACTCATTTGTGGGTTGTGTATACAAGTAATGAAGTCGTTAGTCGGATGATGAGATAACCCGGATGCATGCATTGCAGACACTTCGACTCGAGAATGATTGCACGATATCTTGTGTGTGGCGGGGGCGTAGTCGCTTTTAGAGAAGAGTAGGATTTGTATTTCCTCGACCTCGGAGGATGAGGCGACGTTGAGGACACCTCGGATGATGATGAGTTTTGGGGAATGCGGCGATGGGAGAACATCACAACAACCGGAGTAATATCTAGCCCTTAATTCCTCGACCTTCAACGACAAGTGGATGAGCACAACAAGGAGAGCCACGAAGAGAAATCACGGAGACTAGCGGCGGCGGGACCACATGTTTGAGGCCGTGAATTTATCTTTCGCCTCCTTGAACACTACTCTCTGAAGCTTTGATCCTAATGCCCAATTCCGTACAATAACCGGCACCAATGCGAGATTCCACCCCAGTGATTAGATGAAGAACAAAAACCACCACCAACCCAGACTTAGGCGATTAGAGGGAAGTCCTCTCTTATTTATTGCTTTATCTATACAATGAGAACATTGTAATTTTCAAGTTTGGGGGATTTAGTTGCATGTTGCATGTGCATATTTAATTTCATTTGCATATGATAGTTCATTGTTTATGTTTAGGATTATTACATGTTGCATTTAGATAATCATGTAGTTGCATAGTAGCTTAGGAATGTAAATAGTTGTTATTTATCTTTGTAATCATGTTATGTTTACCACATTTCATTTATTAAAAAAAATTATTATTAAAAATTCAAAAATAATAGTTAGTTAATATGTGCATCTTGCATGAGTCCAACTGTTTGATATTTATAGTTTATTTTGGCCAATGATGGGAATGAGATTGGATAGACAAGTATAATACTGATTATTAGAGCTTTTGATGTGATTTCCTATTATGAGTTGAATCTTTTTACTGTTTTTAAACCGGTATAATAAGGATATACAAGTAAAAACAACGTGTTGATTGATTGAGTTTAAATTGATACATAATGGGACTCTAAGGGATAATTCTAGTTTGAATGAAAGAATGACAAGAATAAGTAGTGATAGCTAACGTTAGACAAGAACCTAAGTTTGGGGGAATATTTGGGGTATATAAGCTATATAAAAAAAAGAGAGAGAAAAAAAAAGTATGAATAAACACCATGGCATCCTTGTCTAGTTTTGTGGCCTTTGTTACTTGAGTAAGTAAGCTCGAGGGGATTGTCTTTACACCTAGCGCCCTAAGGTCTTAATGGTCTGGGAGTCGTTGGTCGAAAGCTCGTTAAGGTAGCATTGAAAAGCCTAAGGAAATAAGACATTGCATCGCTATGTGTATATAAGGGAAAAAAAAGAATAAAACTGGAAATAAGAGCAAAAAGCCCCCGTAGATGAAAATAAAGCATAAGTATCCCATATTGACCCTCGATAGTGGTAATTGTTTGATTTTAGTTGGATCTAACTTATTTTTAAATTTCTTGAGTTTACACTGTATGATGCCTTCAAAGAGATTTGTTATGTGTTAAATTTGATTTTACATCAGTTAGCATTGTTGTTGAGCACACACGCACTATATCAGTAATAACAGTCTAAGATTTGATGATTGATCGGTAAATTACTGATGAGTTTTGATATGATGTATTATCATGTTTACTTGATTTCTCTGAGGCTGGGCGAAAAGACTTGTGTTTATCAATACTGCTGGATTCATAGGCTTATAGATTAATTCCATTCCATTGCATTGCGTTGCATCTTTGTTTTGTTTTTGCTTGAGGACAAGCAAAGGTTTAAGTTTGGGAGTATTTGATAAGTCGGTTTTATACCTACTTATCCGGCATCTATTACTTGAATTATTTACTTAATCTCGTGTTTCTTAGTTACTTTTCATGCATTTTGTTTCATTTTATAGATTATATGTTTGGAAGTGGAGTGACTAACTATTGGTATGAAAAATGCAAAAAAAGCGATTCTGAGTATCGTTAAGACCTTCATGTTCATTTCATGTGTATTCATATTCTTGGCGTGGAACTTGGACTATGTTGTGGGACTCTTTCTTGGCATTTTGGAACGTTTTGCATCATTCTAATCGGAAGTTCGGATACGATAATATGGCTTTCTAGCAACAGAGACAAAGTTAAGAGTTGTTTCGGTTGTCATTACACAGCAGCAGCTGCTTCCGATGCAATTACGACAGTCATCCGTTTGTTATTTTTGAAAACTCAAAGAATGAAAGTTGAAGAGCTCGTCGATAGCTTCGATTTGATAGTTCGCGGGCCCCGTAAATCCTCTCGGTTTAAATGTTATGGCAGTTTTAGCAGAGGAGGTTCCAGTAGGAAAAGTAATTGGCATATTGGGGGCAAGCCGGGGCTGGACCCTTTGTGCCTTAGGATCCAGCCGAGGCTGGGGGTCTGGGCAGCACTAGAAAAAAGGGGAGCAAGTCGGGGCTGAAAGCATGCAAAGGGGGAAATAGTGGTGATTTGGGTACTCGAAAATTAAGACTCTAGTTGGTTTACTAGTGCTACTGAGTGTGGAGTTTTAGTGATGGTGATGACTTGGGACTTGTTTTGGAATGGAATTGTAATCAAAATACATGTTGAAGTATATAATTAACAACAAACACTGAGATTAAAACACACACAAGGCAAATTATGAAGATTAATCTCAGTTTTTCTAAGCAAGCGTTGGAGGAGTTTTTCAAGGAGATTTTCTAGACGATTGCGATTCTAGGCTACGTGAAGGGTGTTTTTCAATATTCTTCGTCTTAGACTATTATTTGTAATTGAAAGAATGATTTTTATGATTTATTCAGTGTTTATTTCGTTTATTATGAAGTAATTCACTTTTTAGGCTTATGATGGATCTTTGAGTGAATCTATGGTTTTGTAAACTTTGATTTCCAATTTAATAAGCTATTTCTAGTTTATCTATATTGATTTGAGCTTGAATCTATGAATTGCCTGATCAACAATTCTTTGTGGAATTGGATGGAATCGAGAGAGGATATTCAAATCTAGACCTAGTTGATATAGCATGTGTTCAGGATTTTGTTAATAGCTTAAACTTGATGAGTGTTAAGGTAGAGATATGCTTGACACCGCATGTAATCGGATAGAGAACTTATTCTTCAACCTTCTTCAATTGTAATTCACATAGAGATATAGTGAGTTAGTTGCTTAAGGTGTTTAACGGATTTCTATCTTAATTGTGGATTGACGTTAATATGGTATTGGTGCATCGAGAGGTGGTTAATACTACGTTCATGTTTTTGATTAATAGACTGGAATAGTGAGTTGAATTGGAATAAAAGTGTTAAAATCAGAGTGAAGCTTAGGGTGAAATCATAAGTCTAATTCTCCATTAATTGTTTGAAATTCCAGATTTTGATATTTGTGATTGGTTTGTGATAGTTTAATTACTTTTTAATTTAGTATAATTATTTTTTTATCATTGAATTGGATAGTTTAATAAAATTAAGATTAATAGGAAATTGATAATTGTGAAGTTAAGTTTCTTATTAAATTGTCTCTGTGGGAACGATACTCTACTTATCACTTTATTACTTGTTGACCACGTATACTTGCGTGTTGTGTGTATATAGATTTTACCCAACAATTATTGTTATCATTATTATTATCATTGTTATTATTGGGGAAAATAATTTGTTCAGTTATAAATATTAATCCTTGCAAGATTGTAACAACTTTGCTCAGTTGGTAGTTGGGTTCCATTTTTAGGCTAGAGTTCTCGAGTTAGAATATTGGCAGCAACATAATTTTTGGGATTAAATTCAAAATTCGCCATGTCATGTCCACGTGTAAAAAAAATGCTCACGTCAGATTTGCCAGGTAGGCGCCACGTACGCAGGTCAACGCATATGTGGCGCCTGGAGCTCAAAGTCCAAATTTTTTAATAGAAAGGGGCTCAATTTGCGTTGACCAAAAGAAAAGGACTCAATACCCAAAAACCCCTAAAGTTCAGTGGTCTAGTTTGCATTTTATCCATTTAAAAATGCATTGTCAGATAAACACAACAGTTTCCATAATAAAACCGAGTGTGGGCAACTTTTGTAAGAAAGGGTACATCTTTAAGATTACAAAGAAATGCCTAGCACTTTATTTGTGAACATCCCCCCATTGCGAGATCCAATTTGAGGATTGAAAAGAGTCCTAAATATTTGTCATACTAACAAAGCAAGAGAAAACATTAAAAATCCCTTGCCGGAGAGGACTAAGGGGGTGGAGATATGTAAAGTAAAAGGCGATAGAAAACATAAAAATCATAAAAGACAATAAGAGATGATAGGAAGCGAAGCGGACTGAGCAAGAATGTCATTCATACATACCACTCGCTCGCATCAATCTCCTTGGCCAAAACACACAAAAGCCTAAGTAATCTTATGTGGAGAAAAGGGTATGCAATCCCGTAAACGTCTATACTAAAAGTGCATATGCCTTTATGCTCACAACATCCTTGAACTTTAACTATACCCTCTGTGCATTTCTAGAACCACGAGAAAAAAGAATATGAAATTCACATTTAAAAAAATTGTATGCTTCTGTATCAGTAAAGCAATAAAAAAATGAAAATTAGGAGTGTATTATAAACTCCGAAGGAAAATGACTGTTTATGGTATTGAATTCCAAGTTTATCCTTAAAACGAATCAACAGTAACAATTTTACCAACTAATTACAAGTTCAGAGAACCATTTTTACAACCATTAGACGCTTCGGTTACTAAATCCAGTCAGGGTTTCTAAAAGTCAATATACTACTCTGATCTCAAGAAAACATTGAGTTATTAGTCATAAAACAAACACTATTATTCTTTAAAATTTTTAAACCTCAGTCTGTGTTTGATTTATGAAGAGAAGACTATAGGCTTCTTACATAGCTAAAAGAAATCATACACCTTGCCTTGTTTTGTATGCGCATTGTCTACATAATCCTAATATGCTCAGGAATTTCCTCAGAAATATATAAATAAATTTATCTTTGACAAATACTCCTTCTGGAACCCAAGGCAACTATTATGTGGGTCACCAAAGCAGAGTAAGATCCCATTTTTCAACAGGAAAAAATGTCTTCTATTTTTTTGGGGTGGGAAAATAGCAAAATTAAACCAGAGCTCTTTACCAAGATTGATGAGACCTGAAGTCCTTTTGGGCCCTGTGCGCTACCAGAACACTTATGCTTAGCTCTGTAAAGATAGAGAACCATGAACCCTGCAAAGAAAACTGCAAAAACACCACCAACAACAGAACCAACAATTACCCCAGTCGAAGATTTCTTGTCAGCACTTTGAGGAGTCGGTGGAACAGTACTTGGGGATGAACCAGGTTTATTGCCAGAAGGCGCTGTTGGTGTTGGACTAGGACCACTGTCCTTCCCAATATTCACATTACCATCACTTTTGACAATAACATTAGACCTAAATGATGGAATTTTACCATGCAATTGATTGTTCGTAATATCTAATTCCTTTAGGTTAACAAAACTTGTTGCTCATCTGGAATAACACCCGTAAGGTTATTATTTGCAAGAATCAACCTCTGCAACGAAGTAATAGATGAAAATTTTGGAGAAATACTACCAGTTAGACTCATTTTTTGAAAATTAACAACAGTGATGTTCCCACTCTCACAAGTTAGACCCAACCACGGCGTGTAAGGATCATTTCCTTTTCAGTTCTCTGCAAACCTAATCAGATAACCAACAGCTTGTGCAACAGCGAGCAATGTATTCACACGAGAATCACATGGCACACCCGGATCATTTAAACAGAAACTATTAGTATTATCAATCATATCCAGAGCAATAGGAGATTTATACTTCGGTGTCATCCCTTGTAACTTATTATTCGTCAAATTCACTACTAGAAGGGCTGGAAGATCAACCAAAGACACAGGCACCGGACCCGTGAAGCTATTATCCCTTAAGCTCAAGTTTTGCAATTGTTTCAATTCTGAAAGATCTGGTCGAAAACGAATTCGAATGTAACCAAACCTTAGCTAATAATAAATGAAGCATTTACAAATACACTGCCCATGGAACAAAATAGAAAAACAGATCAATCAAAATTATTCATGAACTACTTACTCGTATATCCCTAGACAAATGATGCGAACACAACACACCAGTACAAGTCTGATCAGAAATCTAAAGCGCCCCAACTTTGTTCGCCAAATTATCAGCACTACTACTGCTTCCATTCTCCGCCGCAGCAGCCTTCGCCGAAGCCGCAGCTGCCACTTTTCCTCCCCTCTTTGCCACCACAGCTTCCTTCTTCTGAGCCGCCTTCTTCTTGCTCGCGTCAGACACCATCTAATTCATAGAAACAACCAAAATCAAATCCAAAACCAAACAAAAAACCTCTGTAGCAGAGAACAATTGAATTAAAAATAGAAGGTACCTTGAGACCTAGTGCGAGTTTGGATGCAAGAAAAAGGAAATGGCAAAACAAATTATTTGGCCATCAAAATTGACACGTTTTATTGAATACCCGATTGAACTTTTAATTTTTCAAATTAAGTCACTAAACTAATTTTTATTTTCAAATTCGGTAATTCGGTTAAAAAAAGTTGTGATGCGTTAATTTTTTTTATACATATGTATTGACGTGACAAAAAAAAAATTGCTTATATGGCAAAAAAAAATCAAAAATGATTTTTAAAATAAAAAATTAACATTTTAAAGTTTTAAAAATAATAAAAACATAATAAAATAAAACAAAAAATATAGATTTTAAAAAAAACAGATTTTTTTAAAAAATGTTTTTTAAAAAAGCTGTGTTTTTAAAAAATCATTTTTTAAAAATCTTTTTTTAAAAAATATGTGTTTTTTTAAAATTTTTTTTTTAAAAAAAAAAAAAATCTGTTTTTTAAAAAGAGTATGTTTTTAAAAAAATTTAAAAAATATGTTTTTTAAAAAACTATTTTTTAAAAATCCATTTTTAAAAAATATGTTTTTAAAAAAATCTGTTTTTTAAAAACTTTTTTTAAAAAAATCTTTTTTAAAAAATCTTTTTTAAAATCTATTTTTTTTAAAAAATCTCTTTTAAAAAAGCTGTATTTTTAAAAATCTATTTTTTTAAAATCATAAAAAATTTAAAAATTCTATTTTTTAAAAAATCTATATTTTTTTGTTTTATTTTATTATGTTTTTTGTTATTTTTAAAACTTTAAAATGTTAATTTTTTATTTTTAAAATCTGCTTTTTGATTTTTTTGCCACATAAGCAATATTTTTTATTTTTTTTGCTACGTCAGCGCTACGTAGACAAAAAATTAACGTCTGTCAACTTTTTTTAACGGAATGACCCAATTTAAAAATAAGAATTAGTTCAGTGACTTAATTTGAAAAATTAAAATTGATCCAGATTCAAGAAAAGCGTCAATCGATTTAATGTGACCAAATCATTAGTTTTGCCAAAAGGAAATCTAGGGAAATGAGGAGAGAGACTGCCTTCAACAGTGGGTTGTGAAACGAGGGAAGAGTTGGAAACAAAATTGGGGAATAGTGCTGAATATTTTTCTATTACGATGGATTGATACAAATACTCGTCTGTTCCAAACATAAAAGTTGGATAACATTTTTTTTTAAAAAAAACTACTATTATAAGTTAGTTTAAAAATGTAATTATTATAAATAAATTTATTATTGTAAAAAATTTAATGTATGTATATTATAATTTTTATTCACCGTAATTAATTATAAAAAATTATTTAAAATAAAATAGCGATCAATTTTATCTCTCGCAAAAAAATTACTGAACAATAATATATAGTGAATAATAATTTCTTCACTAAATAAATTTTTTCCTTGCAAATTTTTATCATAAATTAGCACCAAAAATACTTCTATCACCTCAATTTTGCGAGAGAAAAAAATATAAATTATGAATGATATTTCTTTCGCTAATAACTATATTGTCACTATAGTTTTTCCTTCGTTGTTCATTCGCTACATCCCTAATTTCTTGTAGTGTTTTAATGCATTAGATCTTGCAGCTTGATAATGTTTAGTCATTCTAAGTGATTTATTCATGTACTATGTTAGTTATTTTGCAAAGCCCGAAGTTTAGAATACCTTTAAAACGAACATATTACAAGTTATAAGGCTAACAATACTGCTTATTACCACGCCAGTATAGTTTGGGCGACCGTAAACACGAAGAAAAAATCGACAATGATTTCAAAGCCTTATATCTCGTATTTGTGTTATGAAATGAACCTCTTAATTGTTGGATCATGTAGTATTACATTAGTAGTGTATGATCAAAGTTATAGCATGCCCAGAAACTTCATAACCTGACAATTATGTTTGGTCAAACATGGCTAGTCGATCATTGACATTGAATGTTCTTGAGTCTCAAGAACACCTAAGGCGATGTTTTTTGTCGCCAAAGGCTTTAGCGACAGATTTGGTTAATTTTAATTAATTAATTTATAAAAAAAATCATTTAAAATAGAAATTAATTTCTAAAAATTATAAAAATAATTTTAAAAATTATTTGAAGTTATAAAAATTAACTTTTAATAATTTGACATATTTTTTCATAAATATTAGTATTTATTTGAATATTATTGATATTTAATTTATTTAATAAATACATTAAATAAATTAATTAAAAATGATTTTATTATATTAAAAATTATTTTAAATGATAATAAGGTATTTAAAAATGTTATAAGTTATAAAATATAGCAAATTTTACTAATTATTTAATATTAATGATATTAGATTTATTTAATAATTATATTAAATAAATTAATTTATAAAATCATTTTAAATAATTTTAATATTATAAAAATTATTTTAAATGAAAATAAAGTGTTTAAGAATATTTTAAGTTATAAAATATAACTTCTAATATTTAAAGGATAATTTCATTAATAATTTAATATTAATGATATTAAATTTATTTAATAATTATATTAAATAAATAGTTTAAAATGGTTTTATTTATTTAAAAATCACTTAAAAAGGATATTAATGAATTAAAATATTTTAAGTTATAATTAATGACTTTTAATATTTGGATAAATAGTGCATTAATATTTAAATATTAATGTTAAGTAATTAAAATGATTTTAAATGTTTTAAAAATCATTTAAGGTAATATTAATACTTTAAAATATTCTAAGTTATTATAAATAACTTTAATATGTTGGCAATGATTTCATTAATAATTTAATATTAATTGAATATTAATGATAATAGAATTATTTGATATTTAAATCATTTAATAATAATTTCGGTGTTTAAAAATTCATGATAAATTATAATAAATAATTAAAATTATTATAAGTCATTTAAAAATAATATGACTGATACTTGCAGATATTGAGCTATAGGATTGAGTCTTAGACTCGATAATTACCCGATAAAGTTGTCGGTGCACCGACATGCTTCAGAAATTGATCTGGACTTAGATATTTTGATTGTGTTAATGTTTGTTTGTGATTCAATTACTGTGAAACATGTGTGATAATGTGATTAGGTTATGTGCTGACTGCGAAATGTAGTGCTATGTGTTATAGTATGTTATTCTAATCGATCAAATGATCTTATTAATGATATGTTTCAGTATATAAAAGATAAAACTAAGTTGCGTATTGTAAGCAGCAGACCAGGCAAGTCTCCTACCTTTGCATTTCCTTTATGCAATGGATATGAGTAAGAAAGTTTTAGAATTATATTATTATTATGCTAGATTATTAACCCTATTGTGATGATATATTCTATATCCGATCATTGTTTATCAATATGTTAGTATATGGTAATTCAGATATATACTCTGTTCGTTAATTTCTAAACATGGTTATACAAGTGTCCCCACTTGGATAGTCAATGTATTTAATCACATGTTGTATGATATATATATATATATATATATATATATATATATATATATATATATACCTATAAGCAATTTGATCAGCTAGACACAGATTTAGAAATATCGTTGAATATGATAAAACCTTTTTGTATCCAATCAAATTGTTTTGGTTCGGATTCCAGACTAAGTATGAACATCCCGAACAAGGGAAAACTTTTATGCACCCAAGGTGGATAGATTGAACGATAATATCGTTCTTGTATGTAGTATTGATCAATACAGGGCACACTGGGATGATCACCCTCGCGCCCGTAAGTTATGACGGTTTGCGGATGAAGTTCTACTAAACCTATTCAAAAATTATAAACAATGTTCATAATATGTCAACTAACCCTATATATATATATATATATATATATATATATATATTAGTCAATACGTAGTTTCAAAAATTTGAGATAGAATTGTTATGTTAGTATTTTTGGTTCAGTTTACTTCACAACTATTAATTCGTTGTAGAAGTGATGTACAAAGAAAACATTTAATTCTTTCAGCTAATTATATTTATAATTGTTATTACTTGCTGGGCACCCAAATGCTCATTCTTGATTTAAATTTAAATGTTTTCAGCTAAGCGTGATCAACCTGAAGGTTCAAACAAGAGTAAGTGAAAAGGAAAGTAAACATAATGTGTTTAATGGTATCTTTTATAATAGTTAGACTGTATTAGAACTATGATATGTATTATATATCATGTAAAGAATGTAGTAAAGGTTGCGTACTTGGGATTAGACTCTGATAAATGTAAGTTAAGTTTGAAATTCATATTATTGTTATTATTATTAGTATTATTTCGCTCATAGAAATGGTATCGTGAAGCACCGAGTTCGGGTTTCAAGTACCTGAATTTGGAGGCGTTACATTATGGTATCAGAGCTTTAGGGTTAGAAACCTTAAGTGGGTTAGACCTTAGGCTATAACATTGAAAATACAAATAACTCATATAGAGTTTAAAATGAGATGAATTGGATAAATTCATCATCAAACAAAATAAAAGATAACTTATATAAAACTATTATTGGTTATATGTATATATTATTTGTTAATCAGGATAATCAATGTGTGTAGATGTCAGATAGGAAGGATTAGGATACCCTTAGATAGTAAATAAGGAGTCAACCTCCATAACTGATCCAATATCAATGCCAATAGCTGAAATAGAGGCTCACATTGAAAGCTACCTCAATAAGGTAATTATTTTGGAAAATGTAGTACCGGACCCAGAAACGATAGTATAACTGATAGGTAGAGTATAGTTAAAGAATATGTGGTCAATGTCGAGTTTTTAAACTCATATGTTTGTGGTGAGTTCTTAAACTCATAATGTGTTATAAGTTGGATGAACTTGGTATAGTTAGGTGTGAATGGATTATTGAGGATGGTGTGAATATATTGAATACTAAGCAATTGATCCTTAGTAAAGGCGTAAGAAATAGGTAGTATTAGTATTAATTGAATATGTATAATTCTATGTGGTGTATATGATAGATATGTCGATGTAATGCAATATTTTGTATAAGTTGTGGCAGCAATTCCCGACTTTTGAGTCACAAAGGGATAGCGGATGTTTAAAGCATAATGTGCTATGATATGTCAAGTGTTATGAATATGAATCTATGTTGTATTAACGAAATAAGTTGGTACGAAGATAGTAATTATTTATCTGCATATTGGTTAATACGGTAAACCAAAGTTTTCAAAATCAAAAATTTTGAGTACATGACTGTTTGAATAGAAAATTTTGCGTGATATATTAAACGTATACAATAAGGCTTAGAATGTAAGTTAATAAGGAATAATTTATGATAATGCCGCCAAGATGAAAATGTAACCAAAGGGCAGAAGAACCTGTCAACAAAGCTGGAGGATAACCAGACCCGATACAGAATTTTGCAAATATGGACGATCAAGCTATGCAGAATGGAATACCAACCGTGGGAAATCAGCCAAATAATTGATCGGCAAACGTTAAAGACTTCAAGACAATCGGATCGCCAGGATTTAGAGGATCAACTGACCCCGTAGAAGCATTTGTGATAGCTAGGATAACGGAGGGGCAAAAGATAGCTTTTCTTAGCTATACGATGAAAGGGGGAAAACAAATTTTTGGTGGAAGGCAAATCAAGATAGAGCTGGAAAAGGGAGTAGTGTTAGTAGGACTGGAAAAAGGAAAGAAGATAAAGGGAAAGTTTGTGTGTTATAAGTGTGGGCAGAAGGGACGTGTCTCTCCTAACTGCCTCAATCCAAGAATGTATAGTGGGTGTTTTATTTGTGAATTAATAGAGTATAAGGTGGGAGACTGTTCAAGAAGGAGAAGGGAGGCAAGGAATGCGAATACAAGAAAAGGCAGCAGGACTTTGGCGATAACGGGACCAACTTCAACAAACGAACCAACAGAATCAACCGAAGGAGTCTTTAACATGACCGTTGAAGAAACTGTAGCAGTCGGGGATGCAACTCCAGGTATTATTCTAATCAATTTTATTTTCTAATATATGATTTTATTATATATATATATAATAAATTATTTTATAAATTATTTTGAAGGAGGAAATTGAGTTCTATTAGAAATCAATTTTTCGTTTAAGCAGATAGACAAGCTTTGTGCTGAATGATTAAAGATCGGTTCGATCAATTATTATCGAAATCTACTCGCAATGATTGTGTATGCTGTGTACCCTGGTATGTATAGGTTTTAAAATGGTGATTCTGGGGACGGAATCTTTATAAAGGAGGGTGAATGTAATAACCCGATATTTTCTATATAATTAAATTAGAAATTTTGCTTATAAATTTTTTTGTATTTTAAAGGTGAGAATATGTGCCAGATAATGTGTATGTATTTATGGGATGAATATAAAATATATTTATTACATGAATGATTATAAATAATTTTATTTTAGAATTATTGATCATTATAAAGTATATTCTTTTAATAATTAATTTTATAGTAAAAATGTTTTTTATTAATTAATTTTCCATGAAAATATATTTATATGTTATTTAAATAATATATGAAATGATTATGGAATTATTATAATAATTATTTTATTTTATTATATGAATTTATTTCAGATTAATTAAGTTAATTATTATAACTTAAGTAATAATGGTATGTATATGTAAGATAAAATTAGATATAGAATCCAAACCCTAATTCGGGTTTTGATCAAGGAATGAGAATAATAATATTATATTATTATTGGTCAAGATTATTATAGATATGTATGTTATGTGTGTAATGTTAATGTGTGGCACAATTTTAATGTATTATGACCAAACCCTAATAATATTTTTATAAACCCTAATATTACTTATAAACCCTAGTTATGAAGTCAAATGAGACTTTAAAATCTATCTAGTAATTTTGTTATGTGATTAATGGCATTTATTATAATATTATTTTATTTCAGTGCTGTAAATATGTACTGTATATGTATGGACTGATAATGTTGGTCAAATTATGTGTATAATGCCAAAACCCTAGTTTTAAGCTGTTAAACCCTAATTTAAAAGTCGAATGTAAGCTTATGGTTGTTATGTAATCATGTTAATGTGTGTAATGACCGGAATTAGAGATATTAACCCTAATTAGGAGGACCCTAATTTTCAAAACCCTAATTATTGTTTATAAACCCTAATTTCTATATTTGGAACCCTAATTGTCAAGTGGGGGAAACCCTAATTGCTAATTTGGCATGCTTAATGATAATTAGTAAAACCTAAACCTAATTATCATGTTTTATGTAATTAGAAACCCTAATCTAATTAACAAACCCTAATTTTCTATTTTTAGAAACTAATTTTATTTTATTTTAAACCCTAAATGAAAACCTAGAAATTTAATGTTATAAAACCTAAAGATTAAAACCTTAGGGTTAAACCCTAAGGGTTAAACATTAAGGGTTGGATTAGATTGTCAAGAATGCCATTAAAATTGAGATCAAATTGACCAAACTACCCTTTTTGTATTATTTAGTAAGTTGCTTGCAAGTCTAACCAAAACTTTATTTGGTAACCAACCCTTGACCTACTCTTGTACTAAATGACCAGCACATCAACCCTTATCAGCCAAATTCATTGTAACATCATGTTATAAATAGGATTGGAGAGAGAAAAATTGATCATTCATGCTCATTTTTTGTACAAACAACTAACTTATCTCTCTCAAGCTCAAACCCACGAAATATATATGTATATCAGTCCTATAAACAAGCCCCATGAATTCCTTAAACAAATCAGCAGCCCAGAATTCAAGATATTTTCATAGAAAGGTATAAAGCTAATCTTACAATCTGATCTTGAATGATGTGTTAGAAGTTGTGTTTAAGTGTTGTAATATGTAGTATGTAGTGTATATAGATGATCTGGGTTGATAGATGTTAGATCCATAACATCTATAAGCTCATATTTGAAGATTTCAAGAATCTGGAAAAATTTCATTTTTGTGTTCTGACAATGAATGTCAAAGACTATAAATCTTTTTCTGTTCATGTGTTTGGTTGTTTTAATCTTTGTACTTGTAGTATGTTAGGAGATCTTTGATCTGGAACTAGATTCATGCATAAATCATGTATACATCACAAGTTATTAGTGGTCAAAGGCTGTTGACCGGCCATGACCAAATTGATCTGGGTAACCCAGATTGTTACCCAGAAGTGTTTGACAATCTTTTCTGTGACTTTGATTTTGCTTCTGTTTGATGTTTTGTGCTTGTTGTTGTAATAAAGTTGTAGCCTGATATGTGGACTCTAGATCCATGCTATTAGGTCTCTTAAACAACATATATGTTGGTAGTAGTTGGTGGTCAAACTGAGCAACTCGGTCACGATTACCTTTTCTGGAATTTCCAGAAACATGAAGAACACACTTTCTGACAGCCTTTGACTGAGCTGTATCTATTGATTTTGATGTTGTTGGACTGCTAGATTGGTATATATATGTTCTTTGCCATTAGTACTACATGTTAGAATCATTAGATCAAAAATTTAATGATCAGAACCTAAAATAAATCGACCTTCAATATAGCACCATGAAACTGTCTAGGTTTCTGGGTTACCCAGAAAACCCAGAAAATCTCTGACAGCCTTTTTAATGCCTTAGATCTTGCAGCTTGATGATGTTTAGTCATTCTAAGTGATTTATTCATGTACTATGTTAGTTATTCTGCAAAGCCCAAAACGCTTAGAATACCTTTTAAAACGTAACAGATTATAAGTTATAAGGCCAATAATAACCTCGACCTACCATGCCCATAGTATAGTTCGGGTGGCCCGAAACATGAAGAACAGTCTGACAATGATTTCAAAGCCTTATATCTCGTATCTGTGTTATGAAATGAACCTCTTAATTGTTGGATCATGTAGTATTACAATAGTAGTGTATGATCAAAGTTATATGCCCAGAAACTTCATAACCTGACAATTATGTTTGGTCAAACATGGTTAGTCGATCACTGACATTGAATGTTCTTGAGTCTCAAGAACACCTAAGGCGACGCTTTCTATCGCCAAAGGCTTTAGCGACAGACTTAGTTAATTTTAATTAATTAATTTACAAAAAAATCATTTAAAAATAGAAATTAATTTCTAAAAATTACAAAAATTATTTTAAGTTATAAAAATTAACTTTTAATAATTTGGCATATTTTTCATAAATATTATTATTTATTTGAATATTATTGATATTTAATTTATTTAATAAATGCATTAAATAAATTAATTAAAAATGATTTTATTATATTAAAATTCATTTTAAATGATAATAAGGTATTTAAAATGTTATAAGTTATAAAATATAGCAAATTTTACTAATTATTTAATATTAATGATATTAGATTTATTTAATAATTATATTAAATAAATTAATTTAAAAATGATTTTAATATTATAAAAATCATTTTAAATGAAAATAAAGTGTTTAAGAATATTTTAAGTTATAAAATATAACTTCTAATATTTAAAGGATAATTTCATTAATAATTTAATATTAATGATATTAAATTTATTTAATAATTATATTAAATAAATAGTTTTAAAATGGTTTTATTTATTTAAAAATCATTTAAAAGGATATTAATGAATTAAAAATATTTTAAGTTATAATTAATGACTTTTAACATTTGATAAATAGTGCATTAATATTTAAATATTAATGTTAAGTAATTAAAATGATTTTAAATGTTTTAAAAATTATTTAAGGTAATATTAATACTTTAAAAATATTCTAAGTTATTATAAATAACTTTAATATGTTGGCAATGATTTCATTAATAATTTAATATTAATTGAATATTAATGATAATAGAATTATTTGATATTTAAATCATTTAATAATAATTTCGGTGTTTGAAAATTCATGATAAATTATAATAAATGTTTAAAATTATTATAAGTCATTTAAAAATAATATGACTGATACTTGCAGATATTGAGCTATAGGATTGAGTCTTAGACTCGATAATTACTCGATAAAGTTGTCGGTACACCGACATGTTTCAGAAATTGATCTGGACTTAGATATTTTGATTGTGTTAATATTTGTTTGTGATTCAATTACTGTGAAACATGTGTGATAATGTGATTAGGTTATGTGCTGACTGCGAAATGTAGTGCTATGTGTTATAGTATGTTATTCTAATCGATCAAATGATCTTATTAATGATATGTTTCAGTATATAAAAGATAAAACTAAGTTGTGTATTGTATACAGCAGACCAGGCAAGTCTCCTACCTATGCATTTCCTTTATGCAATAGATATGAGTAAGAAAGTTTTAGAATTATATTATTATTATGCTAGATTATTAACCCTATTGTGATGATATATTTTATATCCCGATCATTGTTTATCAATATGTTAGTATATGGTAATTAAGATATATACTGCATTCGTTAATTTCTAAACATGGTTATACAAGTGACCCCACTTGGATAGTCATTATATTTAATCACATGTTGATATATATATATATATATATATATATATATATATATATATATATATATATATATATATATATATATATATATACCTCTAAGCTATTTGATCACCTAGACATACGATTTAGAAATATTGTTGAATATGATAAAACCTTTTTGTATCCAATCAAAGTGTTTTGGTTCGGATTCCAGACTAAGTATGAACATCCCGAACAAGGGAAAAATTTTATGCACCCAAGGTGGACAAATTGAACGATAATATCGTTCTCAGATGTAGTATTGATCAACACAGGCACATCGGGATGATCACCCTCGCTACCAGAAGTTATGCTTTTTTTTGCGGATGAAGTTCTGCTAAACCTATTCGAAAATTGAAAATAATGTTCATAGTATGTCAACTAACCATATATATATATATATAGTCAATACGTAGTTTCAAAAATTTGAGATAGAATTGTTATGTTAGTATTATTGGTTCAGTTTACTTCACAACTATTAATTCGTTGTAGAAGTGATGTACAAAGAAAACATTTAATTCTTTCAGCTAATTATATTTATAATTGTTATTACTTGTTGGGCACCTAAATGCTCATTCTTGCTTTAAATTTAAATGTTTTCAGCTAAGCGTGATCAACCTGAAGGTTTAGACAAGAACAAGTGAAAAGGAAAGCAAACAGAATGTGTTTAATGATATCTTTTGTAATAGTTAGACTGTATTAGAACTATGATATGTATTATATATCATGTAAAGAATGTAGTAAATGTTGCATACTTGGGATTAGACTCTGATAAATGTAAGTTAAGTTTGAAATTCATATTATTATTATTATTAGTATTATTCCGCTCATAGAAATGGTATCGTAAAGAACCGAGTTCGGGTTTCAAGTACCTAAATTTGGGGGCGTTACATTGGATCACTAAATAACTTCTCTTAACACAACTTTAACCAATAACTAACAACATCTAACATCAAATACCTAGATTTACAATAGTTATGTTTTTATACCTTAAAAAGCTTTGATCCTTAAATCTGATCTTTGCTCCCGTTCTTGGAAGGCTTAAGCTTGATCATGGCTTAACTTCTCACACCCACTCACTCTCCATTTTGAAATGTTAAGAGAGAGAAAGTCTTGGAGAAAAATGATAAGTAAAGTAAGTATTTCTTACTTTTAATCCTAGATCTTTTGAATTCATGGTTGTAAATGTGGCTAGGTGGCACAAATATAATATTGGAAAGATAATAAGCACATGGGATAAGTCTTGGAGTGATGTGTGAGACCCCATATTTTATCAATAAAGATTTAAATTTTGTCGAAATAATTTTTAATATTATGGTGTGAATTTGAGATAATATTATAGTTGTGGGTAGTATTTATAAATTTTGCAAAGTATGCAAGTGGTTATATTATATTCGATTGGTTCTGGGAATATTCAGGTTTAGTGAATATTCGATAACTACTCAATCATTGATGGACCCCATAATGTAATTATCAGCTTCGGATTGAGAAAACGACAAAAAATATTTTATTGAAATAACGGCGGAAGTTTTACCGCTGATCATTGTTGAACTACTCGGTAGTAAAAGTACGATGAATACGCTGCGGGTTGCATAGTAGCACACCAGTATTGATTATTGATGCTTATGTGAGAAGTCACCAGTTTGATTCCATTATCATCGATTAATAATATGAATTATTATAAGCGATAATGACGCTTTTTGTTTTATTCAGTATTATTAACGTAATAAAATGTAAACATCTTTTTATATAAAAATGTAATACTTTATTAAAGTTATTTTGTAAATAGAATATATTATATTTTATTATGCATAGTGTTGTATAGTGTTGCATAGTGTTTGCATAGTAAAATGTTTTTATATAAATAGAATATATGATATTTTATTTAAAAGATTTTGCTTTTAAATATGGACCGCCGATTAAAGTAAATCAATCTGGACCGTTCATGGATTAATTACTATGCATTCTATTTTCCTATAAATAGAAGCTCATTCCTTCATTATTTTCTTACTTAATTCATCAAACTCTAGAGAGAGAAATTATAGAGAGAAGCTATAGAGAGAAAATCTATAGAGAGAGAAAGAAGAAAAGTATTCTCGCTACTTCACTTTTCCAATATTCAGGTTCTTCTAAGGTAAGGGTATTATTTGTTGTACCTGTAAGGGGTGTTACTCTTTCTTATTCATGAAGAGAACTTTTGTTATTCCATTCATTATTATTCATTTGAATAACTCGTAAAAGTGGTATACCCTATACATAACTCATGAGATATATGATGCCCTATACTTGGTGAAATCCTTATGTTATTCCATTCTTATTTATTCATTGAATAACTCAGATACGCGAATCCCCTATACTTGGTGATCTTCTTCGTTATTCCATTCTTTATTATTCTCATTTGAATATCCCCGTCTGTGTGTTTTACAGGACTGGTTCCATTGTTTATTATTCCACATTTATTATTATGTTGAATATCCGCTTGCGGTGAATTTCACCCCGACGGTTCCGTTATTATTATTCTCGTTTGAATAATATATGTCTATGGCAATACCGCATGCATGGTGATTTCTTTTGTTATTCCATTCTTTATTATACCCGGTTGGTTAAAACTTTGACTTTATACTCCATGAAATTAGTAGAATATCCTCGATATTTGCGTTTCATCCAATATCTTTTCATGGAAATATTCTTCCGATCATTCTTGAATTTTACTCTACAAAACAAAGATCTTGTTGACAATTTGGACGTTAATAAATCCTAGAGAAATTAATTCTTGAACTTGTTTTATTGAATTTTATATCATTGTCAACATCCTCATATTTATATTATGTTGAAAGTTATCTTGGCTTACGTGCATAGATGAACTTAGTATGATTATGACCGGGGTTCATTCTCAGATAATCATGGCTTGATATAAATGATGTGACAAAAGTCCTCAAAGATGGCTCGTAATGCAAATGATGGATAGTTTTGGTCCGATTATGACCAGGGTGATTTGGTATAGTCATGACCATTGATAATTTGATGAAAATCCTCGACCGCAGCATGTGGATGATTAGATATTGTTGTTTATTCATTAAATCGAGTCTTAGTGATAAAAATTGATGAAAACCTTTTAAAACCTAAAAGATAGTAGACTTTATTTTCTACTTGACTCTTTTAATGGATTGCATATTCCGTCCGCAGCTTAAATTGGTTGTCTATTGTATTTTATCGTTTAACATTGTTGAAGGCTAATGATAATTTATTCTCGCATTATCTTAGTCATAATATTTCTTATCGGGCTAGTTGAGCTCACCCTTTCTTTCACCGTTTTCTTCTGTGAAATGAGAATATAGCCGGGACGAGTTGGGGAAACGAGTGATGGTCCTGAAGATAGCATTAGTAGTCCTCACTATTATGTGAAATAGTGTGATAATAATTGTAATGAGGACTCCTTGAGTATGGATATTGTCTAAATGACAATATTCCTATTAGAACTCTCAGTTTATGTATTGTCGTATGTTACACGACAGATGTATAATTAAGTTTGTATTTGAATTTATGTACCATGTAAGTGGCGACCCAAGATGGGTGACGTATACCTAATTTTGGGGGCGTCACATGATGACTCACCAAGATTGAAAAAATGTTTTACTTAAGTTTTAAGTAAAAGGGTAATTCGGTCAATTTGCACTCACTAAGGGTATTTTGGTCTTTTCCCTTATAATTTGAAGGGCATTTTAGACATTTCCCATTTATCCCACAACTTGTAATACTTAATCTTTTATTCTTAACATTTGAATTCCTGAATTAGGGTTTTAAATATCCGAATTAGGGTTTCGAATTCCCGGAACCAAAATTAGGGTTTACCAGTTAGGGTTTGCTATTCCTTACTTGATTTCCCTGATCAATCATATACTTAGTTTTACATTAATATACCTAATATGATATTTCAGTATCATAACTTCCTCTTGATACCACTAATTAAGATTAGGGTTCGTTTATCAGGGTTTAGAGATCCTGAGTTGAAAATTAGTGTTATCCGACATTCGATTAAGGTTTCTAATCCCTTATTAGGATTTACTAAGTTTGTACCCTAACCGATCAATCACTGATAATCAATTCTATATCCTACAAACATATATTCATCAATAGAATTGGTGTAACTGTATTTTTTACCGAATTCCTATCTGGACTTAAAGTTAGGGTTTATATTCTCTGTTAAGCACAACTCTACTCATATTTCTTAGTCAATACACAAATTGATCACTACTTTAGACTTGTATCATAGATACTTAGCAAAATATTGATAATCAATATAAATATTAAATAAAAAAAAATTTATTCATAAAATTTCCGATCCTCACATTCTCCCCTCCTTATAAGGATTTCGTCCACGGAATCATCATCACTGTGTAAGACCCCAAATTATTAATAAATGAAATTTATTTTCCTCTATTTATTATTTTGAAATAGTAAGGGTTGATTTGATTAATGTGGATAGTTATGGGTAAAATACATAAATATTTCAATAAGCAAGTGGTTATAAAATATTCATTATTATCTGGAATATTCGTTTGGTAGTGGAATATTAAATCGTTTGGGGAATATTCGTATGATGCCAAGCAGCCTTTTGCGGGCCCCATAATGTAAAAAGCGATTGGATGAAGAAAACGATAAATATAAGTTGTTTATAAATAACGACGTAGTTATTACCGATAATCATGTTGGAATACGGTGGTTAAAACACACTAATACGCGTTGTTTAAAGAAGATAGCACTCAGTATTGCACCAATTATTGATTCTTACGTAAGAAGACACTACTCAATAATTGTTACAAAGAATTACTCGCTCAAGATTTTATTTTATTGATTTAATAATTGTCTGCGTTGATATTTTATATTATCGTTGTTTTAATAAATTGTCATTACACAAGATTTTCCATTATCGGAGCAATAATTCATATTATCCGAATAATATTATTAGAAAACATTATTGGCAATGTCTATAAAGTTCGTCTAAGGAGAGGTTTGGTCACCTAATCATGTGCAAGAAGGAGAGATCCTTATTGGAAAGCCCCTCTTTCTGGGAACTACTGGTGCCAAGATCGTGATTCTCTGTAATATTATTTGTGAATAATTAATTATTGATTTATATGATGAGGGAAATATTGATTTTATGTGGATATAGATGGAGAAAATTTTAATGTGACAATTGTTGAAAATTAATATTTTATCTTTTTCTGATAAAATAATTCATTTAAATATATTATTTTAATAATATATTAACGGTGATATTTTTATAATGAATGTGGGATATATGAGTATACGAGGAGGAAGAGTATTTTTGTTGCAATAAATGTTTAAAACATGTTAAACATGTGACGCCCCCCAAAATAGGTATACATCACCCATTCTGAGTTGTCAATACATGGTACAGAATACAAGGATTAAGGATTAAGGATTCGTACTTGGTTTTATCCACGTCCAAAAATACCTCAAAAATAATCATAGTGGTGTAAAATTCAAGAATGATCAAAACATGGATACAATCAAAGCTAGTATCCAGAATAGATGTTTTGGACAAAAAGAAGAAATTTTATTTTTCGGTGAATAGTGCCGTATACGTGAATAGTGCCGTATACGTGAATAGTACCGTATACATGAATAGTAAATCCGACACCAAAAGATAGAAATTCCACAAAAACATCTTCACGCTTCATGAATAGTACTCGTGAATAGTAACTCGTGAATAGTAACTCATGAATAGTAACTCCGACATGAAAAAGTTCCAAATTTGATAAAACATCGATCAACATTTCAAAGATAATGATATCAAGAAATAATATCATTACGAAAAAATAATATCCCTTACCTCAAAGAATCAGATTTTTTAAGGAAAGGCTCAAGTGATGTTGAATGAAACTTGTCTTGAACAAAGAACTCTCAAAGTATCTAAATACTCACAAAATACGCCAATAATATAGAGAGAGAAAGAGAGAAAACTTTGTTTCGGTGTGATTTTCAATTCTAACTTAGCCCTCTATTTATAGAAAATGTTAGCCTACCAAGGCAGACTTTGACCGCTGCACCGATGGCTTTACTCGCTACTATTGCCACCCACCACATTTGAAATAAAATTCAGCACATTTCTTCACCAACCACAAGTGGGGCCCACTCAATTCTAGAATTTTCCACCAAAATCAATTATAAACCTAATTTCGAATCGACACCTCTTAAAATTCATAACAAATCATTCGTGCATTTTTAACGGTTCAAAATTTGTGGACATATACTCAACTTATGTATGTATAACATACCCAAAAATTACCACAATCCAATCACTTCGGATTAAAAATTATAACCCCATAATATATCTCAAAAACCCCGATTTGATTTTTAATACCTCCAATCCGATAAAATATCGATAAAACACCTCAACAATAATTTCTTCATTTATAACCACATAAATAAATCCATCATTTATATCCACATAAAATAAATATTTCTTTATCATATGAATCAATAATTAATTATTCACAAATAATATTACGTAATCACAATTATGACAACCAGCCGCTCCTGTGAAAGAGGGGCTTCCGATAAGGATTTCTCCTCATCGGCGCCGCAATTAGGTGACCAAACCTCTCCTCGATGTAACTTTCTAGACATTGCCAATAATGCTATCTAATAATATTATTCAAATAATATGAATTATTGATCCGATAATGGAGATAATAATGCAAGTGACAATTATTGAACAACAATAATATAAAATATCAACGCAAAGAATTATTGAATCAATAAAATAAAATATTGAACAAGAATTCACCGTGAAAATTATCGAGTAGTGCCTTTTCACGTAAGGATCAATAATTCAACAATTTGCAATACCGCAGTGAGTATCGCGGGCAACCACGCCAGACATCGTATTTTAACCAACGGGTATTCCAACAAGATAATCTGTGAATAACTACGCCCGTTATTTTTAACCAACTTATATTTGTCGTTTTCTTCATCCAATCGCTCACATGGGCCCACACATGGTCGCTATTGGGCCGCATTTAATATTCCCACAAAGCATTTAATATTCCACGACCAAACGAATATTCCCCGACAAAATGAATATTTTATAACCACTTGCTTATTTTGAAATATTTATGATTTAACCCTTAACTATCCACATTAATCAAATCAACCCTTACTATTTCAAAATAATAAATAAAGGAAATTCCTTTTATTTAAAAATTTGAGGGTCTTACAACCTCCCTCCTTATGAAATTTCGTCCTCGAAATCGACGTGACGACTGTGTGTTTCAAAAGGTGAGGATACCTCGCTTTCATTTCCGCTTTCCAATTCCTGTGTCATTTCCTCTATATAGCATGATTCCTCCACAAAACTTTAACTTGTGGTATGACCTTTCATGCGTAGGACATGCTCCTTCCTATCCAAGATCTTGACAGTACCTCCTCACACGTTAAGTCTTGGCTATCTCGTCCGGTTCTAACTCAATAACGTGGTTCGGGTCTTTCACATATTTACTTAAGTACGATATGTGAAACACATTATGAACACGAGACATACTTTGAGGTAACGCAAGTCTATAGGCTACATTTCCTACTCGGTCAAGAATTTGAAATGGACCAATAAATCGTGGATTGAGCTTTCCTCTCTTCCCAAATCTTGTAACTCCCTTCCACGGGAGCAACTCGTAACAATACATGATCCCCCACATTAAATTCCACGCCCTTTCGATGAAGATCCGCATAACTCTTTTGTCGATCTTGAGCCGTTTGTATACGTTTGTTAATTATTTGGATCTTTTCAGTAGTCATACGTATTAACTCGGGTCCCAACAATGTTGCTTCACCCACCTCATCCCAACATATTGAGAACGACATTTTCGGCCCATATAATGCTTGAATGGAGCCACACCTATACTTGCTCGATAATCTGCTTGTTGTAGGAGAATTCCACCAATGGTAAATACTTATCCCAACTACCCTTGAAGTCTAGGACATGTAGTCTTAATAAATCTTCAAGAGTTTGAATAGTCCTCTCGATTGTCTGGTCCGTTGGGGATGGTATGCCGAACTAAATCGCAAACTGCGCCCATAGCTTTTTGCAAGCTAACCCAAAATCTTAAAGTGAATCTTGGGTCACGATCCGAGACTATGGATATGTGCATGCCATGCAACCTCACGATCTCATTTACGCATATACTAGCAAGACGCTCAAGGAATAAGTCTCCGTGACGGCAAGAAATGAAAGAGACTTGGTTAATCTATCAACAATAACCCAAATAGCATTGATGCCTTGAGAAACCGTAGGAAGACCCAGAACTAAATCCATGGTAATGTGTTCCCACTTCCATTCCGGAATCTCAAGTGGTTGCAACGGACCCTTAGGTACTAGATGCTCCGCCTTTACACGCCGACAAGTTAAACACATTGAGATAAACTTTGCAATCTCTCTCTTCATATTGTTCCACCAAAATGTATGTCAAGATCACGATACATTTTAGTACTTCCGTGATGGATTGCAAATGGTGTATTGTGTGCCTCCATCATAATCTTGTACTTCAAATCGAGTCGTTAGGAACACAAAGTCTAGAGTGGACTCAAGTATTCCTTCTTCATCAATTCTCGCCCTAATAGCTCCTTCTTGTACTTTCTTCTTCATACGCACGCATCGCCCGGCCGGTGGCTCGAGCAACCTTAACTTTTTCTATTAAAGTTGGCTCTACGCGATACTTGACATCATCGCACTCCTTCCCAAGATATGATCTTCTACTCAACGCGGCGCCACTACCACGCTCGCTTTTACCGGGATGGTATGAATAGTGTGGTCGTAGTCTTCAATAGTTCGAGCCAACGTCACGCCGATGTTGAGTTCTTTTTGAGTGAAGAAATATTTAAGGCTTTTTATGGTCCGAATATATCTCCACTTTCTCCCCATATAGATAGTGCCTCCATATCTTTAGCGAAAACGATCTTTGGCCGCTAACTCTAGATCATGAGTAGGATAATTCCTCTCATACTCTTTAAGTTGTCGCGAGGCATAAAGGCTATGACTTTCCCACGTTGCATGAGAACACATCCTAACCCTTTGCTCAAGCATCGTCAGAGATAACAAATCCATCCGAACCAGATGGTATTGTTAGAACAAAGCCAAATAAGTCTCCTCTTAAGCTCTTGGAAACTTTTCTCGATTCTTCGCTCCAAACGAATTTTGTATCCTTCCGAAAGTTAGCCGAAGTTAATGGAGTAGCGATTCGAGAAAACCTTCCACTAATCTCCGATAATAACCGCCTAAGCCCAAAAGCTACGATTTCAACCACCGACTTCGGTTGTTCTAACTTCAGATTGCTTCAATCTTCACGGATCAACAGATACTCCATGTTTTGACACTGACATGCCCAAGAAATGCTACTTCCTCAAGCCGTAACTCGATTTCTTCAATTTGGCATATAGTTGGTTTTCACGAAGCCTTTTCGAGTACCAAATTTTCAAATGGTGCTCATGATCTTCACGACTTTTGGAATATATAAGGATGTCATCAATAAAGACAACAACGAATCGATCCAAATATTCCTTGAATACTCTGGTTCATCATATCCATGAAAGCCGCAGGAGCATTAGTTAGTCCGAAAGACATGACTAAGAATTCATAATGCCCATACCGAGTTCTCAAGGCGCCTTTGAATATCCTCGCTTTTAATCTTCATTGATGATATCCGTAATCTAAGATCGATTTTGAAAAGAATTGTGCCCCTTGCAATCGGGTCAAACAAGTCATCAATACGAGGTAGAGGATACCTATTCTTGATGGTGACATGGTTCAATTCCGATAGTCAATACAAAGTCGCATACTCCCATCTTTCTTCTTTACAAATAAAACAGAGCACCCCAAGGAGATGTACTAGACGAATGAAACCGATGTCCAACAATTCTCAGAGTTGGACCTTTAACTCCTCAAGTTCAATAGGAGCCATTCGATATGGGGTTTTAGAAATGGGCTTTGTACTCGCATTCAAGATCAATAAAGAATTCAACTTCACGCTCGGGGTAGACCGGGAAGTTCTTTAGAAATACGTCAGAAAGTCAATAACAACAGAATATTATTCAAATTTGACGTGTCTTTATTCAAATCCATAACATGGGCTAAGAAAGCTTGACATCCGCTTTTTCAATAAACGAATAGCTTTTATGATTAGATATGATAGTGATTGATTTTAATGGTTTAGTTGCTTGAATTGCATAACACAGTTGGTTAGAATATGAAAACTAACAACCTTACAAAAACAATCAATTTTGGCATGATGAGTAGTTAACCAATCAATCCCTAAAATCACATCAAAAACAAGTATCTTTAAAGAGATAAGGTCAATGGGTAAGGTGATGGTGCCAACTTGAATCAAACAAGATTTATAAACAATGGATGTGATGAAAGTTTCTCCTAACGGAGTTTCACAGATAGGTCAAAGTCAATTTCTCCGAGTCAAGTTTAAACGTTGAGCACATGCAGGAGAGATAAATGAATGGGTAGCACCGCAGATCAAGTAAGGTATAAACTTCGCAAGAATTTATAAATAGCTTACCCGTGATCACCTCGTTTGGGTTCTCGCATTATGACCAACCACAACAAACGCTCTTCCCTAATCGTTGACTTTGACTTTTCTCGACGATCTTTTGAGTCACCGTCCCTCACGAACTAGGTTTCGCCACCGTCTGATAATCTCGAAGCGATATGTCCTTCCTTTCCACAACTATAGCATACCTTGAACTGTCAGGCGCTTGATCGATATGTCCCTCTTTTCCGCATTTGTAGCATATGACCGGTGGTCGTTCTCCTCCCTTAGAACCAGCTTGTCATTGCACCGTCGTCTTCACATAGTCGTTGTTAAATCTCCTCTTTTAAAATCTCCTCCCGACTCGCTTCTTCATTTTCACGACCATGATTACCACCAGAGTGGTTACCATTTCTGTCGCCCTGTTTCTTTCTCCGCAGTTATCATTATTCATTGATCGCTATCTCGGTACGATCCTCGTTATGGTCCTCAGTTGACCTGTACTCGTTATCTCGCCTAATAATTGAGCCCTGCTTACAACATCTCGAATAAAGAGAAAGTTTATGAGAAATGAGATATCGACGTACGCCGGGTTTCAAACCTCTAAGAAACATCCGCGTCATACGCTCCTCATTCTCCACCAAATGAGGTGAAAACCGATAACTCTCGCAAACTTTGCCTCGTCATCGAGACACCGCCATGTTGTTTTTGCTCTAATCGATGAACTCCACTTCCTTCATATGATTTAACACTTTCGTGAAAGTATTTGTCATTAAATAGTCTCTCAAACGCCTCCCAAGACATGCCGAAAAGTGCGGGCCGATGGTACGCTCACGCACTCACCAAGAGTCTGCCGCTTCGCCACGGAACATAAAGGTGGCGAATGGAACCTTCTGTTCTCTCCGCATCCCAAGACATCGAATATCTTGGTAATTTGCTTGACCCATGTTTCCGCCATGATCGGATCGGCTTTCCCTTAAATTCGTGGTCCCAACTCTTTGAATCGCTTCGTCGTGACAACCCGTGAATTGCTATCATTTCCTCCTCGTATTTTGAACACGAAGTCTCCTCGTTCGATTTTGCATGAATCGCAAAAAACTTCTAAACATCCCTCGTTCATCATCGCTCAATGGTGTTGTTCACGGAGGAACATTGCCACTTGTTGCACGCTCTCCTCGTTGGTGAGTACAGCGTCTCCACGTTCTCATTTCCATTGTTAATATTCTCACGACATTCTCAACATCGTCATAAAAACAAGGGTTAATTAAGGAAATCAATATATCACATAATATCCCTTATATATCGACCAACTAACAAATAAGCTTAGGTAGGACACACTAGCGAAGGATTTACTCGCCTCCCTCCTAGTTCTATTCCCCGATCTCCGCCAGAGATCATATCCCTAAGCTCGATACCAACCGTGACGCCCCCAAAATAGGTATACATCACCCATTCTCGAGTTGTCAATACACGGCATGTAAACAACTATAACTTTATTATTACAACAAGAAATCGTGAGTTTAAATACAAATATTATCTTCTAGATAATATTTATACTCAAATAAATCCTCATCACATTTATTGATACATTATTTTACAAAAATGGTGAGGACTACTAAACAATCCTTTTCTAACACCTTCATTCCATACCCCGACTCAGACTCGCTTATATTCTCGCCTCCCCGAGAAGAATGGAACAAAAGGAAAAGGGTGAGCTCAACTAGCTCAAGAAAGAATATTATGACTAAGATAATATACAACAAATTATCGTTAGTCTTCAACGGGAAAAATCTAATAGAATACAATAGACAACAAATTTTAAATCAATATTCGCAATGAAATAATAATTCATTAGAAGAGTTAAGTAGAGAATGCAAACTACTATCTTCTATGTATGAATTTAAAAGTTCATCGCTCATCTTTATCCCCGTAACAACAATCCATAAACATCCTGAATCAAATATTCATCTTTGCACTACAGCCAAAGATATTCATCATTGGTCATGTTCATTTAAACACTGCTCATCTTTGCACTACTACGCCAAAGATATTCTTCAGAAATCATTCATCTTTGCACTATGTGCCAAAGATATTCTTCAGAAATCATTCATCTTTGTGACTACAGCCAAAGATATTCAATAATATCATCATTTAAGACCGAGGATGATGAAAATATTTTTAAAGAAACGAATCCAAAGGAAACAAAATGACAAGGATTAAGGATTAAGGATTCGTACTTGGTTTTATCCACGCCCCAAAATACCTCAAAAATAATCATAGTGGTGTAAAATTCAAGAATGATCAAAACATGGATACAATCAAAGCTAGTATCCGTAATAGATGTTTTGGACAAAAAGAAGAAATTTTATTTTCTAATTGAATAGTGCAGATATCGTGAATAGTGCCAGATAACGTGAATAAGACCAGTATACATGAATAGTAAATCCGACACCAAAAGATAGAAATTCCACAAAAACATCTTCACGCTTCATGAATAGTACTCGTGAATAGTAACTCGTGAAATAGTAACTCATGAATAGTAACTCATGAATAGTAACCCGACATGAAAAAGTTCCAAATTTGATAAAAACATCGATCAACATTTCAAAGATAATGATATCAAGAAATAATATCATTACGAAAAAAATAATATCCCTTACCTCAAAGAATCAAGATTTTAAGGAAAGGCTCAAGTGATGTCGAATGAAACTTGTAATCAACAAAGAACTCTCAAAGTATCTAAATACTCACAAAATACGCTCAATAATATAGAGAGAGAAAGAGAGAAAACTTTGTTTCTCGTGTGATTTTCAATTCTAACTTAGCCTCTATTTATAGGAAAATGTTAGCCCTACCAAGGAGACTTGACACCACACCGATGGCTTTACCGCTACTATTGCCACCCACCACATTTGAAATAAAATTCAGCACATTTCTTCACCAACCACAAGTGGGGCCCACTCAATTCTAGAATTTTCCACCAAAATCAATTATAAACCTAATTTCGAATCGACACTTCTTAAAATTCATAACAAATCATTAAATTGCATTTTTAATGTAGTTCAAAATTTGTGGACATATACTCAACTTATGTATGTATAACATACCCAAAAATTACCACAATCCAACTATTCGGATTAAAATTATAACCCCATAATATATCTCAAAACCCCGATTTGATTTTTAATACCTCCAATCCGATAAAATATCGATAAAACACCTCAACAATAATTTCTTCATTTATAACCACATAAATAAATCCATCATTTATATCCACATAAAATAAATATTTCTTTATCATATGAATCAATAATTAATTATTCACAAATAATATTACGTAATCACAATTATGACAACCAGCCGCTCCTGTGAAAGAGGGGCTTCCGATAAGGATTTCTCCTTCATGGCGCGCAATTAGGTGACCAAACCTCTCCTCGATGTAACTTTCTAGACATTGCCAATAATGCTATCTAATAATATTATTCAAATAATATGAATTATTGATCCGATAATGGAGATAATGTGCGTTGACAATTATTGAACAACAATAATATAAAATATCAACGCAAAGAATTATGAATCAATAAAATAAAATATTGAATAAGAATTCATCGTGAAAATTATTGAGTAGTGCCTTCACGTAAGGATCAATAATTCAACAATTTCGTAATACCGCAAAGCATCAGGCAACCACGCCAGACATCGTATTTTAACCACCGGGTATTCCAATAAAGATTAATGGTAACAATTCACGCCGTTATTTTTAACCAACTTATATTTGTCGCTTTTCTTCATCCAACGCTTTCTTGTTATGGGGCCCACACATGGTCGCTACCGTCGCATTTAATATTTCTACAATCGATTTAATATTCCACAAACGAATATTCCCCTAATACAAAATGAATATTTTATAACCACTGCTTATTTTGAAATATTTGCGTGATTTAACCCTTAACTATCCACATTAATCAAATCAACCCTTACTATTTCAAAATAATAAATAAAGAAAATTCCTTTTATTTAAAAATTTTTTGGTCTTACAAAACATGCTTGTGGACCCCATTTATCGATTGAAATTTGATTATAACTTGTAAAATCGTCCGCTTGTGGATTTTTCAATTTTCGTTTGGAATATGGAAAACTTTCTTCTCGCAAAGTTGTAGAGAATTGGATTTCCTATAAAAGTCGCGAGATTAGAATTTTCCGATAAAATGGCTATTTATTATGAATTATTGAAGTTTTGAAGTTCAAATAATTGATTTTGGAAGTTTTATTTATTTTATTAATAAAACGTTTTTTTATATGTTGTGGGCATATTTAACATGTGCATGATGGTTGAATTTAGATTCAAGATGTGGGCGATGAATTTTGTTTATATAATATTATTATATTCAATTTTCTCGCTTGGTGTTCTAAGCAATTTCCTATAAATAGGATGCTTAGGTTAGAATTGAAAATCACACCGTAAATCAAGTTTTCTCTCTATATTATCGAGCGTATTCTTGTGAGTATTTTGAGTATACTTTGAGTATTGCTATATACGGCAAGTTCAAGTCATAGCCTATATCCTGTTTCAACTAGAAGATCTGCTCTTTCGAGGTAAGTGGATGTTATTTTCTTCTCAAATGATATTATTTCTTCAATATCATTATGTCGAAATATTGGTTGGAAATTTTTATCAAATTTGGAACTTTTTCATGCTTGGGGTTACTATTCATGAAGTTACTATTCACGAGTTTATTCACGAAGTTTTTATTCATGAAGTTACTATTCATTTAGTACTATTCACTTAAGCGTGAATATGTTTTTTTGTGAAATTTCTATCTTTTGGTGTTTGAGTTACTATTCACGATACTAAGATTATTCACGATATCGACACTATTCACTTAATACTAAGACTATTCATTAAAAATGAAATTTCTTCTTTTCGTCAAAAAATATCTATTCGGATACTAGCTTTGATCAGATCCATGTTTTGATCATTCTCGAATTTTACACCACTATGATTATTTTTGAGGTATTGTTGGACATGGATAAAACAAAGTACTAATCCTTAATCCTTAATCCTTGTCATTTTGTTTCACCGGATTCGCTTTCTTTAAAAATATTTTTCATCATCCTCGCCTTAAATGATGATATTTATCAATATCTTTGCCTCAGAAAGCAAAAAGATGAATGATTGATGAATATCTTTGGCCCATAGTAAAAAGATGAACAGTGTTGAGATGAATAATACGATCGATCGATGAATATCTTTGGCCCGTAGTGTAAAAGATGAACAGTGTTGAGATGAACATGACCGATCGATGAATATCTTCGCTCTCAGAGTAAAAAGATGAATATTTGATTCCGTATATATATTGATTGATGTTACAGGATAAAATATCGACGATGAACTTTTAAATTCATATATGTAAGATAGTAGTTTACATTCTCTACTTAACTCTTCTAATGAATTATTATTTCGCCATGTAATATTGATTTAAAATTTGTTGCCTATTGTATTCTATTAGATTTTTCCCGTTGGAGACTAACGATAATTTGTTGTATATTATCTTAGTCATAATATTCTTTATCGGGCTAGTTGAGCTCACCCTTTTCCTTGTTGTTCCATTTTTCTTCTCGTGAGGCTAGAATGTAAAGCAGTACTAGCTTGGGTATGGAATGAAGGTTCTAGAGAGAGTTGTTTAGTAGTCCTCACCATTTTTATAAAATAATGTATCAATAATTATGATGGGGATTTATTTATGTGTGGATATTGTCTAGATGGCAATATCTCGTATTTAAACTCACAGTATATTTATATGTTGTAATAATAAAGTTGTAGTTATTTCGCATCATGTATTGGCGCACTCGTAATGGGTTGGATGGAATGGACCTATTTTGGGGCGCCACGCTTGGTATCGTAGCTTAGGATATGATCTCCGCATGAGATCGGGAATAGAATTAGAGGGGAGAGACGAGTAAATCCTTCACTAAAGGTGTCCTACCTAAGCTTATTTGTTAGTTGGTCAAGATATAGGATATTATGTGATATATTGATTTTTTAATTAACCCTTGTTTTATGACAAGATTTGAGAATGTCGATCGAGAATATTAATAAAGGAGTAAATGAGACCGTGGAGACGCTCAGACTCACCAACGAGGAGAACGCGCAACAAGTCGGCAATGTACCTCCCGTGAACAACACCACCGAAAGCAAATGATGAACGAGGGATGTTTAGAAGCTTTTGCATAGCTCATGCAAAATCGCACGAGGAGACTCGTGTTCAAAATACAGAGGAAATGATAGCAATTCACGGTGGTCAAATGCAAGCAAAGCTCAAAGAGTTGGAACCACCGTAATTCTGGGAAAGCCGGATCCGACAAGGCGAGACGGGTCAAACAAATTACCAAGATATTCGATGTCTGGGATGCACGGAGGAATGTAAAGTTCCATTCGCTACTTTTATGTTCCAGAACGAGGCCGACATCGGTGGGAATCGTGAAGCGCACTCCATCCACCGCGCACTCAAGATGTCATGGGGACGTTTTTAAATAATTCAACGACAAGTACTTCCTCGAAAGTATTCGCTATATGAAGGAAGTGGAGTTTATTAGATCGAGCAGTAATAACATGATTTGTCCCAAAGACGAGGCAAAGTTCATGAGTTATCTGTGTTTGCACCTCATTTGGTGGAGAATGAGGAACGATGACGCTGGATGTTTCGAGAGGTTTGAAACCCGACATACGCCAAGATCTCATTTCTCATAAATTTTCTCTATTCAGATGTTGTCAACAGGCTCAGCATTGTTAGAACTAGAGATAACGAAAGTACGCTCAACCGAGGGACCATAACCTGGATCATACTCAAGATAGCAGCATCATCGTAATAACGATAACCCAATGGAGAAAAAGAAGAATATAATTAAAGGCAGAACCACTCCGGTGGTAATCGTGGCCATGAAAATAGAAGAAGTTTAGTGGGAGGAGATTTTAAAAGAGGAGATTCAACAACCACCATGTGAAGACGATGTCCATGCAAGAAGAATCGGGTTCCAAGGAGGAGAAAGACCAATTGGTCGAGATATTACAAATGCGGAAAGAGGGATATATCACCAAACCCGCCCACAACAGCTTTAAGGTATGCTATAATTGTGGAAAAGAAGGACATATCGCCGAGATCAGACGATATCGAAACCAGTCCAAATGGGAATGGTGACTCAAAAGGATGTCCCGTAAAAGTCAAAGTCAACGATTCCTCGAAGAGCGCTTTGTCGTGACTCCATTAAAATGCGAGGAACCCAACGGTTAGCACGGGTTAGTTAATTATAAATTCTTTCAAGTTTATACCTTACTAGATACCTGGTTCTACCCATTCTTTTATCTCTTCGTCTTACCAACGCTTGAACTCGACTACGAGAAATTAGACTTTGACCTATTTATGGAGACTCTGCTAGAGAAACTTTCATTACATCCGTTGTTTAGAAATCTTGCTTGATTCAGTTGGCACTATCACATTACCGTTAACCTTATTTCTATAGAGATATTTGCTTTTGATGTGATTTTAAGGTTAACTACTCATCATGCCGAAATTGATTACTTTCGTAAGGTGTTAATTTTCATATTCCTAAGCAAACTTGTTATTCAATTCAAGCAATCAAACCATGGTAATCAAACATTTTCATATCAAGCCATGAAGTCATTCGCTTATTACGGATGTCAAGTTTTCTTAGTCCATGTTATGGATTTGAATAAAGACACGCCGATTTGAATAATATTCCCGTTGTTATTGATTTTTCCCGACGTATTTTCAAGAATTTTCGCTTACTCCCAAAGCCTCGATATTAAATTTTGTATCGACTTTGAACCCCCAGACAAAACTCATTTCTAAAATCTCACATCGAATGGCTCCTATTGAACTTCGTGAGTTAAAAATTCAACTATAGAATTTGGTACCGAGCCTTTATCCGGTGACTTCCTTTGTGGAATGCACCGGCCGATTCATTCGTAGGGGACACCATATTCGCGCGATAGTAAACCGATAGGTGTCATTGTAACGCTATCCAAGGTTGGGATATGAGTCAAAGTTGAGAACAACCTAAGCTTCAGTAATCTAAATACGTAGCTTTCAGGCTTAGTTGGTTATTATATCGGAGATTCGTTCAAGGATATTCTCTAATCGCTATTCCATTAACGCAAATTGACTCAGAGATACAAAATTGAATGGAGCAAAGAATGTGGGAAGAGCTTCAAGAACTCAAGAGGAGACTCATTTCAAAGACATGTTCACCACGCCATCCTCGAAAAGCTTAACGTGGTAGCCGACGTGTTGAGTAGAAGAGATCGATACAAGTACGAAAACGATATTGTCAAAGACTCATTTCAGATAATTTACAAATAATAGAGATGGAGATGAAAACTCTAGTTACCCACGTGATGATATACTTAGTATAATCGACTTTAATAACGAAGAGGAGGTACCACAAGATCTTGGAATTACCGAGGTTATACCACAAGTTAAAGTTTTGTGGAGAAAATAAATGAAAGCGAGGTTATCTTTTTCTAAATTTATAAGGGGAGGTCAGAAGACTCAAATTATTAATAAATGAAAATTTATTATTTTGAAATAGTAAGGGTTGATTGATTAATGTGGATAGTTATGGGTAAAATACGCAAATATTTTCAATAAGCAAAAGGTTATAAAATATTCATTATCGTCGAAGAATATTCGCTTGGTCGTGGAATATTCAGATCGCTTGGGAATATTCGCAGACGATTGCATAGCTTTTTTGTGGGCCCCATAACTCGAAAGCGATTCGATGAAGAAAACGACAAATATAAGTTGTTTATAAATAACCACAGAAGTTGTTACGCGTTAATATCTATTGGAATAATACTGGTTAAAAACACACTAATACGCGTTGTTGAACAAAGAAGATACTCAGATTGCACCAATTATTGATTCTTACGTAAGAAGGCACTACTCAATAATTGTTACAAAGAATTATCGCTCAAAGATTTTATTTTATCGATTCAATAATTGTCGTATTGATATTTTATATTATCGTTGTTTCAATAAATTGTCATTACACAAGATTTTCCATTATCGGAGCAATAATTCATATTATCTAATAATATTATTAGATAACATTATTGGCAATGTCTAGAAAGTTCGTCTAAGGAGAGGTTTGGTCACCTAATCATGCGCGCCAAGAAGCGAGAGAGATCCTTATCGAAAAGCCCCTCTTTCCGAAACTACCGTCACAAGATCGTGATTCTCGTAATATTATTTGTGAATAATTAATTATTGATTTATATGATGAGGAAAATATTGATTTTATGTGGATATAGATGGAGAAAATTTTAATGTGACAATTGTTGAAAATTAATATTTTATCTTTTTCTCGATAAAATAATTCATTTAAATATATTTTTTTAATAATATATTAACTGGTGATATTTTTATAATGAATGTGGGATATATGAGTATATGAGGAGGAAGAGTATTTTTGTTGGCATTAAATGTTTAAAACATGTTTGTGTGTCGGTGGACCCATTTATCGATCAAATTTGATTATAATGTAAAATCGTCCGCTTGTGGATTTTGGCCAATTTTGCTTGGAATTTGGAAAAACTTTCTTCAAAGTTGTAGAGAATTGAATTTCCTATAAAAAATTCGCGAGATTCGAATTTTCTGATAAAAAGGCTATTTATTATGAATTATTGAAGTTCAAGTTCAAATAATTGATTTTTGAAGTTTTATTTATTTTTATTAAGAAAAACGTTTTTTATATGTTGTGGGCATATTTAATATGTGTGTATGCATGATGGCTGAATTCAGATTCAAGATGTGGGCGATGAATTTTGTATATATAATATTATTATATTCAATTTTTCGCTTTTGGTGTTCTAAGCAATTTCCTATAAATAGGTGCTTAGGTTAGAATTGAAAATCACACCGTAAAATCAAGTTTTCTCTCTATATTATCGAAGTTTATTCTTGTGAGTATTTTGAGTATACTTTGAGTATTGCTATACGGCAAGTTCAAGTCATAGCCTATATCCTGTTTCAACTAAAAGTATCGCCTTTCGAGGTAAGTGGATGTTATTTTCTTCTCAAATGATATTATTTCTTCAATATCATTATGTCAAATATTGGTTGGAACTTTTTATCAAATTTGAACTTTTTCATGCTCTGGGTTACTATTCATGAGTTACTATTCACGAAGTTACTATTCACGAAGTTACTATTCACGAAGTTACTATTCACGAAAGTACTATTCACGAAGCTTAAGCGAAGATGTTTTTTTTTGAAATTTCTATCTTTTGGTGTCTGAGTTACTATTCACGATATCAAGACTATTCACGATACGCAAGACTATTCACTTAATACATAAGACTATTCACCTAAAAATGAAATTTCTTCTTTTCGTCCAAAATATCTATTCTGGATACTAGCTTTGATCAGATCCATGTTTTGATCATTCTCGAATTTTACACCACTATGATTATTTTTGAGGTATTTTTGAACATGGATTGTTTAAAGTACTTAATCCTTAATCCTTAATCTCGCTCATTTTGTTTCAATCGATTCGCTTTTTTAAAATATTTTTCATCATCCTCACCTTAAATGATGATATTATGGAATATCTTTGGCCCAGTAGGCAAAAGATGAATGATTTTTGATGAATATCTTTGGCCCATAGTGCAAAGATGAACAGTGTGTGTGAGATGAATACGATCGATCGATTAATATCTTGGGCCAGTAAGCAAAAGATGAATGTGTGTTTAGATGAATACGACTAATCGATGAATATCTTCGGCCTCAGAAAGTAAAAAGATGAATATTTGATTCCGTATATATATCGATTGATGTTACAGGATAAAATATCGACGATGAACTTTTAAATTCATATATGTAAGATAGTAGTTTGCATTCTCTACTTAACTCTTCTAATGAATTATTATTTTTCCGTAATATTGATTTAAAATTTGTTGTCTATCAGATTCTATTAGATTTTTCCTCGTTCAAGACTAACGATAATTTGTCAGATATTATCTTAGTCATAATATTCTTTATCGGGCTAGTTGAGCTCACCCTTTTTTCCTTGTTGTTCCATTTTTCTTCTCGTGAGGCTAGAATGTAATGTAGTACTAGCTCTGGGTATGGAATGAAGGTTCTAGAGAGAGTTGTTTAGTAGTCCTCACCATTTTTGTAAAATAATGTATCAATAATTATGATGGGGATTTATTTGTGGTGGATATTGTCTAGATGGCAATAAATCTCGTATTTAAACTCACAGCTTATATGTTGTAATAATAAAGTTGTAGTTATTTCGCATCATGTATTTGGCGCACTCGTAATGGGTGGATGGAATGGACCTATTTTGGGGGCGCCACAGCTTGGTATCGTAGCTTAGGATATGATCTCCATGAGATCGGGAATAGAATCAGAGGGAGAGATTTAGTAAATCCTTCGCTAAAGGTGTCCTACCTAAGCTTATTTGTTAGTTGGTCAAGATATAGGATATTATGTGATATATTGATTTCCTTAATTAACCCTTGTTTTATGACAAAGATTTGAGAATGTCGAATCGAGAATATTAATAAAGGAGTAAATGAGACCGTGGAGATGCTCAGACTTACCAACGAGGAGAACGGTAACAGTCGGCAATGTACCTCCCGTGAACAACACCAATCGAAAGCGTGATGATGAACGAGGGATGTTTAGAAGCTTTTTGCAGCTCATGCAAAAATCGCACGAGGGAGACTCGTGTTCAAAATACAGGAGGAAATGATAGCAATTCACCGGGTGGTCACACCAAGCAGCTTCAAAGAGTGGGACCACCGTAATTGGGAAAGTTTGATCCGATTAAGGCGAGACACGGGTCAAACAAATTACCAAGATATTCGATGTCTGGGATGCACGGAGGAATGAAAGTTCCATTCGCTACTTTTTATGTTCCAGAACGAGGCAGACATCGGTGGGAATCAGGAAGCGCACTCCATCCAAACCGCACTCAAAGATGTCATGGGAGACGCTTTCAGAAACAATTCAATGACAAGTACTTCCCCGAAAGTATTCGGCTATACGAAGGAAGTGGAGTTTATTAGATCGAGAGTAATAACACGATTACAAGTGTCCCAAAGACGAGGCGTAAGTTCATGAGTTATCCTGTGTTTGCACCTCATTGGTGGAGAATGAGGAACGATGACGCGGATGTTTCGAGAGGTTTGAAACCCCAGATACGCCAAGATCTCATTTCTCATAAATTTTCTCTATTCAGATGTTGTCAATGTGGCTCAATTGTTAGAGCGAGATAACGAGTACGCTCAACCGAGGGACCATAACCAGATCATATCAAGATAGATAGCAATCGTAATAACGATAACCAAACGGAGAAAGAAGAATACTTGACAAAGGCTGTAGAACCACTCGTGGTAATCGTGGCCATGAAAATAGAAGAAGTTTAGCCTGGAGGAGATTTTAAAAAGAGGAGATTCAACAACCACTATGTGAAGACGCCGTCACCAAAGAAGAATCGGTTCCAAGGGAGGAGAAAGACCACCGGTCAGATGTTACAAATGCGGAAAGAGGGACATATCACCAAACCGCCCCACAACAAATTTTAAGGTATGCTATAATTGTGGAAAAGAAGGACATATCGCCGAGATCAGACGATATCGAAACCCCACCAATGGGAATGGTGACTCAAAAGGATGTCCCGTAAAAGTCAAAGTCAACGATTCCTCGAAGAGCTTTGTCGCGACTTCCATTAAAATGCGAGGAACCCGAACGGTTAGCACAAGTTAGTTAATTATAAATTTCGCTAAGTTTATACCTTACTAGATACCTGGTTCTACCCATTCTTTTATCTCTTCGTCACGCGCCAACGCTTGAACTCGACTACACGAGAAATTAGACTTTGACCTATTTATGGAGACTCCATTAGAGAAACTTTCATTACATCCGTTGTTTAGAAATCTTGCTTGATTCAGTTGGCACTATCACATTACACCGTTAACCTTATTTCTATAGAGATATTTGCTTTTGATGTGATTTTAAGGTTAACTACTCATCACGCCGAAATTGATTACTTTTCGTAAGGTTGTTAGTTTTCATATTCCTAAGCAACCCGTTATTCAATTCAAGCAATCAAACCATTGTAGTCAAACATTTTCATATCAAGCCATGAAGTCATTCGCTTATTACGGATGTCAAGTTTTCTTAGTCCATGTTATGGATTTGAATAAAGACACGCCGATTTGAATAATATTCCCGTTGTTATTGATTTTTCCCGACGTATTTTTCAAGAATTTTCGCTTACTCCCAAAGCTCGATATTAAATTTTGTATCGACTTTTGAAACCCAGACAAAACTCATTTCTAAAATCTCATATCGAATGGCTCCTATTGAACTTCGTGAGTTAAAAATTCAACTATAGAATTTGGTACCGAGCCTTTATCCGGTGACTTCCTTTGTGGAATGCACCAAGCCGCATTCCGTAGGGGACACCATATTCGCAAGCGATAGTAAACCGATAGGTGTCATTGTGTAACGCTATCCAAGGTTGGGATATGAGTCACGCTTGAGAACAACCTAAGCTTCAGAATCTAAATACGTAGCTTTCAGCTTAGTTGGTTATTATCTGAGATTCGTCAAGGATATTCTCGAATCGCTATTCCATTAACGCAAATGACTCGACTCAGAGATACAAAATTCGAATGGAGCAAGGAATGTGGGAAGAGCTTCAAGAACTCAAGAGAGAGACTCATTTCAAAGACATGTTTCACCATGCCATCCTCGAAAAGTTTAACGTGGTAGACGACGTGTTGAGTAGAAGATCGATACAAGTACGAAAGTACGATATTGTCAAAGACTCATTTCAGATAATTTACAAATAATAGAGATGGAGATGAAAACTCTAGTTACCCACGTGATGATATACTTAGTATAATCGATTTTAATTTAATCGATAAAGTTAAAGTCGCTCAAGCTACACACCGAGTCGATGAATTTGAAGAAGGAGGTGCAAGAAGTTGTTATTTCAAAAGCGAGAATCGGTGAGGTGAGGAAAGCTCAAACCTTCGATTTATTAATCCATTTGAAATTCTCGATCGAATAGGAACCGCGGGCCTATAGACTCGCTTTTACCGCCAAGTACGACGCGTGTTCATAACGCTTTTCACGATCGATGTTACGTAAATATGTGGACGAATTCAACCACGCTATCGAAGTTAGAACCGGACGAGATAGCCAAGACTTAACGTACGAGGAGGTACCGCCAAGATCTTGGATAGAAAGAACATGTCCTATGTACCGAGGTTATACCACAAGTTAAAGTTTTGTGGAGAAACCATGCTATCGAGGAAATGACCGGGAGTTGGAAACGAAATGAAAGCGAGGTATTCTCATCTTTTCAAACACTGTGTACGTACGCCAATTTCGAGGACTTAAATTTCATAAGGAGGGAGGTCAGAAGACCTCAAATTATTAATAAATGAAATTTATTTTCTCTATTTATTATTTTGAAATAGTAAGGGTTGATTTGATTAATGTGGATAGTTATGGGTAAAATACGCAAATATTTTCAATAAGCAAGTGGTTATAAAATATTCATTATCATTTGGGAATATTCGCTTGGTCGTGGGAATATTCAGATCGTTTGGGAATATTCGCATTTACTACTGCAAGTAGCTTTTTTGTGGGCCCCATAACTAAAAAAGATTGGATGAAGAAAACGACAAATATAAGTTGTTTATAAATAACTACAGTAGTTGTTACCAAGTTAATATCGTTGAATACCCTTGTGGTTAAAACACACTAATACGCCGCTGTTGAACAAGAAGACACCAGATTGCACCAATTATTGATTCTTACGTAAGAAAGAAGGCACTACTCAATAATTGTTACAAAGAATTATCGCTCAAGATTTTATTTTATCGATTCAATAATTGTCATATTGATATTTTATATTATCGTTGTTTCAATAAATTGTCATTACACAAGATTTTCCATTATCGGAGCAATAATTCATATTATCTAATAATATTATTAGATAACATTATTGGCAATGTCTAGAAAGTTCGTTTAAGGAGAGGTTTGGTCACCTAATCAAGGCGCCAAGAAGAAGAGAGATCCTTATCGAAAGCCCCCTCTTTCCTGAACTACCGTCACAAGATCGTGATTCTCGTAATATTATTTGTGAATAATTAATTATTGATTTATATGATGAGGAAAATATTGATTTTATGTGGATATAGATGGAGAAAATTTTTAATGTGACAATTGTTGAAAATTAATATTTTATCTTTTTCTCGATAAAATAATTCATTTAAATATATTATTTTAATAATATATTAACTGGTGATATTTTTATAATGAATGTGGGATATATGAGTATATGAGGAGGAAGAGTATTTTTGTTGCATTAAATGTTTAAAACATGTTTTGTGTTGGTGGACCCCATTTATCGATCAAATTTGATTATACCAGTAAAATCGTCTCTGCTTGTGGATTTTTGGCCAATTTCGCTTGAATTTGGAAAACTTTCTTTCGCAAAGTTGTAGAGAATTGAATTTCCTATAAAAAGTCGCGAGATTCAAATTTTCCGATAAAAGGGCTATTTATTATGAATTATTGAAGTTCAAGTTCAAATAATTGATTTTTGGAAGTTTTAATTTATTTTATTAATAAAAACGTTTTTTATATTTTGTGGGTATATTTAATAATGTGCATGGTGGCTGAATTCAGATTCAAGATGTGTGGGTATGAATTTTGTTTATATATAATATTATTATATTAAATTTTTCGCTTTGGTGTTCTAAGCAATTTCCTATAAATAGGTGCTTAGGTTAGAATTGAAAATCACACCGTAAATCAAGTTTTCTCTCTATATTATCGAGTTTATTCTTGTGAGTATTTTGAGTATACTTTGAGTATTGCTATACTTGCAAGTTCAAGTCATAGCCTATATCCTGTTTCAACTAAAGATCGCCTTTTCGAGGTAAGTGGATGTTATTTTCTTCTCAAATGATATTATTTCTTCAATATCATTATGTCAAATATTGGTTGGAACTTTTTATCAAATTTGGAACTTTTTCATGTCTGGGTTACTATTCATGAGTTACTATTCACGAAGTTACTATTCACGAGTTACTATTCACGAAGTTACTATTCACGAAAGTTACTATTCACGAGTACTATTCACTTAAGCGTGAAGATGTTTTTTTGTGAAATTTCTATCTTTTGGTGTTTGAGTTACTATTCACGATACGATGGCAGACTATTCACGATATACATACACTATTCACTTAATACTAAGACTATTCAATTTAAAAATGAAATTTCTTCTTTTCGTCCAAAATATCTATTCGGATACTAGCTTTGATCAGATCCATGTTTTGATCATTCTTGAATTTTACACCACTATGATTATTTTTGAGGTATTTTTGAACATGGATTGTTTAAAGTACTAATCCTTAATCCTTAATCCTTGTCATTTTGTTTCATCGGATTCGCTTTCTTTAAAATATTTTTCATCATCCTCTACCTTAAATGATGATATTATTGAATATCTTTGGCCTCGTAAGGCAAAGATGAATGATTTTTCGATGAATATCTTGGCCCGTAAAGGCAAAGATGAATGTGTTGAGATGAATACGACCGATCGATGAATATCTTTCGCCCGTAGTGCAAAGATGAACAGTGTTTGAGATGAACACGACTAATCGATGAATATCTTTGGCCTCAGAGTAAAAGATGAATATTTGATTCCGTATATATATCGATTGATGTTACAGGATAAAATATCGACGATGAACTTTTAAATTCATATATGTAAGATAGTAGTTTGCATTCTCTACTTAACTCTTCTAATGAATTATTATTTTCACCGCGTAATATTGATTTAAAATTTGTTGTCTATCAGATTCTATTAGATTTTTCCTCGTTCAAGACTAACGATAATTTGTTCAGATATTATCTTAGTCATAATATTCTTTATCGGGCTAGTTGAGCTCACCCTTTTCCTTGTTGTTCCATTTTTTTCTCTCAGAGGCTAGAATGTAATGTAGTACTAGCTCTGGGTATGGAATGAAGGTTCTAGAGAGAGTTGTTTAGTAGTCCTCACCATTTTTGTAAAATAATGTATCAATAATTATGATGGGGATTTATTTATGTGTGGATATTGTCTAGATGGCAATATCTCGTATTTAAACTCACAGCTTATATGTTGTAATAATAAAGTTGTAGTTATTTCGCACTCATGTATTTTGGCACTCGTAATGGGTTGGATGGAATGGACCTATTTTAAAATAACTCTCTTATAATGAATACGAATAGATATGCATAATAATACCCTTACCTTAAGAAGACCGGATATCGGATTGAATATAGTGAGGTAAAGAGAATGGAACTCTTCTTCTTTCTCTCTATAATTTTCTCTATAATAATTGCTCTAAAGCTTTAGTGAATTGATGAGAAATGAAGGAAGAATGAGCTTCTATTTATAGGAAAATATAGTTTCAATAATTGCATGTTTTGGGGCTCGAAATATTACAATATAATACCTTCCTCTTTTTCTTCATTTTTAATTTAGTCCTACAAGTATTATCAAACTTGCACCACCTCCCTTAATAGTAAATAATGTGAATCAATAGTTAAATCACGTGAATAGATAGTTATAATCATGTAAAAATACGAATTACAGTATAGTACCTCCATCTATACCTCTATTTTTAACTTAGTCATGTAAGTATTATCAATCTTGCACCAACTCCCCTAATAGTATAAGAATGTGAATCAATAGTACACACATTTTAACAAATAGTTATAATCATCTTAATTAATAGCAATTAATTGCTCATTTATCCGGTTAATTACCCGACTGGTCAGTATAACTTCCAGACATACATTAATATCGAAATAAATGTCGATTTCCACTAACACTAATAATTCCAACACAATGTAACTATCAATTTCATCTTTAATCAACACGAACTTATTCATCATTAATATTATAACTCACAATATTTAACAACCAGGTCGTTCCCAGGAAAGAGGGGGCTTTTCGATAAGGATTTCTCCTTATTGGCGTGCAATTAGATGACCAAACTTCTCCTTGACAGAACTTCTAGACATTGTCAATATTGCAAATAATAATATGAATAACTTTGCCGTCTCAATTATTGATTTAATAATATAACATATTATATAGATGATACTGTGCCAATAATTAAATCAATAATATGAGAGATATGATGTAGCAACTACTGTAGCAATAATTGAGTATAACTGAGTGACTTCTCACGTAAGCATCAATAACAATAATACTGATGCCATTACTATGCAACAACGCCAGACATCGTACTTTTTTACTAGGGTAGTTCAGCAGGTTTTAATAAATAACACTTTCATCTTTATTTTTAATAAAGGATAATTCTGTCGTTTTCTTACTACGACAATACTTCCGTTGTGGGGTCCACCAATGATTGTGCCGTCGTACAAATATTCCCTGTTAAAACAAATATTCCCCGACCAATCGAATATTATATAACCACTTGCTTACTTTGTAAAATTTGTAAATATTACCCATAACTTTAACATTATATCAAATCCACACCACTATATTCCAAAAAATATTTTGAGAAATTTAAATCTTTATTCATAAAATTTGGGGTCTAACATGTATCACCAGATCATAACTGATAAATATCAAATTTTCATTTAATAAAGTAATTTAAATGAAGCTGGCATTTGAAATATGAGATTTGCACGAAGTGCAGAAAAACTTGCCCGTATCATCGACTATTGCTACACAGTCTATTTAACTTCGCCTGAAGACCTAATATTAATAATATTAATCTCCAAGTTAGAATAATATTATCACAATGTATTACTGTGAATTACTATTATAAAATAACCTAAACACATTATCACATAATCCTATCGGTCTATAAGACACATAAGACCTAACCTTAAGTCAAACTATTACAGTCTGAGTTGAGTTTGGTATTATTTCGACAGTCCGATTGCCGAATCGGATAATTATCGAGCTTAATCCCAAAAAGACTATGCCTAAATACTTCACAATTATATTAAATAATTTAATCATCAATCAAAACTATTTTCCCTAGCTCATAACAATTTATAAATAATTATTACTATTTATCAAAAATTTCAATCACTTATATCATATTTATATGATATAAATACCACAATATTCCTTTATCATTAATATTTATTTAAATATTAATTACTAATGAAATTCATGTCATAATATTATAAATTATTTATAATATTACAAAGTATTTTAATAATTTAATTTCACCTTTATATGATTTTTAAACAATTAAATCCTTTATCCAATAATTGCCATTAACATAAAAATAGTAATATTTTTCATAACAAAATATCAAAAGTTATATTTTATAACTCAAAATATTTTTCTAACCCTTTTATTTTTATATGATTTTTAAATCATTAATTCTAATTTTTCATAATTTATTCAATATATTCATTAAATAAATCCATTACCATTAATATTAATTTATTAATAAAATTCATCACAAAATATTAAAAGTTATTAAAAAAACTTAAAATATTTTCTAACACCATAATATATTTTTAAATGATTTTTCAAATATTAAAATTATTTTTAAGTAATTTATTTAATATTATAATTAAATACTTTTAATATTCCAAAAATATTAAATATTTATTAATTATGCTCAAAATTATTAAAAACTAATTTTTAGGCTTTAAAATAATTTTTTGGAATTTATTATATATTTTGAATAATTAAAAACTATTTTTTCTATTTATTAAATAAAATAATTAATTTTCTGAAATTAAGTGTCACTAAAAGACCCTATAAATGACAGTAATAATTATATAGGTGTTCTTCAAACCAAAACCGTAAAACTATGTCAGAGGCTAAGGTGTTATGTTTGACCGGTTTTTAATCTATGATCTTATTACTTTTTGGGCTAGAATTCGTGTTAATGTTGTAGTATTTATGTAATACTACAACTACATACCAAGTTCATGACCATAAAACAACATATCAGCAAGATCTGGGCTTCCCCAATACTTGTCAGAGGCTGTTCTTCATTTCTTGGTTTTCCAGAAATGAAGAACAGTCCAAGTGACTACTTTTCAATCCTTGTAACTTGTAGTATAAGTCTTTTTTTGTGTGATGTAATGGTTCGATTGTGTAGAGCACATGTCAAGGGTACAAGTCTATAACATCACAATATAATAACATCATCAAATGAGCAAGATTTGGCATGGTCAAACCATGTCAGAAAACTTGCTCTTCAACTTTCTGGGTTTCCCAGAAAACTAACCCAGCTGATGGTCAACACTTGTTTGACCATCCATAATTTTGATTCTATGTAAGATCTAAGAGTTCTAATGGCTGAGATGTGTAGTTCATATGACAGGTTACAAATATCAAACATTAACATGGCCATTAACCTTACCAGTAGCAAGATCAGAGACCTTAAAGATGTTGTCAGAGCTACCTGGAAAAAACTGGGTTTTCCATAAGATATGTTGAGGTCTTGCGTCATAGATTTCAAAGGTAGTTGGGATGATCACCTACCACTAGTAGAGTTTGCGTATAACAACAGTTATCATGCAAGCATAGGCATACGCCGCTTATATGAAGCTTCTATCGGAAGAAGGTGCGAGAACACCATTGTATTGGGATGAGGTGGGAGAAGCAGGATGCTAGGACCGTAATTGTGTGCAGGGCAAATGGATGTGGTAAAGTTAATTTGGATGTGTCTCGTCACAGCTCAGGACAGACAGAAGAAGTATGCGAACTCGCATAGATTAAGTCGAGCGTTTGAAGTAGGTTCGTATGTGTTTCTAAAGGTATCTCCCTGGAAAGGAAAGATACACTTTGGAAAGAAAGGAAAGTTAAGTCTAAGGTTTATAGGACCTTTTGAAGTATTAAAACGGGTGGGAGAGGTAGCTTATGTGATAACATTACCTCCAGACCTAGAACGAATACATAACGTGTTTCACGTATATGTATTACGTCCATATAAGCTGGACTATAAACACGTAATCGAGTATGAGCCGATTCATATCGAGAAGGATTTAACATATGAAGAATCGCTGATTCAGATCATTGATAGAAAGGAACAAGTTCTGAGGAACAAAGTAATAACATCAGTAAAGGTATTATAGAAGAACCACGATGCTGAAGAAGCAACGTGGGAATTAGAAGAAAAGATGAAGAAAAATTTTCCTCATCTATTTGATTAAAGTAAGACGAGATTCTGGGGACAGAATCTTTATAAGGGGGGAAGAATGTAGCGACCGCGAAATTCAGATCTTATTGTAAAATGATTTTATTAAATTAAATAATAATAAAATTTTATTCTATGTGTTATCAAGATGGTTGTCATTGTATAACCTATTGATGTTGGAATGTCGTAGTATTTGAGCTACGTGAAGGAATTAAAGTGTTTGAATTTCCAAGACAAAAATAAAAGTTTTCCGAGAAATTTTCCGAAAAACACTATTCATCAGTATTTGCTCGGGATTTATTTTTGAATTTTCGAGAAATACGTAGTGATAGAATGTCAAGGTAAGACGTATTATGTAATAATAATCTATTTATGGAAAATGTAATATTTCGCTTGTGGACTTAGTTTATAAACATTAAGGAAAGCGAAGTATTAGTTAGGAAGTAATAATCGTATGATATATGAGTATTGTACGAGATGAAGAAAACGAGTATAATACAATGTATTATACGAGTTTGTATGAATGATGGAATATCGTATATAATAAATTTCTATACGTGTTAGAATACGAAAATGATACATAGAAAATATGTATATGTATTAAGCTATGTTAATGGACTTGGAAGATTGGTTGGAATTAGTACAAGCCCAAGTGAGTTAAAGGGCGAGGCCCAAATTATTGATTTAATCCAAGCCAATCTAGAATCCATGAGTTGTTTGACCCATGGGGCAAACCATATTAATATGGTTAATGTAATGACCAAGTTAAAGTAATGATCAAGTTAAATGTGTGGTGACCAAGTATTAGAAGTAATGACCAAGACTTATGAGTAGTGGCCAAGCAAAGGATAAGAGTTGTGTTAATCAAGTAATGAATAGTAAGGAGGTGACTTAGCTTAATGACCAAACTACCCTAGCTTTGCAAATTCTACAAATAGAAGGAGAATGCTAGCCATTTAACACTTATTCAAACAATCTAAACTTTTACAAAGTGCTTAAGTGTTAGGGAGATTAAGCTACAAATAAGTTACTTCCATAAGCAAGAAGAAGAAGAAGACTACTTTGCAAGTACTTCAATAGTAAGACTTCTTCTCCATTTATCTTCTATATCTAACATGATAGGTTAATAAGAAAAGTTGGATTAAGGAACACGAATGTTAAGAAGTAAGAAGAATGAGTAAGCAATGAACTTAAGTCACATAAGTTGGAAATAAGTCATTTGAACTTATAAGAGTTGGGAACTTGTTATAAGTTAACCTTGAATGTTAGTATGAAAAGTTAAGGGTTTATATGAATTTGTATCATGTAAACATGAATTATATTATATGTTAAGAACATATAAGTATGATGATTAAAAGACTTTAACTTTCATAAGTTATGATCATTGAAGCTATAAGTAGTTTATAATTTAACAAGTTATAAGCTCATAAAGGAATAAGTCAATATCCAACAATGAATATAAGTTGTTGTATTAAGTATGTTGAAATGTTCACATGATGAATGGAATTCATTTGTAATATTGAACAAATCATATGAATGAAGATTTGCCAGAAATTGCACGATTGGACGATAATCGTCGAATTCGTGAATTTCACGGAATAGAAGTCAAATGTTGTGTTTGAACTCGGAAACGTTGTTTTCTGATGGAGTCAAGTCATATTTGGCATTTTAGATTTGCGGACTTGAAAATGACCGGATTCCGACTTAGAACGAAGAAACGAGCATTGAACGTTCACGAACGTTTATCGTTTTCGTTGAAAATGAACCAATAGGTGAATTTTTAGCAAACAAGGTCGAATAGATAAAATTCTTGTATGAACACGTAGATTACGTAATTTGTGAACATTAGGCTTTTGAACGAGCCAATTCGAACTTATAACAAAGAAGTTATGCGTCCGGGAAGTTCACAAAAATTTTAAGCTTGAAAAAGTTTCTGGTGCACAGAGTTGGCATCGCGGCGCCAACCCTAGGACAAATTGGTCACCAGAAAGTCGTAATAAAGATGTCGAAAGAAAAGACCGGAAACTTCGACCGCGGCGTGAACCATAGTATAAATGATGGCGTCGCAGCGCCATGAACATGCCATGACCTACCATTGCAGAGTAAGGCTGGCATGCACGCCTAATGAAAGTAAGGACTCAGGCGCAGCCAAGTCACAGGGACCTCTCATTGTTAACTCACGCCGCAATAGCGAGATAGTAAATATAGTTTGGTAATACGCAAATTTGACCCTTGACAAATGATAGTAAAGAATGATTAAGAGTATGAAGAAAGGAAATGACTGAATTTAAAACAAACTTACATTAAGGTAACGATGTTGTAACATTGTTAAAGACTTAAGGATGGTATAAAAAGGTTGATGGTAACCTATTTAACCAAGAATGCAAGTAGAATGATAAACCGGAATTGATAGTAAACAAATCTAATACATAATTAGATTGAGATGAAGGGTAAGATATAGTCATATATATACTTGATTATATATGACCTAATGTAAGGCGTTATATGATCATGTGTTGTAGAGACTTGAAAGATTCAATCATAAAGTAAATACACCGTAGCAGACGCTAAAGGCAAGTATTCTAAATCTTGTCTCAGTTCAATCTGAACAAGTTTTTGAAGTTCATGTATCCTTACGCATGAATTGAAGTATGTTGAAGTTAAAGCCAATTCCTTTGGCTAGACTTGATATATTGAGTGGATTATTGATAATCTATTCATCTGTTATCAAATGTTGTTATCTTTTGTCAACTACTTGATATGGTTTTCAAAAGAAGACTGAAATGTTAAACAAATGTTTTGTCGGTAAACGACAGGCACGTGAGGTTGCCACAATTAAACGTACATACGTTTAATGGATGTAGTGTTCATCAACATAGAGTACAATAGGCTGATCACCTAGAAGTTCTCGTAAGTAATATCAGGCTTACGGACTTAGTTCCGGGTTGTCCTTTTCAAAGAAAGAATGAAATACTCAAGGTCTTTGACCGGAGTGAATGTTTTACTGAATATTGTTATGATTGTAAAACATTTTGAAAGAAAGATGAAGTGCTATTTTGATTTATCAATAGTACTTCATAGCTATTGTTCAGTTATTGAAGATATACGATTCGTATGTGTCAAGCATGTTGTTATTAAAATTGGTATACTAGCTGAGCTAGTTATGCTCACTCTTGCTTGAACCATATGAATGCAGCTAAGACTGAATGTCCCGAAGGATCGAATAAGGATAAAGGAATAGCTAAGGCAGATCGTTAAGCTATCTATGTAATAGTATAGGTTTAATGTTATAATGTAACAGTTATTATGACAAAGAACCTTTGTAATGGGTTTAGAACTTGGGGAAATATAAATATTATTTTGATTATATATAAGAGAGATTCGTTCTCTTGAGGCATTTCAATTAAATGAAAGTATGAATGTTTGTACAGTATAGCACCATCTGTCGGGTTGGAAGATACCCGAATTTGGGGGTGTTACAATTTAGTATCAAAGCCTAAGTTATAAAACTTAAGGGGGAAAGTAGAACCTTAAGTCATAACCTTAAGAAAGAATAAAGAAGTAAAAGATGGAAAGTAACCCTATAAAAATGCATTATATTATGTTATGTGTTTTTATTATTTTACTGATGTGTACTAATCAAACTATATTGTTTTATTGTAGATGTTAGGAGAAAATGATATGTATAGAGACATACATGTAGTGAGCGAGGATTCGGTTAATCTGGTAGAGATACTACCAAATCCTGTAGCAGTAGAACCAGAAGTGGTGACAATTGAGTCTGGAGACTCGGATGATTTAGACTATATGTCTATATTTGACGGCATGCTAGAGGAAGAGGTGGACGTAATGTCCTTTGACCAGGTTCCACCTACAGAAGAACTGACTACGGGGGAGTCGATGAAAGCACTTTTCATGTCAGTATTGGATAGAAATGTCCATTACTGTTAAGAGGTTAAGGAGTTGAAAGAGGAACTCCAAGCTATTCGTGAGGACAAGACTAGCATGGAAGGAATGTGGGAAGAAGAGCACGATGATAGAATTCTAGCTAAGGACAATGTCCAAGAGCTGAAATGTGAAGTCTTTGAGCTCAAGCAGGAGCTAAAGACTAAACAACAGAAGTTGGAGAGGATGTCCTATATACATAGGAGTTCTCACGTGGATTTCCACCAACAAGTAGCTGGGTATCCTGTAGAAGCAGGGCAGACCCGACATACTATCAGTAGAGATGTTATTGTCGGTCTGGCCAGCAAAGATTTTGAGAATGCCCTACGACAGATGAAATCTAACAGTAGCTAGAATAGTTAGATATGTAAATATTATATATCTAGTAGTGACGTAAAACCCTCTTTTTTATACCAAAGGGTAGTCTTTTGTGAATCCCAATTTTTGGAAAGTAATTACGGGATGGTAATGTAATCAGCTAAGGCTGAGTAATGTAAATAATGTAGTGTTATACTACAAGTTATGAATCAATATAAGTCTTTTTGTGGAATATATTGAGTAATGAGTATGAGTTATTATTTTATCACAAATAATAACTAACCAACAAGAAGAAAGTAATAATGAAGAGTTCGGTTAATCCAATGCAAGAGTTCGTTAATCTTTTAACGACTGCATTTAATAGAACGGGGGCTAATGTACCCGTAATTCTTGGAGTAGTACGAGCTACTACTTTTAAAGACTTTAAAAGTGTAGGTCTGCCGGAGTTCAAAGGAACTACGGACCCTATAGAAGCCCAGACTTGGGTAAAAGAAATTGAGAAAGCATTTATAATAGCAAATGTTGAGGAGGGTCAGAAGGTTGCCTTTGCAACCTATTTGATGAAGGGAGAGGCCAACTTCTGGTGGGAGGCAAACCAGGCTAGGGCCGATATAGGAAACCTAACATAGGAGAGGTTCAAAGAGATTTTCTGCAAGAACTATTTTCCCATGAGTATGCAGGGGAGGATGGAAATGAGGTTTCTTGATTTGAAACAAGGGGATATGATAGTCCCCCAGTATGCTGCCAAGTTTAATGAACTGGCACGATTTGCTCCACATCAAGTGGACACTGAAGTGAGAAAGGCTAGAAGATTCGAGCAGGGCTTGAAACCCTGGCTCTATAGCCGAATTTCTGTGTTCCAAAGTACTTCCTTTATAACCATACTAGAAAAGGCAATAATTGCCGAAGGTGAGAATGAAGCTCTCAGCCATTACCACAAAGACAAGAAAAGTAAGGGCAAAGCTGAGGGAGGGATGAAGACCGAAGGAGCCAGTGGAAGTGGCGACGGTCAAAAGAGGAAGGGTTTTAACTCTGGGAGTACCGGAGTAAAGCAAGGGGATTCCAAGAGAAGAATGGAGGCCTGTAAAACCTGCGAGAAGTCTCACTTAGGAGTCTATCTCAAGGGAAAGGCCATATGTTATAACTGTGGATAGGAATGGCACATTTCGCCTAACTGTCCAAATCCAAAGAAAAATCATGGATGCTTTGTATGTGGGTCAACTGACCACATAGTAAAGAACTACCCGAAGAAGGGGACAGATGGAAATAAGGGAACTAATAGCGGTAAGTTGGCTATTAACAATCCAGCTCAGCCAGGTAGATCAATGGCCCGCACATTTAATATTACGGTCCAAGATGCGGTGGCATCAGGGGATGTAGTTGCAGGTATTATTCTAATCAATAACATAAATGCATACGTGCTATTTGATTCGGGTGCTACTTGTTCGTTTATAGCATGTGATTTTGCTAGACGATTAAAATTATTTCCCGAAAAGTTGCCTATACCTTTGAACATTAAGGTAGCAAATGAAGAGATAATTCCTGTTGAAAGTATTCATAGGAGTTGTTGCGTAGATGTACGTGGTTGTAAGTTATTGGTAGAATTAATATCGAAAAGTTAGGAGAATTCAATGTAATTCTCGGAATGGATTGTTTGATTAACCATGGTGCAATTATAGATTGCCAAAAGAAATGTGTGAGCATTAGGACGTTGAAACAGCATCCTGTAATATTTTATAATAATAAATCGCCGGGAAGTTCGTGTTGCCTTACGATGACCCAAACTAGAAAACTTTTAAGGAAGGGATGTGTAGGTTATCTGTGCCATGTTGTTGACACCCAGCGAGTGGGAGCAACCATGGAATAAATACCTATAGTGAACGAATTCATGGATGTGTTTCCAAGTGAGTTACCGGGTTTACCGCCGGATAGGGAGAACGAATTTGTTATAGACATTGTGCCAGGAGCGGTACCAGTCTCAAGGGCACCATACCTTATGGCGCCTGTGGAAATGAAAGAACTAATGGTTCAGCTACAGGAACTATTAGATAGAAAGTACATTCAACCAAGTGTCTCTCGTGAAAAAACCATGTGTTGTTTGTCAAGAAGAAAGATGGATCGTTAAGGCTTTGTATCGACTATCGAGAGTTGAACAAGCTAACGATAAAGAATAAATACCCATTGCCCAGGATCGATGATCTCTTTGATCAGTTGAAAGGGGCAAAGTATTTTTCTAAAATAGATTTGCGGACGGGGTATCATCAATTGAAGGTTAGGAAGGAAGATGTACCAAAGACAGCATTCAGGACACGTTATGGTCATTAGGAGTTTCTGGTGATGTCATTTGGGTTGACTAATGCACCAGCTGCATTTATGGATATGATGAACAGAGTGTTCAAATAATATTTGGACAAGTTCGTTGTTATGTTTATCGATGATATTCTAGTCTATTCTAAGATGCCAGAAGATCATGCTGAACACTTAAGATTAGTGTTGGAGACACTAAGAAAGGAGAAGTTATATGCAAAATTCACTAAGTGTGAATTTTGGCTGGAAAAGGTGTAGTTTTTAGGTCATGTCATTGACCAAGAAGGGATTTCAGTGGATCCAGCGAAGGTAGAAGCAGTGATGAGCTGGGAACAACCGAAAACGCCGACTGAGGTGCGGAGTTTCCTAGGGTTAGCGGGATACTATCGAAGATTTATCCAAGATTTTTCGAAGATAGCTACCCCGTCGACTAATTTTACAAGGAAGACGGTAAAATACGTATGGACGGATAAATGTGAAGACAGTTTTCAAGAACTGAAGAAAAGATTAAGTGACGCGCCTGTTTTGTCATTACCCGATGACACAGGAAATTTTATAGTTTATAGCGATGCTTCGCATAGAGGACTTAGTTGTGTGCTCGTGCAGCATGGCAAAGTCATTGCGTATGCATCACAGCAGTTGAAAGATTATGAGAAAGTTGATCCTACTCATTATTTGGAACTGGCCGCGGTAGTATTTGCCCTAAAGATATGGAGACATTATCTTTATGGAGAGAAATGTGAGATATATATGGACCATAAAAGTCTAAAGTATATCTTCACTCAGAAGGAGTTGAATATGAGACAGAGAAGATGGCTAGAGTTGATAAAGGATTACGATTGCGAAATCCTACATCACCCTGGAAAAGCCAATGTAGTTGCCGATGCCTTATGTAGGAAGGGTCGGGAATAGTTGTCTATGTTAACAGCTCAAAATGAGTTAATAACAGAGATGGCTAGGATGGAAATAGAAGTAAAGATGCCGAGTGATTCGAGGCAGATACTCTTTACGATGAAAATGCAATCTACCATCGTAGAGAGAGTCAAGGAGGTACAACTCAAGACTGACGAGTGTAACCAAATGAAGAAGCAGTTATCCGAGAAGGAAGATACTAAGTATAGTCTTGATAATGAGGGATTATTAAGATTTGAAGGAAGAATTTGGATTCCAAATGAGACGGAATTAAAGGAGCAAGTATTACAAGAAGCTCATAGTTCAAGGTACTCGATACATCCTGGTAGTACTAAGATGTATCAAGGTCTTTGACAAAGTTTTTGTTGGCCAAACATGAAGAAAGAAATAGCAGAGTATGTGAGTAGGTGCTTGACTTGTCAAAAAGTTAAGGCCGAACATCAACGACCCAGTGGCTTGTTACAGTCATTAGAGATTCCGGAATGGAAGTGGGAGCATATCACGATGAATTTCGTGGTGGGACTTCCAACAACGATAAAAGGGTATGATTCGATTTGGGTAATAGTGGACTGGTTGACGAAGTCGGATCACTTTTTGCCAATTAGGGTCAAGTATAACATAGATTAGTTAGCTAAACTTTATGTTAAGGAAATCATTTCTAGACATGGAGTACCAGTATCGATTGTGTCAGATCGTGATCCACGATTCACATCAAACTTTTGGAGGAGTTTGCAAGAACAGTTGGGAACACAGCTGAACTTAAGCACAACTTATCATCAACAAACCGATGGGCAGAGCGAGAGAACAATTCAGACGTTAAAAGACATGTTGAGGTCTTGCGTCATGGATTTCAAAGGTAGTTGGGATGATCACCTACCACTAGTAGAGTTTGGGTATAACAACAGTTATCATGCAAGCATAGGCATGCCGCCTTATGAAGCTCTATACGGAAGAAGGTGCAGAACACCATTGTGTTGGGATGAGGTGGGAGAACGCTGGATGCTAGGACTAGAATTGGTGCAGCAGACAGCGGATGTGGTAAAGTTAATTCGGATGCGTCTCATCACAGCTCAGGACATATAGAAGAAGTATGCGAAATCGCATAGATTAAGTCGAGCGTTTGAAGTAGGTTCGTATGTGTTTCTAAAGGTATCTCCCTTGAAAGGAAAGATACGCTTTGGAAAGAAAGGAAAGTTAAGTCCAAGGTTTATAGCACCTTTTGAAGTATTAAAACGGGTGGGAGGGGTAGCTTATGTGATAGCATTACCTCCAGACCTAGAACGAATACATAATGTGTTTCACGTATCTGTATTACGTCCATATAAGCCGGACTATAAGCACGTAATCGAGTATGAGCCGATTCATATCGAGAAGGATTTAACATATGAGGAATCGCCAATTCAGATCATTGATAGAAATGAACAAGTCCTGAGGAACAAAGTAATACCATCAGTAAAGGTATTATAGAAGAACCATGATGCTGAAGAAGCAACGTGGGAATTAGAAGAAAAGATGGAGAAATTTTTTTCTCATCTATTTGATTAAAGTAAGAAGAGATTCTGGGGACAGAATCTTTATAAGAGGGGAAGAATGTAGCGACCGAGAAATTCAGATCTTATTGTAAAATGATTTTATTAAATTAAATAATAATAAAATTTTATTCTATGTGTTATCAAGATGGTTGACATTGTATAATCTATTGATGTTGGAATGTCGTAGTATTTGAGCTTCGTGAAGGAATTAAAGTGTTTGAATTTCATAGACAAAAATAAAAGTTTTCCGAGAAATTTTCCGAAAAACACTATTCATCGGTATTTGCTCGGGATTTATTTTTGAATTTTCGAGAAATACGTAGTGATAGAATGTCAAGGTAAGACGGATTATGTAATAATAATCTTGTTATGGAAATTGTAATATTTCGCTTGTGGACTTAGTTTATAAACATTAAGGAAAGCGAAGTATTAGTTAGCAAGTAATAATTGTATGATATATGAGTATTGTACGAGGTGAAGAAAATGAGTATAATACAATGTATTATACGAGTTTGTATGAATGATGGAATATCGTATATAATAAATTTCTATACGAGTTAGAATACGAAAATGATACATAGACAATATGTATATGTATTAAGCTATGTTAATGGACTTGGAAGATTGGTTGGAATTAGTACAACCCAAGTGAGTTAAAGGGTGAAGCCCAAATTATTGATTTAATCCAAGCCAATCTAGAATCCATGAGTTGTTTGACCCATGGGGCAAATTGTTAGGTTTGTAATATCCAATAACGCAATCAAATTGCATAAAAGTGCGGAAACATGTAAAAATCAGAGTTTAAAATTATACAAACCATATACCCGGATCACCCTTTATGCACAATTATTAATTAAACGAAAAGATAAAGAATAAAATCATACCCTTGAAGATCGAGCTTCCTCAGGTACAAGTTCACCTCCAAATCCTTTCGCGTTCAACTTGAATCCACCGGGTTTGGTTCCTTCCTTTGATCAACGTTAGCCACCCATATGTTTGGCCTCTAGAGGTGATCCACCAAGGAAGAAGAAGAATTCAAGAAGATGGGGGGTTGGCTAAACCCTAGTTTTTCTATCTCTATAGAAAAAGAGTGTACTCTCCAACTTTTGGAATTGCGTATATTTTGATATCTGATATAAGACTCCTCTTATAAAGATATCAGGTAATCTTATTTAATAAAATAAGGTATTATTTAATTAAACTCTTTTAATTAAATGGGCTCCTAATCTTATTAGGGATAATTAATTAAACTCCTTTAACTAATTTTCCTCCTAATCCTATTAGGAATAAATGAGAGTACTTATATTAAATTAATTTCTAAACTCTTTAGAAATTAAAATAATAATAATTGTAATAATATTAATAAGACTCCTCTTATTAATTTATATTTAATATTTCTAAAATATTAAATAATAAATATTAAGCTATTTAATTTATTCTATCACCATAGATTAAATTAAATATACATAACATATTATTACGATTATGCCATTAACTTCTTAAATAATTATTCTTCCTTTTATGGTGTGACCCTTTAGGTTCTCCATATTAAACCGGGTTGTGAATAAATCAATTAGAACAATTCTAATCTTATTTAAATAAATAAATTAAACAATTAATTTATTTAAATAATATTTATTCTACAATAGGGATAAGCCTCCCTAGCGATCAACGACTTTCCGGATAATATAGATTTCAACATTAATCATTAAAGAACCTTTGAGTAAATAGTTCTTGAAGTACAATTCAATCCTTCCAACCATCTAATGTCCCAATTAAATATAAGACATGGAATTACTATCAAGTCTTATTTTATTTAATTATATGTATTTCGACTCTTAAATGCATAACTCAAATAATGCAAATTAGAAACTCATTTCTAATTTCATTACGCCTTTAACCAAGGACTCTTTGGGTTGTCATTTATCGAATCACATAGGACATTCTCTTCTTTTAATAGAAGTGGTAGATTCTTTATTGATCATACATTATCTCCATGTACAACTTATTATACCCAAGCATACCATTTGATATACCCTAAGGGTCTTAAGGAATAAGTCAAAGTATAACTCATCATACACAAGATACTATGATGATCTCAAGTCCAAGGATCACTTGTACTACTATCACTACAGGAATTCCTATTGACAGGCAAGTAAAACTCCATTAGGTATTCCTTAGCGAGCCACATTCAGTGAACTTATTCTCTAATAAGCACCTACATACTTGCTTTAGTGTCTCCACACAAATGATCATGAGATCAATCATCTTCATCCAATGAGCAAGCAACGTATGTACCAATCTATCCGGATACACTAATCCCCAATTTAGTAATCCAATGATTGGGAACTATTTTAGTTTTAAGCTTTTTAAGAATTTAGAACTCATTAGAATGATCATCATCATTATTCTAAAAGCATTGCTTAAAACTATGGGTTTATCACATATTATAAAACAGCATCATGTAGATAATTTAAAAGCCTTTAATTAATTAATACTTTTTATTAATAAATGAATAAGATTGTTACAAAGTATATGCTTTATCATCAAACATGATTGGCTTGTGTGCATACTACTTTCAATCTCCCACTTGCACTAAAGCCAATCGTCATGGTATATCATACTCTTTTTCTAAGTGACGATTATCCCTTTGTTGGATAAGCTTTAGTTAATGGATATGTAATGTTGTTCATGAGAGTCCACTATCTCTATAGTGATTTCCCATCTTCCAATGATTCTAATAATCAAATGAAAGTGCCACAACACATGTTTAGATCCAAGATGAGACTTAGGAACTATTCCTAGTTACGTAATGAACTTATCATCCAAACAATCAACTTGCAGACTTCATTTATAGCTATATACTTTGTCTTTATCACTAAACCGGCAACTCTTTCTTTGTTTGGAACCTTTCAATTCAACGCACCTTTGTTCAAGGTAACACTTTACCTTAAAGTGGATTTTCGGATCGTCTTGAGTGCATCTAAAAACTTGAGTCCGTAAAGCCCTCTAGTTTTAATTCGGACCCACCATATCACGCTCACATCCTTAGTGCTTGGGTTAAGAACTTTAAGATGTTTTTCAACGTCTTACGGTGATCTTCTCGAGAATATGACCGATCAACATTAGATCTTGTATATTTCATTGCATACATGATAGTCACTCATGCGATCTCTCTTTTCGAGAGTGCGTGGGGACTATAAAGAGATACACTCCATAGCTCATCAACATGAGACATCTCTTGAGTTTGCCATGCTAAACGACTTTAGCATCAAATGAATATCGTTCCTTGGGTTAAGTTGAGCATCCTTTTAAATCTATCTATATAGATTTGCATCCCCAATTACGATACTCTTCCCAAATCATTCATGAAGGAATGTTTAGACAACTTTATCTTTACTGATTATAGCATTGGTATGTCATTCCTTATCCGTAGTATATCAACATATAATACTAGGATTGTCACGACGCTCCCAATCGACCCTTTTGTACACACTAGAACTCTTACCTCATCGTATGTAAGCTGGATCATCATCTTCATGATCGTACCTCATCATCATCATCATCCATGATGAATCCATACCTCCGTGTATCTTGGTACTATTCGGTTATGATTAGGTTGTGGTACAATAGGTCTATCAACAGGTTCCTCTTATTTGACTTATAGTGTTTTGTGGATCATGAAATCTTTAAGATCTATAATCCTCCCACTAGCCCCTTTTAATGATAAACACCTTTATCTTAGAAGGCAGCGTGTTTCGTAACAAACACATTTTGCTAAGTAGAATTATAGAACATATACCCTAAACTTACTTTAGGATGTCCCACAAATCTGTACATGTCAAATCTTGTCCCAAGCTTATCCTTGAAACCTTTTCACATAAGTTGGACAACCCCTTATCTTAACATACTTAAGATTAGGAATCCTCCACATCCATAACTTTTATGGAGTCTTGGGGCCGGATTTTGAGGTTACCTTTTGTAGATATCTGACCATTTTTAGGACATGACCCTAGAGGGATATTGGAATGTCGATAAAATCATTATGGATGACACCATGTCCAACAAGGTACGATTTTCCTTTCGGATACATCAATCAATTATTATGTATCGGGAGGTGTCCATTATGAGAAAACCATTTGAGATGATCTAGAAACTTATTGCACAAGTATTTATTCCTTAATCTAATCAAAGAATCTTAATACTTTGTCAATTTTTTCATTTCTGAATTCTTTTAACCTTTCAAATAATTCACACTTGTATTTTAGCAAATACACACATTCAACTCTTTGAATGATCATCTCCTTTTCTTATACTAATTTGTTCAATTTGCAAAATTATTTTCACATAAGTCAAGCATACAAAATCCATTAAGTAATATTCCAGTTCTATACAAAACATTATTATTATAAATAGAACAACAATTGTTCTTAATTATAATACCAAAAATTTTATTGTCTAACAATAAAATAGAAATAATGTTTCTAACAAGAACTGGAGTACAATAACAACTTATTGACTTAATAGACTTGCCCGTAAGCATTATTAAATTATAAGTTTCTATGGCTAATGCAGCAACCTTTGCTTCATTTCCCACACATAGGATTACTTATATTTGTTTAGTTTTCTACTTCTGTTTGGTCCCTTCATAAATCTATATTTATGATAACCAAAGCCGGTATCCAATACCCAAGTAGAACATTGACTTAAAGAAAAATTTATTTCAACCATGAACAAAATAATATTTGTAACCAAAACTTCACTAAGCTTCTTTGGTTAGCCTCTGCAAGATGCTTCTCGCAGTTTCTTTCCAGTGTCCAGGCTTATTGCAGTGGAAGCAAACTCCTTTGCTATCCATATCAGTTTTGTTCTTATTATCCTTTGTTTATGCCTTTCTATTTACCTTCTTAGAATCGTTCTTCTTTTCAGAAGATCCTTTGGCCCCTACCAGTAAGACATGGTCTTTCTTGGTTGGAAAGTGACTCTCATCATTTTTCAACATGTTAAGAAAATCAACGAAGCTGATATCTAGCTTGTTTATATGAAAAATTCACAACAATTATGAAAGGAGTCTGGGAGTGAGTGCAAGATCAAATCTTGGCTCAACTCTCCATCCATGACAAAACCAGTTGTCCTAATTGATCAATCAAATTGATTATGTTAAGAACTTTTTGTCTGTACTATAGTGCCATTGGCCATTCTAGATCGGAAGAGCTCCTTAGATATCTCGATATCTATCGGCCCTACTTTCCTCACCATCAACTACTTGATGTGCGGGAATATAGTAGGAGCATCCATAGTTTCATCTTGTATTGAAGCTCGTTAGTCATGGATGCGAGCATAATGGATTGAGCTAATCATGTGCATCATCTTGCCACTTTCTAAAAGTAGCAATCTCTTCCTCGGAGGCATTATGCGCAACCATTCTGGCGAGGATAGGCGTATTAATTAAAGGACATAAGATAAGCTTTTCGACTATGAGAACTATTCTCAAATTCCTTAACCAATCCATTTAATTGGTCCGGTTAATTTAGCATCTAATATGCCATGAGTGATAGTAATTTAGACATTGTAAAATTACGTAAATGAATTTGTAATTAACAACATTTTAACATACATTCTTTTATTAAATACCAAAATAAATTAGGTCTTGTTTTAAATTGGTATCTCCCATTATTTTCTTCAAACTATATTACCCTCACTTATATAGTTGGCAAAAATCTAATTAAAGATTTCGCTAGTGAGAATAAGGATCCTATTTCAAATGTATATAGCCTTGTGGTGACACAACAAACTATATATAAATAAATAGGTAGACAACTTTTGTCAATTACATCAACTATGCAACTCCTTTTCTTTTGCCTCTTAGATTATTTTGATCAAGTGGTGGCACATCCGAATCAAAATTATCCAAGTTAAGTCTGACCTAGCACTCCATATATTCAAAAAAGAAAAATATCATCCTTGTGGTGACACAACAAAACAATATTGTTCAATTTTCTTTATAAGCATCAAATGTGATAAATTAACATCTTAAATACTTAATACTTGCCTTGTGGTGACACAACAAACTCATATTAAATATTTAATACTCTATTAATTTTATCATGCTAGAAGGTGACGTTCGATATTCCAAATATCTTTGAACGCTTAGGACTTAATATAAAAATTGAGGGGTTTGTTATTAATTTGTCTCATCTTGTTTAGCGTGCATGCACATATATATATAAAATACGCGTCATATTAATTAACATGCGAAGCATGTTTGCATAATATATAATATATATATAGTATAAGCATGCACACATAGAATACTATATTCTACTCGAATTGATTATGGACTTTTATTCTAGTTTGGTTCACTAGAGCCACCAAGTGAACCAAAAGGTCAAACCCTAAGGGTGCAAGAAATAATATTTAAATATAACTATTACATTTAAACCCGGGCTCCATTACAAACGGGTCTTCAAGCGCTCCTTGCTCCTTGATCTCCAATTTTTCAAAATTAATTCTAACTATTCCTATTACAAAACTATTTAAAATAAATAGAAAACTTGATCGTGATCGAGGAAAGTACATATGAGGGAGATAGAATTTACATTAAGAAAAATTAGAGAGACGCAGGTACTGTGACCCCATTTAATAAAACCCATACATTCATGCATCCAACTAAAATAAAATCCAATCGCATTGGTCAATAGTCCATAATCAATCCCATTTATTATCATACACATCATCATATGCATCAATAAATGACAATCATCTCATGAATAATAAACATTTAATATATATATTGATATCATTTAATGGGCAAATTTAGTTAGTATAAAATCTATTTTTGAATCAAAATAAACTCCTTTATTTTAATCCAAATTTAAATCAAAATAAAACTATTTTATTTTAATTTATCCAATTTTGAATAAAATAAACTATTTTATTTTAATCAAAATCTTTAATCAAAATAAACTCCTTTATTTTAATTAATTATGGAATCCAATTCCATGTAAAAAAAATAACTCCTTTATTAAAGGATAAGTCCATGTCATTAAAATTCAATGATCGCACGCGATCGCAGATAATGATCATTGATCAAACTAAATAAATTGATAACGGTTCGCTCGACACGAACACGGAAGGAAAAAAAAAGAAGAAGGAGGTCAAGAAATAGAGAGAAGAGGGAGAAAGGAGGGGAAGAGAAGAAGGAGAAGCGTTTTCGTTCATTCTTCTTCAAATTAGAGACTAATTGTAGAGGTAAGAGCTACTTTTTAAGTTCTTCTTCTTTAATTTTTTTTGTTGTTTGTTATTTTGTTCGTTCTTCTCCAAATCAATTATGTTTGCTCTTAATTTGTGTTTTAAGAGTTAATTTATTGCAAAGAGTTGAATGAATGAATATGGCTATCATGCTTAAATTATATTTTGGGTAATATGATTATGATTGGTTTATAAGTTTTGATTAGAGTAAAATTTATTTGGGGTATCGTGATACTTTGGGTAATTTGATTTTGTTAATTTATGTCGGTTTGGGTAACTTGATTAGTGATAGGATGGAGTTAGTATAAAATTTATATTTTGGGTAACTTGATTTGGGTAATAGGATGAATGTATTAGATTGTAGTTAGTATAAAATTTATATTTTGGGATTCTTTTTTTGTGCAATAGTAGTAGTAATTTGGTTATTATAGGAAGTCGTGCACATGATATAGACTCGTGAATCCCATGTTTATGTTTGTAGTTTAACCAATTATATTGGTCATTGTGAAAAAATCATTTGTAGGTCGAGAACTTGACATTGACATCATAATGTGAATCAAAAGCGTGAATAATTGCTCCCACGAAAAATGATTGGGTTTCAAAGTTTACAAGTTTGATCCTCACATCTTTGTGGATACCGCAAAACTCTTTTGTAGTAAATCTCTAGATTAAAAGCATTTTGCGGATAGTAATTGTTTTTTATGAGCATTGGGATTCGATAAGTTCATAATTTCCATCCAATTCCTATGGTATCTCATATGGATTTGTTGGTTTATGTATTGTGTTCCTAGAAATGACCTTATATACATGCCAAGTCGTGCGTGTGGTTAATCCATATTACGGGGAGACTCGGCAAAATTTTTTTATTGGTCGGGTTATTTGCGAACATTTATACTATTAACGAGCCTATTGGTGATCCACTAGAGCCTATTAAGGGGATGTTAGAGCGGATGAAATTTGGGCTTTGGGGCGCGAGGCCACACGAGGCTAGGCTTGCCAAGCTTATTAAGCCTCATAGGGGCCAAGCCAAGCTTGGTTGTTATGGAATTGGTTACATTGATTGTGTTATTTGTTCCTATATATAGAAATTAGCTTATTGGTAATGTTTTGATTGATATGTATGCTAGATTTGAATAGTTTGATTTCGTGGTATTGTTCAAATAGATATTGGAAGGAAGCATTGGGAATATTTTAGCGATTAGGAATCTTAGGGTATTGTTCAATGAAACTTTTCAATTGTTATCATTTACGATATTATCATTATGTGTTCATTGCGATTTAGTTGAGTCAATTGCATTATAACGTCAATCGATTTATGTGATA